>CP097508.1:16600470-16662613 GCA_023547065.1 Musa troglodytarum
ATATCACCTCCTCCGAGCCGAGAGATTACATTCTCGTGGGATAAGGGAGCAACAGAGCATGACGATGCGCCGTGGTGTCGGCCCGAATTGCCAACGCAGTGTTCGACGGATTATGATCGACACCGCAGCTCCGCCGACATCCTCTACTTCGAGGCCTTTCAAGCCGGGCTGCCAAGGAAGCCCTAAAGCCTTTGCACTCGGCGCCATCGCTTCATCGGCGACTCGATCTCGCCACGGGGTGCAGTAACCCTACCATTGATCCTCGGCGACTCCACGAAGGCCAAAACTCTGCTTGTAACTTTACGGTGGTGACCTCCCCACTGCGTACAACGCCATCACTGGGCCGACCCACCCTCAGCCGGCTAAGGGCCGTTCTATCCACATACCACCGGGACGAAGTTCCCCACCGGTAGCGGAGTCGGGAAGGTGCGGGAGATCCTCAAAGTCGAGCGGTGTTACTTGGCGACCTCCACAGGTAAGAGGAAAAGGCCGGAACCGCCCCTCGAAGACCAGCGGCGGCGCGCGACCGAGCATCCGAGCCAACAAACCCCGGTTAATATTCCGCTGCAAGATGGCCGTCCGTCGGACGATCGGGATTGGCCGGACACAGGTGATCAAGGCGGGCGCGGCTCATTGACCTCCTCGAGAAGCGCCGATGTCTTTGCACGGGCGGCTGCCGACCTCCGGGAATCGACCCGAGGTCTCCCAACACCACCTACACATCTCCCGACCGCGCGCTCGGTGAGGCGAGACCTCGGCCTCGATCCCTCGGCGCCAACAAGGCGAAGGAAGTTGATAGGCTCTTGGCGTCGACTTCATTGAGAGAGTCGGTTCCCTCGGTGGTGTCAATGTAGTCCTCGTCAAGAAGCCTAATGGAAGTGGAGGATGTGTGTTGACTACACCGATCTAAATCGGGCTTGCCAGAAGGATTGCTTCCCCTACCAAGGATCGACCAGCCCAGTCGACTCAGCCCAGATGCGCGCTTCTCCTTCATGGGCGCCTACTCGGTTACAACCGGATCCAAATGGCCCCAGGATCGGCAACATCTGACCTTCCACACACCCCAAGGAGCCTACTTCTACAAAGTTATGCCATTCGGGCTAAAAGCATGGCGCCACCTACCAAAGGATGGTGAACAAGGTGTTAGCCCAACAAATAGGCGAAATATGGAGGTCTATGTGGACGACATGATCGTGAAAAGTCGCACAGGGGCTGCACACCTTGACGACTTGCGGAAACCTTCGCCACACGAGAAGGTATGGGATGCGCCAATCCGCCAAGTGCGCTTCGGCGTGACATCGGGCAAGTTCCTCGGTTCATCATACACGAGAGAGGAATTGATGCCAACCTCGAGAAGATCCGAGCTCTCACCGACATGAGATCTCCACGCTTAAGGAGCTTCAATGCCTTAACGGAAGGATAGCGGCTCTATCCTTTCTGTCCTGGCCGAGATAAGTGCCTCCTTTCTTCCGAGTCCTCAAAGACCCAAGAACTTCCAATGGACGGCAGAGTGCGAAGAAGCCTTCGCCGCTCGGCAAAGACCTATCCGAGCTACCCGACTTACCTCCTGTCCGCGCTAAAAACTCACCCTCTATCCGGCGGCCTCCCAAAGATGCAGTTGAGCTCGATGCTTGTGAAAGAAGCCTCCGACGCAACACCCGATTTACTTACACCACCATGTGCTCCGTGGGCCGAGCAGCGCTATCCTCCCATTGAAAGGTCGGGCATTGGCACTCATTCTAGCGGCTGGCTACGCCCTTACTTCCAAGCCCATACGATTGAGGTATTGACCGACCAACCCCGCGCACAAGTTCTTTCTAAGTTTGACGAGCGTATGCCTCCTAAAGTGGTCGGTGGAGCTATCCGAGTTCGACCGCTACAAGCCGAGGACAGCCATCAAGGCCCGTGCCTTGGCCGATTTCATCTCGGAGTTGACACCACCTAAGGCGTAGCGCTGAGCCAATCCACCGAGACCGATGCTGCACGTGGATGGGTCTTCCAGCCCCGTGGAGCCGGCGCCGACTCATTTTGAGGACCCCGACGGACACGCTTTCGAGCGCTCCTCCGCTTCGCTTCCCGCCACAAACAACGAGGCCGAATACGAGGCGCTTTTGGCGTGCCTCCGCCATGCGCCGAGATGCAACTAGGAGCAATCCACATTCTCACGGATTCCCAACTTGTCGCCGAGCAAGTTGGTGGAGAGTATCGGCG
Source organism: Musa troglodytarum (assembly GCA_023547065.1). Lineage (NCBI taxonomy): Eukaryota > Viridiplantae > Streptophyta > Magnoliopsida > Zingiberales > Musaceae > Musa > Musa troglodytarum. The sequence continues at coordinate 16,602,682 of CP097508.1, forward strand.
CGGACTCACCATGTCCGTGACACCGACCGAGGTAAAAGCCCAAACCTCTAACTTTCCCCGCTTCACTGGCCCGTGGTGCCCAGTCCCGTAACGAGCGCAGACCAGCTCGCGAACCGGCCTCGAGCCGATCCAGGGACATCCCGAGGTCGCAGGAGTCGACACACCGGCCGGTGGCCATCATGGAGATCGGGGATCCCGAGTCCCGACCACCCCACCAACGTGGATCCGTGAAGTACCGGGCACAAACGCGAGGATCCCGCCACCGATGAGGGCAAGGCACGCGGCTCGCCGAACTCAGCGTGGCATCGTGGAAATCGGCGACCGACTCTACAAAAGGTCTTTCTCCCACCCCTACTACGATGCTTAGATCCCGAAGAGGCGGAATCGATTCTCGCCGAGGTCCACGCGGATTTGTGGGGAGCACATGGGCGCCGAACTTTGGCCTTCAAAATATCGCGCCAGTGGCATTATCGCCTACGCTGCACCGAGACGCCAAGGCTTTCAGGCGGGCGGTGCGACACTTGCCAACGCCAGCCCGAGCCCCGCAGCCTCCCGCGTCCCGCCGCCTCCATGGATTGCGCCGCCCTTCGCCAATGGGGAATGGACCTCTTGGGGCCGTTTCTGCCCGCCAATGGAGACATATTATTGTGGGGATAGATTACTTCACCAAGTGGGTGGAGGCCGAGCCCTCGGCACCATTACACCGAACGGTCGAATACCAGATGGAAGAACATCGTGACCCGATTCGTTCGCCCAACGTTATCATCATCGATAACGGGACTCGCCACAAGACTCGGTTCCTGAGTTCGGCGACCTATCACATCCACCGAGGTTTAGCTCGGTGGCCCACCCTGCACCAACGGGCTTGCCGAGGTAACCAACCGATCTATCCTGGATGGACTTAGAAAAGAACTTTGAAGCCCGATCGAGCCGGGTCGACGAGCTCCCGAACATCCTATGGTCTCGCGGACTACTCAAGACGGCTTCGCGAGTCCCCTACAGCCTTGCATTCGGCGTGGAAGCAGTCCTACCTGCCGAGTTAGTCATCCCAACATTCCGGTGGAGAACTATGAGGAATCCACTCGCCCAGTGGAGTTCGGCTGGCCTAGACCTGCTAGAAGGAACGCAGGCCAACGCCAAGACGTAAAAATGCCGGCGCATAAATGTATGTAGCCGTGGAGTTACAACAAGAGGGTGCGCCGAATTCTCGGGATGGGCGACTTTAGTCCTACGCAAGGCGCGTATAGCGACCCCGCCACTCAAGGCAAGCTTGCACCTAAGTGGGAAGGCCCTACCGAGTAATCCAAGTAGTCCGACCGAACGCCCGGCCGCGACTATGATCGGGCAGCAGCTTCCCGAGGACTTGGAACGCCCACAACCTCGGAAATATTTTGTTTAAGGACAAAACGGAAGTAAATCGATGTCAAACTCGTGACATTCAAGGAAGTCTGAGGATGTATGAAGAAAACATATTTGTATTACCAAAAGAGTTTTGATTACAAAATGTGCCCCTAAGTGGGGAAGTAGCATTACAAAAGCAAGGGAAAGCCCTCCAAAAAGAAGAAAAGAAGTCTTCGTGCCGCAGCTTCAGAAGGTCGTTGCCGGCGGGAACCTCGCCAGCATGTCGACCCCTCGATCCTGGGGCATGAGACGGCGATCCTCTCGACCATCGAGCCCGAGGACACGCCGAACCGGGCCAGGGCAACTTTGTACCCATATCAGAGGACACACGCCCGTCCGGCCCAAGCCGAGGAGGAAGCCCTCCGACTTCTTGTATGCGCGCGATCGCCCCCGGTCCTTCTCGCCGACTTTCCACCGCTGCAAGGGCTTCGGCGTCGCAGCGCCTCTCCTCGAGGTCGCCTTGGCAGCTAACCCCGAGGCCTCCTCCATCCGAGGCGGTTCTCCGGGCCGCCGTCCGAGGAGCTTCGCAGCCCGGCCTCTGCCGCCGAGGCGGCCTCGAGCTCGGCGGTCAGACGCGCAACTTCCGCGCCCATGTCCGCCGCCACGCCGGGCAAGAAGAATCGCCGGTCCCGACCCGCTGGCTTCTCGAGCCGGGCGGCGCAACTCCAAGTTGCGCCACCTGTGCCGTGGCACCAAGCGACCGAGTCGTGCACCCGGCCGAGGAGGGCGGTGGTGTAGTGGAGATTCTGCACAAGAAAAAGACGCTGAAAGTGATGAACAAAGCTCACCAAGAGGATTCAAGCAAATGGTGCTTACCCACAACGCCGACTTGGCGGATTTACGCAGCGCCGCTCCGAGGAGCGTGTATAGGTCCCGAGCCACGTCGGGATGGAGCGCCGAGGTAGCGGGTCGAGGGCTCTCCCCGACCCACACCTTGTCCCCGGGATGTACCATGCCACCGGCCACGAGAGGGTCGCCCGCTGCCCCGGCGACCTCCCCATCATTCGGGAAAGGAACGGCTGATCCTTCCCCGACGTGACCCAAGACAGTCCTGCATGGATGGAGGACGCTGGCCCTTCCCGGCCGCCTGGCCGGGACCAAGACTCGGCAGGAGTGGTGGCGCCCGGTTGTTCGGCCGCCGGCCGCACGGCCATCGACGCCTGTGTCCACCACCTCCTTGGCCTTCGCCTCTTTCTTGGGACGCCTCATCGGCGCGTGCGGGAGCCACCCCGCCCGCTTGAGACCGCCGAGAGCGCGAGATGGTCCCCTGAGCACCCGAAGTCGTGGAAGGATCGCAGGTTCACCATCCTCGCAAAAAGGCGACATGATATGTCAAGATAGAGTATGGCAGCAATCTAAAAGGAGGCAAGACAACGATACTTACCTCGAGAGCGCGACGGCCCGCCTCCACTCACCACCGCCCGACATATTGCGATGGTTTGCGAGGAAGGGAGGATTACCTCACCGCCGAGGTGAGCACGCCTCGGCACTCACTGGGCAGCGTTATCGATGGTCCTTGACGACCACCGAACCTCAAAACCCCAAATTGTCTGCATCGACAAAAAGAAGCGCCTCTTCCACCCTTTGTTATTGGTGGGGCGCCGCTAACCCGAACCCCGGTCAGGCGGCGTGAAGTAACCCTCACCCCTTGAAGAGGCGGAAGGTGAGAGAAAAAGGTTGCGGGTCGGGGCGATGTTGAGTGGCATTCCCCCAAAAAAGCCACCAAATACCGCCAGGAGTTGGGGGTTATCTGGGAAGGCGAAATACGCCACAGGGAGATGCAGGATATGATGATTGGGTGCAGGGGAAGGCGCAGGCCGGCCTCTAGGGCATCGGCGGACAGGGCAAAGCCCTTGGGAACCGGGTCAAAGCCCGCTGTCCCGCTTCCGGCCAGAGGTTGAACTCCTCCGGATGCCGTAGCGCCGGAGAATCCCCACCATGCGCCGCCCAAGATAGAGTCTTGGTCAGGCGGCCACATCAAGGCCTCTAACTCACGCGCCGCCTGCATCTCGAGGAAGGGCCGAAGGAGGAGACGGCGGGAGAGCGCGACACGGGTTGTAAATCGATGGGGAGGAGGAGGAAGAAGCAAGAAGAGGAAGTGGAAGGAAGACCCATCGCACACTAACCTATAAAGGAAGAAAGCGGCTGAGAAGCTAAAAGGCACCGAGCCTCATGGAGAATACTTGAAGGAAGACGACGGCAGACAAGAGATGAAAGCTCACTGATAAAGTGGTAGAGAGACGCTGGCTCCCTACTTTATAGAAAAAGGGGAACTCGACCTTTCGCCTCCCGAGGCAAAGCGACAGATGACACCGCCACATCGCCCAATAGCATCACATCGGGCGCGCGCGGCCATATTGATGAAGAGCCGACGTGTACACCCCTGTAAGAAACTTATCCACGCCGCCGCTCGATTCCAAAGAACCGCACTATCGCGAGCCGTTTTTCAAGGCGGGTTCGGTTTTCTAGGTCGGAGCGGTTTCGACCATCGTATTCTAGGCCTCGAGAGCCTCGCCATCCCGAACGGAGGTTCGCTATTCGTTTTCTAGGTTCGAGCAGCACCACGGCCGCATCGGGCCGGAGCGAGCTCGCCCCATCTCGAACGGAGGTTCGCTATTCTGGTTTTCTAGGTCCGGAGCAAATGACCATCGGCATACCGGGCCGAGCAGAGCTGCCCCATCCCGAACGGGTTCGGTTATTCTGTCTTCTAGGTCTTGAGCGCCGCTCGACCATCACCGGGTTGGGCCTGAGCAAGAGCCGCCACTCACCGAACGAGGTTCGCCATTATGGTTCCTCGGTCGCGTGACTCGACCTTGTACCAAAATGACTGGGAGGACTGACACGCCTCAACCCCGACTTCCGGACGCTTTAAGGAGAATCGCGCCTCGACTTCTTATCCCGAACGACGGTTCGCCATTATGCTCCTCGTGTCGCGGTGCGACTCGACTTTGTACCAAAATGACGGGTCGGGTGAAGGACTCGACGTGTCTCAACCCCGACTTCCGACGCCGGCTTGGCAAGGAGAATCGCGCCTCTCGACCCCTTATCCCGAACGACCCATGCTCCCTCGTGTCGTGGCGTGACTCGACCCTTGTACCAAAATGACGGTCGGCAAGGTGAAAGGACTCGACGTGTCTCAACTCCCGCCTTCCCGGACGTCGGTTGGCAAGGAGAATGGGCGCCTCTCGACTTCTTATCCCGAACGTTATTCTCCAGGCCCGAGCAGCGACACACATCCCGAACGGCTCACTCGACTTCGTGCTCGAGCGCCGCCACACACCTTCCGAACGGCACATCACGATTTTGCAAGTCGTGGCGTGACTCGACTAGTACCCAACGACGGTCGGTCAGACTGACATCGCCCCCCTTACCTCGCGCTGCTCACCCATCGTTCAATCGCCCACTCGCGAGTCTCAACCTCGACACGGACGCCGGCTTGGCAACGGAACTCGCGCCTCTCGACTCATTATCCCGAACGGTAGTTCTACATGATCTTGAGCGACGCTCGATCATCGCATCTTAGGCCTTGAGCGTGGCTCAAGATCATATCCCTAACGCTCGTGTCAACGGCTTTCGGGTCTTGAGGTTCGACTTTATCCCGAACGGTAGTTCTACATGATCTTGAGCGACGGCTCGATCATCGGCATCTTAGGCCTTGAGGTGGCTCGACTATATCCCGAACGACGGTTCGCGACTATGGCTTGGTCTTGAGCGCGCCGACGCACTCGCAGGACTTTGGTCAATCATGACACAACACAGAACTTCGCCGAGATCTCGCCGCAATCGTTCTTCCGAGCACCACCCCAAATTGTCCCGCAGGAGTGGCTTTTGAGGGGGTAGTGATAAGGATATTAAGTATGACGAGACACCGGTCTTCCGCATAACCGCGACATCGCCTCTCCCGCGCTCCAACCGCCCACGATGTGACACCGACGCCGCTTCTCAAGACGCCCCAACTACCCGCCACGACCACGCACCGACCGCGTGGTCACGCACGCCACTTGCGCATGGGCCGGAAGCACTCCTCCGTCCAACCTATTTAACCCTGTAGGGGAGGGGGATCGCGATCCGACTCGTGATCTCTCATCCTGCTCTCAACCCTTCCGCTAAAACACTCCGAGAGGTGAGTAGACTCGACACTCCTCTTCGAGGAACTCGCGACGCCGACATCGATTTGGCTGAGGGGTTTCGGAGCATCCGACCCGCTTGTCGCAGACTCGCCCCGACCGAGCGCAGCCGCCGAGAGCTCGACGGCGAGCAGGAGCCATCGACGGCCCAACCACACCGAGACGACCCCTGCTCGGATTTCACGCGCCCGGGTCACGGTAAAAGTTGTTTCTAACACCGCTAAGTCGAGAAATGTCTAAGCTCGAGCAGCTCCGCCAAGCCCGAGAAGAATGAAACTATCTCAGATCACACCAATATAGCATCGGAATAAAGATCTGCCATAAGCCCTAGCAAAGATATAATAAAACATAGAATTATAATGCCGACTAAGCTCAAACCATACTAATCAGAGGTTCGTAGAGCACCAATATTTCACAGCAACGCTTGGCTTAATCTTGTGACCCTCAATCTAACGGTCCACCTAGTCTAGCAAGCTCCAGGAGTTTAGAGAATGATATCAATAAGAGCGATGTGACACGAGCCCATGCCCACGCCAGATGACGCCCACTCAGCAGATCGCGGGTGAGACCCAGAGGTGATCCCAACGTTTCTCAGCTCCACGAGTCTCATGACGCCATCTCGCAGGAGCAGACTGCACCTACTCGACGCAACTAGAGACAAGTGCCTCTGTATAAGCCCCGAGAAGAATAGACAACAATCACAAACACTTCTACTTCTCACTAAAGAGCACCTCTCATTCCTCCTCCGGATTGACTTGAGCGTCAAAGTCTGGTGAGTTCGACCCGGACCTTTGTGCAGACCGAGGCGATGGTGGCGCATCACCTTCTTCGACTTTAGAGTCTCGACTTCTGGATTCTCTCGATCCGCCCAACCACACCGCGATGATCCCAGCTCAAGAGGAGATCTCAACCGCTGATCGGTGAAAAGACACACTAACAGATGCCATGATGTCAATCAATCCACGGACTTTTGTCAGTATATTAATCTTTATGATCCATACAAATATAAATCCTCTGTATACTCCTATAAACATTGACGACGTAATAAGTTACATCAACGACTCACCAACATTTATATGACCTTTTTAGCCGCATAATTCACAGGTTTAAATGGGAAAGACGGAGAGATAGAAGAGAAAAGACGGCTTATTAAATGAAAGATGGAAACGGGCATTGCCAACGAAGATGAAGACTACTTTTTGCGTGGGTCGGATTGGTCCGCTGTTGTCCCATCACCCATTACGTCACTGAGGCTCTGCTTTGGGGTGAGGTAGACCTGCACGGACCACCGAACCGTTGCCGAGCGTGAAGCCCGCCCGACCGGGAAGGACACCACCGAGCCGGGCGGCACGCGACCGCCCGTGAAACGGGCTACGCTCTCCATGTAGTTTCGGAACCCGCCCCTGCTCGCCTCAAAGTGGGCCGGTGCCGGGTCCAGCGCGAACGCCAGCAGGTGGAGCAGCCACACCGCCTTGGCCAGCCGGAGGAACTCCCTGCAGAACGCCGTCCGTGGGTGCGCCCCGCCAGCACCTGCTGCCTCTGCTCCGACCCGCCGCCGAACAGCGACTCCTCCATCTTGTCGTGCACGACGGCCAGGTACTTGCTGGCGGCGAACTGCCTGAAGGGCATCCCGGAGGATGCCCAGCAGCTGCTCCGGCTCCAACCCCGCATGTCCTGGAACTGGGCGAAGCAGTCGCGCCGGAACTCCGCCGGGTTGATCAGTGAGCTCAGCGATCCTCCAGGTAGAACGTCTCGTTCTCGAATCCTGAACAGCTTGTTCACGTACGCCTCCAGGGCGTACTGACATGGCGGGGCTTCCAGGTTGGGAATGGCCGGAGCGCGATCCTGGCCGCCCTGTCGCCGCCGCCGCCTCCTTCGATGATCGACTGGAAGACGGCGGCGACGTCCCAGCCGGCGGAGCGCATGAGAAAGGAGGTGGATGTGAAGGTCTTGGACGCCGACTTCACTTGCTCCATGTACGCCTCGAACAGCCCGCGTGGCGTGCCGGCGCCGCCAAAATACCCTTTGTATACCACGTGATAGGATATTACATGACGACACCCGGTTTCGTCATCCTGGCCGACGCCATCGCCTCGCGCTCCAACCGCCACGGCGTGACATGACGCCGCTTCTTAGCATCGCCCAACTACCCGCCAGCTGACTACGACCACGCGTGGTCTGCACGACTTGCGATCCGCAGAAGACACCTCCGCAACCTATTTAACCCAAACAGTAGGACAGATGGGGGATCTGCGATCCGACTCGTGATCTCTTCATCCTTGCTCTCACAAACCCTTCCCCTCGCTTAACGCCGAGAGGTGAGTAGACTCGACACCCGCAATTCTCTCTCGAGGAACTCCCGAGTGCAAATCGACTTAAGCGGAGGGGGCGGAGATCCACCCGCTCGCCGGACTCGCCCCCGAGGCCGAGCGCACCGCCCGAGAGCTCGACGCGCGCAGGAGCCATCGACGCCCAAACCACAAGACGACTCGCTTCGGATTCAGCGCGCCCGGTCACGGTAAAAGGTTCCCAATGATTGGCGCCAGAAGGAGGCCTCTGCCGAAAAACTACTCGCCTAAACGACGGACGAAGGTCGCTTCGGCCGAACCGCGAGGTCCGAGACCAACCCCGGGGATGATACCGCGCAACTATAGACGCTATTGAACATATTTAGCGACGCTGGCTCTACCCTAGTCGTGTTCCACCGCTTCACCGGCCACGGAGGCTTTCAGACCTCTCCCATCAGTGACCGCGAGCACGCCTGTGCCTTCTCCGCCTCTGAGGCGGCAGAGCCGACCTTCAGCCGAACCTCCCAAAGATCACGAGGCGGCGCCGCCGCACCATCTTAGCCTCCCGCCGGTTCAAGACAAACCTGTGCTCTTGAAATGGACGCCCCGCCGGACTCGAGGCTGTGTTCGCACTACGACCGCCAGCTCGATCCGGTCCATCGCACTGCGAGGAGGAAAAGGACGCCCGCAAGTCCAAAGAAGAACAGAGGAAGTGTCCACCGAGTCCCCGTCACACCGGCATACGGAATACCGGCCTCCAACTCCGCTCCTCCATCGACTATGATGGGGTCGCGATCCACATCACATCACCGCCTTCCGGCTCAAATGGCCCTATATGGAACTCGACGCCGATGTGCGGGCGCTCACCACGCTGAAAGGATCCGCACGCATCGAGAAAGCGGTCGGTGACATCCTTCGAGCCGCCATAACTTCGAGCCACGCTGGCGCTTGCGCCGACCAAAGCCCTCGCCGCACTCCTCCCGGGTTTGAAGCGGAGGACGAACCTCTCCACTTCGGCGTTCACCACGGAGGTACGGAGTTATCGGATGCTCACCCGCCGCTATTGGTGCATTGCGGCGGGGTCAGACCGCCGAGGTTCGCTGGTCCTCGGAGCGACTTCATGCCATCGCGAAATGTTCCAATGAGCGTCAAGACGGGCGCCGAACCCGGATGTCGAAGGAAGGAGAACGCATCGAGGGGGCATCCTACTCCATCCCGACGACGCACCGGGAGTCCTCGCACAAGGGCGCCGCATGGGCCGCTTCACCATACGCGCCGAGCCGCCACTCCCCTTGAAGGCCTTGACACAAATATTCCTCCGATCAAGGAGCGGAATGCCTGGCCGCCACCACAGATGAAGGGCCGCATACCGCCGACTTCCATCGCCGCCATCGCAAAACGGATATGACACGAGCAATGACGCCAAGCAAAATTGAAGAGGATCCAAGAGGTCACCGACCCTCACCGCGTCACCATCCACTTGCGCCGAGCAACATATCGACGCAATCACCGGACCACGAGGACCGCGCCGGGCAAGCTTATGCCCGAGCGCCGCGACCGGGAATATCACCTCTCCGAGCCAGATTACATTCGGGGATAAGGGAGCAACGAGCATGACGCCGTGGTGTCACCAATGCCAACAGGTTCGACGGATTATGATCGACCTCCGATATCCTCTACTGAGGCGGTTATTCGGCGAAGCCCAAGCCTTTTGCACTCGGCGCTCAGTGCTTCACCGTGTTAGGGAAACAGATTTTACCGCGACTGGCCCATCGCGTGGATCCGAAACCGGGATCGCTCTCGATGGGTTCGCCTGCCGACGGCCCGCCACGCCAGCGACCACTCCAAAGGCGCTGCGCGCTTCCTGACGCCGGGAGAGACTCAGCAAGGGGCCTGACAGTCGCTCGACCCTCCGACGCCAAGTCAAAGTCGGATGGGAGTGAGTGAGTTGTTATGTAGAGAGAGAGATAGAGAAAGAGATCCTTGTGTGCTGGGCCCGTCGCGCTATTCTAGTGAGGCGGGGTGTCCGAGCTACTCACCTCTCGAATCGCTTCGGAGCAAGGGTTCAGCCCGAGCACCACTTCCGCCTTACCTGCTCGCTTAAATAGGTCGGACGGAGGACTGCTTCCGATCCGGTGGCGACCTCCGACGTGTCGGTGCCGTGGTCAATCCGGGTAGTTGGGGCGATGCCGAGGAGAAGCGACATCGGTCCAATCGCGTTGTTGGGAGCGCAGGAGGGGCGCGATGACGCTATCCGGTACGGCAAGACCGTGTCTGCCATACTTAAAATCATCACTACCCCGCAAAGCCACTCGCGACAATTTGGAGGGTGGTGCTCGGAAAACTCGGCCGATCGAGATCTCGCGTTCCACCGTGGTTGTCGTGAGCCCAATCTGCAGATACAGGTCGAGGCACCGCCAAGACCCGGAAACCGGCGATCGAAAGCTCGAGATCTCGAGCAACCGCTGTCGATGGGGGTCGAGGAACTCAAGACCTGCAGTTATAGTCACCAACCGCTGCCGATATTGTGCCGAGCCGCCGCCAAGGCCTAGGATGCCGGCGATCGAGCCGCCAAGATCATGTACCAACCGCCGCTCGATAAATGCGCCGAGACGCCACGCTTGCTGCCGACGCCGGTGATCGAGGTTGAGACTCGCGCCGCTTGAACTCGGTGTGAGCCGCCGAGGTGGCGCGCCCAAGTCTCAGACTGCCGTTGGGTACTAGGGTCGAGGTCACGCATACGACGGAAAACATGATAGCCGAACTACCGCTCGATAGTGTGTGGCCGAGCCGCCACGCCCAAAAACCAGAGAACCGCCGCTCGATGTGTGTGGCCGAGCCGCCGGCCTAAGAAACCAGAGTAGCCGAACCGCTCGAGATGTCGAGACGCCGAGTGCCGCCGACGCCCGAAGTCGTGCGCCAGTCCGAAGATCGCAGGGTCAGGTCACGCACGACCGAGACTGGCCGAACGCCGTCTCGAGGACGCCGCTCGAAGCCGACGTCCAAGTTGAGACGCCGTCCTCGCCACGCCGCTTTAGCGCAAGGGTCGAGGTCACGCACACCGAGACCATGATAGCCAACCACCGCTCGATGGGGGTCGAGGAGACGCCGATACCCATTGCTGCCGGACGTCCAAGTCGTGGTTGAGACGCCAGTCCTCCGCCATCGACCCGCCGCTTTAGTGCAAAGGGTCGAGGTCACGCACGACCGAGAGACCATGATAGCCGAACCACCGCTCGATGGCGTCGAGGAGACGCCGATACCCATTGCCGCGACGTCCGAAGTCGTGGTCGAGACACGCCAGTCCTCCCGCCATACCCGCCGCTTTAGTGCAAAGGGTCGAGGTCACGCACCACCCGAGAGACCATGATAGCGAACCACCGCCGATGAAGGGGGTCGAGGAGACCGATACCCATTGCCGGACGTCCGAAGTCGTGGTCGAGACACGCCGTGTCCTCCCCGCCATCGACGCGCTTTAGTAAAGGGTCGAGGTCACCACGACCGAGAGACATGATAGAACTACCGCCGAGTGGGGCCGAGCTGCCGCCAAGGCTCAAAATACTGGTCGAGCCGCCGCTCCACCTAGAAAGCCAAAATAGCCGACCGCCGATGTGTGTGGCCGAGCCCGCCAAGGCTCAAAATACCAGTGGTCGAGCCGCGCCTGCATCAGAAAGCCAAAATAGCCAATCGCCGGATGTGTGGTGGCCGAGCGCCGCCAAGGCTCATTGGTCGAGCCGCCAAGACCTAGAAATCAACCGACGCTGTGCCGCTAAACGGCTCGCGATTGGGCGGTTGGAATCGGAGCCGCGCGGCCGGATAAGTTTACCCGGGTACACGCCGCCTCTTCATTAATATGATGCCGCGCTCGATCGCCTGATGTGATGCCATTGGGCGAGGTGGCGTGTCATGTCGCCGCCTCGAGGCGAAAGGTCGAGGCCCCTTTTCTATAAATAGGAGCTCGCGTTTTTCCATCTCTTATCGAGTCTTCATCTCTTACCCGCCGCTGCCTTCCTTCAAGTTTCTCCATAGGCTCCGTTTTTAACTTCTTCCACCACCTCTTCCATTATAGGTTAGTGTGCGATGGGTCTTCCTTCCACTTCCTCCTCTTCTTCCTCCTCCTCCCATCGCCATAACCCGCCGCCGCCTCCCATCGTCTCTCCTTCCAGCCCTTCCTCGATGTGGAAGCGCGCGGCGTTGGAGGCCTTAATGTGGCCGCACGACCAAGACTCCGCCTTGATGAGCGATGGTGGGGATTCTCCGGCGCGCCACTGTCCCGAGGAGTTCCATCTCCTCCGCCGGCCGCGGGACAGCGGGCTTTGACCCGCCCAAGGGCTTTGCCTCGACCGCCGATGCCCTAGAGGCCCCGCGCTTCCCTACACCTCCATTGTAGCTCAGATCCCTCGTGGCGATTTCGCCTTCCCAGATAACCCCAACTCTTGGCGGTATTCGTGGTTTTCCTAGGGGAATGCCACTACGCTAACATCGCCCGACCCGCAACCTTTTCCTCTCGCCGCCTTCAAGGGGTCGGGCTACTTCGCCGCCGACTGGTTTCGTTAGCGCGCCCACCAATAACAAAGGGTGGAAGAGGCGCTTTTTGTCCAGCGCTGTGGGATCGGGTTTTGGGGTTCGTGGTCGCTGGCGACCATCGACACCCGCCCGGCCGAGTGCCGAGGAGCGTGCTCACCTCGAGCACCGAGGGTAATCCTCCTTCCTCGCAAGCCATCCGCAACATGTCGGAGCAGTGGTGGAGGCCGGATTAAGTCCGCGCTCGTAGGCCGCCGTTGTTTTGCCTTTCTTTGGATTGCTGCCATACTCTATCTTCCGACATATCTGTTCTTTGCAGGATGGTGAACTCGCGTCCTTCCACGACTCGTGCCCGAGGGGACCATCTCCGCGCTCCGGCGGTTCTAAGCGGGCGGGGATGGCTCGCGCACCGCTGAGGAGGGGCGCCAAGAAGAGGGCGAGGTCCAAGGACGTGGTGGACTCGAGGCGCCACGTTATGCGCGGCCGCGCCGAACGACCGAACCACTCTCGCCGAGAGCCGGTCCCAGCGGGCGAAGGCGCGGCGCCCTCCAACCATGGAGCCGGGTCACATCGGGAAGGATGAGCCGCCTTTCCGAATGATGGGGAGGTCCTTCGGGCCGCGAGCGACCCTCTCGGGCCCGTGGCATGGTCGCCCCGGGACAAGGTGTGGTCGGGAGAGCCTCGCCCGCTATCTCCGGGGCGCCCATCCCGACATGGCTCGGGACTTATACACGCTCTCGAGGCGCCGCCGCCAAGTCCGCTAAGTCGGTGTTGTGGGTAAGCACCGCTTTGCTTGTATCCTCTGGCTTAGCTCGCTCATCCTTCGCCTTTTTTTGTGCAGGTTCTCCACTACACCACCGCCTCCTCGACCGGTGCATGACTCGGCCGCCCGGTGCATGGTTCGGTGAGCGCAACTTGGAGTTGCGCCGCCACCGAGGAGGCCCGCGGGTCGACCCGAGGCGTTGCGCCGCCGAGCAGCGCGGCGGACATGGGCGCGAAGTGGCGCGCTCGACCGCTGAGCTCGAGGTCGCCGCGATCGAGGCCGGCTGCGGTCTCCGACGGAAGCCGGAGAACCGCCCGATGAAGAGGCCTCGGATTGGCCGCCAAGCTGGCCTCGAGGAGGCCGAGCCGCAGCCGCCAGGAAGCCCTTGCCGCGCGAGGGAGTCGCCAGAAGGACCGGAGGCGCGACGCCACAAGAAGTCGGAGGGCTTCCTCCTCGACCGGACGGGCCGTATCGCATTTGCACGGGTACAAAGTTGCCCCGCCCGCTCGCATGTCCTCCGTGCTCAACGGCCGAGGAGAATCCTTCGCTTCATGCCCCAAGATCGGGGTCGACATGCCCGGCGAGGTTCCTTCGACGATGCCTTCCTTCCGCGCGCCCAAGACCTCTTTTATTTTCTGAGGGCTTCCTTCTTTCTTTTGTAATACTTCTTCCCGATTGAGGGCCCATTTTGTAATCCCAACATTTTGGTAATACAAACTTGTTTTCTTAATACTTTCAACTTCTTTCTAATGGTTTGAGTCCGTATTGACTTACTTCGCTTTGTCCTTAGACAAAATATTTCTTAAGGTTGTGGACGCCCAAGTCCTGAACCGCTACCATAGTCGCGAGCCAACGCTCCTGGCCTGACTACTTGGATTACTCGGTAGGGGCCTTCCCACTTGGTGCAAGCTTGCCCTTGAGTGAGCGGGTCGCTTTCGCCTGAGGACTAAGTCGCCACCCCGAGGGGTCGAGGGCGCACCTCTTGTTGTAACCGCCACACTCGTTGTACGCCAAAGATTTTTACATGTGCGCCGCGCTCCCAGTGCCCAGGCCACCCGAACTCCCGGGCCGAGGTGGACTCTCGTAGTTCTCCACCCGAATGTTGGGATGACCACCCGGCAGTAGGATCGCTTCCACGCCAATGCCAGTCAGAGGGGACTCGCCTGCCATCTTCGGGTAGTCCGCAGAGACCATAGGATGTTCGGAGTTCGCCGACCCACCGATCGGGCTTCGAGTCCTTTCCCTAAGTCCATCCAGATAGATCGGTTGGTCACTTCGCGAGCCCGCTGGTCCGGGTGGGCCACCGAGCTAAACCTCACCGATGTGATAAGTTGCGCAGAACTCCGAAAACCGAGTGCCGGCGAATCGGGTCCGCGTTATCGTGATGATAACGCTGGGCATCAATCGGGTCACAATGTTCTTCCATACGAACTGCTCGACCCGCTCGCGATGGTTGGGGCTCCACCCACTTGGTGAAATAGTCTATCCCCACGATGATGTGCTCGCCGGACGGGGGAACGGCCCCAAGAGGTCCATTCCCATTGAGCAAGGGCCAGCGCAATCCATGGTGGCGAGCGGACCGCTGGAGCCGCGGGCGCGGCCCGGCGCTGCAGTGTCGACCGCCGCACGAAAGCCTTGGCGCCTCGGTGCAGCAGAGGCCGCACAGCCCGCGCAGATTTGAAGGCCAGTTCGCCGCCATATGCTCCCACAAATCCCGCCGTGGACCTCGGCGAATCACTTCCTCCGGATCTAAGCATCGAGTAGGGGTGGGAAAACGACCTTTGTAGAGTCGGCCGCCGATTTCAGCACCACGCTCGAGTTCGCGGAGCCGCCGTGCCTTGACCTCATCCGCCGCAGATCCTCGCGCTTGTACTTCAAGATTTAATCCACGTTGGTGGGGTGGTCGACCGGATCCCCGATCTCCATGATGCCACCGATCGGTGTCACCTCGACCGGATGTTCCTCCGATCGGCCCCGGGCCATGAATGGTCCGCCGCCGCTCGGGACCCGCACCGACAGAGTGAAGGGAAGTTAGAGGTTTGGGCTTTACCTCGTTAGGTATCCGACATGGTCGAGTCCCGCGCTCGACATTTCCACCAACTTGCTCGCGGTTGGGAATCCGTGAGAATGTGGATTGCTCCTAGTTGCATCTGCCGCCAAACGAGGCGCCAATAGCGCCGTATTCGCCTCGCTGGGCCGCTGGCCGGAGGGAACGCCAAAGCGTGTCCGCCGATCCTCCACGAGTCCGCCGCCCCGGAGGTGGATGACCCATCCACGCAGCATCCAGCCGCGGATCCGCCTCGCCACCGGTGGTGTCAACTCCGAGATGAAGTCGCCAAGGCTCGGGCCTTGATGGTGTTCTCGCTTGTAGCAGCAGGTCGAACTGATAGCTCCACCGACCACTTTAGAGGCGCTCGCCACGCCAAACTTAGAAAGAAAGACGCAGGGGTTGGTCGGTCGATACCAATCGTATGGGCTTAAGTAGGGGCGAGCTTCCGAGCCGCTAGAATGAGTGCCAATGCCACCTTTCAATGGGAGGATAGCGCCCGCCCACGCAGCAAGACGTGGCTAATGTAGTAAATCGTGTTGGCCGGGGCTTCTTTCACCAAAGACCGAGCTCATCGCATACGAGATGCCGCCAGATAAAGAGTAAGTTTTTCACGCAGATACCGAGGTAAGTCGGGTAGCTCGATAAGTGCGCTGTCAGGCGGGCTCCTCGCACTCGCCGCCCAAGTTCTTCGGTCTTTGAGGACTAAGAAAGGGAGGCACTTATCTCCCGACCGATAGGAACCGACATAGCCGCTATCCTTCCGTTAAGGCAAGCCTTTATCTTTGGAGACTCATGTCGCTGAGAGCTCGGATCTTCTCGGTTGGCATCAATTCCTCTCATGTATGATGAACCCGAGGAACTTGCCCGATGTCACGCCAAAGACGCACTTGGCCGGGTTGAGGCGCATCCCATACCTTCTCGCAGTGGCGAAGGTTTCCCGCAAGTCGCCAAGGTGTGCAGCCCTCGGCGACTTTTCACGATCATGTCGCCCACGAGACCTATTTCGCCTATTTGCCGGGTGAATACCTTGTTCACCATCCTTTGCAGGTGGTGGCGCGTTTCTTAACCCGGGCATAACTTTGTAGAAGTAGGCCTTTGGGGTGTGTGGAAGGTCAGATGTTGCCGATCCTGGGGCCATCCGGATCCGTTGTAACCGAGTAGGCGCCCATGAAGGAGAAGCGGCATACCTGCTTGAGTCGACCACTGGTCGATCCTAGGTAAAGGGAAGCAATCCTTCGGGCAGGCCCCCTTTAGATCGGTGTAGGCAACACACATCCCCCAGCTTCCATTAGGCTTCTTTGCGAGGGCTACAATGGACACCACCGAGGGTACCGACTCTCAATGAAGTCGACGCCAAGAGCCTATCAACTTCCTTCCGACAGCTTGTTGGCGCCGAGGGACCGAGGCCGAGGTCTCGCCTCACCGAGCGGGCGTCGGGAAATGTGTAGATGGTGTTGGGCGACTCGAGTCGATTCCCGGAGGTCGCCGTCAGCGAAGACATCGGCGCTCGAGGAGGTCGATGAGCCGCGCGCTCTGATCACCTGTGTCCGAGCCAATCCCGATCGTCCGATCGGACGGTCATCTTGCAGCGGAATGTTAACCGTTTGTTGGCTCGGGATGCTCGGTCGGCGCGGCCCGTGGGTCCTCGAGGGGCTTCCGCCTTTTCCTCTGCCCAGGAGGTCGCCTAGCACCTTCGACTCGAGGATCTCCCGCACCTTCCCGACCCGGCCGTGGGGAACTTCGCCCGTGGTATGTGGACGAACGGCCCTTAGCCGCTGAGGGTGGGTGCCCAAGATGGCGTTGTAGGCGAGGGAGGTCACCAAAAGTAACCAGCAGTCTTGGCCTTCGGGAATCGCCGAGGGTCAATGGTAGGGTTACGCACTCGCGGCGATTGAGTCGAAGCCTGAGCGTGAGTGCAAGGCTGTGGCTTCCTTCGCAGCCCTAACTTCGTAAAGGCCTCAAGAGAGGATATCGCCGAGCCGCCGTTGTCGACCATGATCCGCGAACCTGCGCTGGCAATTCGGGCCGACACCACCACCAAGATCGCCATGCTCGTTGCTCCCATATCCCCGAGGGGAATGTGATCTCCGGCCGAGGAGGGTGATATTCCCCGGCCGCAGCGGCTGGGCGTAAGCCCTTCGACCGGCGCTATGTCCTCCGGCGGGTCCCCGGTGATCACGCCGATGTGTTGCTCGACCGCCATCGGGCGCAGTGGATGGTGCACCGCGGTGCCGGAGGTATTGATCGAGGTGACCTCTTCTGGATCAGCTCTTCAATTTGCCGCCTCACCGTAGCATTGCTCCGCGTCATGCCCGCTTTGCCGGCGAAAGCGCAGACGAGCCGCCGCCACCGCGCCGCCCTTCATCCGTGGTGGCGCTTGAGCATTCCCGCCTCCTTGATCCGGGAGGAATATTTGTGTCCGAGACGCCTTCAAGGGGGAGGCGGTGGCTCGGCCACAGATGGGTCGGGCGGCCCATGCGGCGCCTTGGTGTGGGACTCACCGTGGTCGGTCCCGATCGGGAAGGAGTAGGATGCCCTTCTGGCCGCTCTTCCTTCCTTCCCGACATCCGTGATTCGCCGCCACGCATTGACTCGCCTACCAAACATCTCCGCGATGGATGTGGGGTCGCTCCACCAAGGACCAGCAGATCCGACGGCGGAGTCCCATCATAAATGCTCGCACTAATAACGATGGGTGAGCATCCGACAACTCCTTACCTCCGTGGTGAACCTTCGCACGGCGGAGAGGGGTTCGCCCTCCTTTGCTTCAACCCCGTGAGGAGCGCGGCATGTAAGGCTTTGGCCGCGCAAACGCCAAAAAGCGAGCTCAATTCCTTGGCGAGCTGTTCAAAGGATGTCACCGACCCGCTTTTTAAGGTAATCGTACCATGTTCGAGCGGATCCTTTCAACGTGGTGGGGAACGCCCGCACATCAAGGCGTCCAAGTTCCATATAGGGCCATTTGAGCCCGGAAGGCGCGCGACGTGATCGGATGGATCACTAACTCCATCATAGAGGTCGCTGGAGGGAAGACGAAAGTTCAGGTGCACTGGGTATTCCTCGATATCGGGCGCTAACGGGGACTCCTGAGGCACTTCCTCTTCTTCTTGACTTTCGACGCCCTTTGCACCTCCTCCAGACGCTGCGCGATGGACCGGATCTCGAGCTCAAATAGGTCCGTCGAGTCAAGACACCGCCGAAGTTCCGCGGGACGCCCGGTTTCAGGAGCCCGGTTCCGCCCCGAACCTGGGAGGCTGGAGAAGATGGTACCGCGTATCCTCCCGATGCCGGGAAAAGGTTCCGCGCTGAGGCTCAGGCTCGCCGCTCGTGAGTAGGCGGGGGAGGATAGCCTGGACGGATTGCCAGGTTCGACTGCTGAGAGAGGTCCTCGAAAGGCCTCCACCGTGATTTGGTGGGGGAGACGGGGAACCCACTCGGTGGGTAGAGTCCCAAATGGCCGCTAAATATGTTCCAAAGAGCGATCTATGGTTGCGGCAGATCATCCTCTCCGAGTTCGAGGTTCCATGGACCTCCGCCGAGGTGCTCACGGAAACGACCTTTCGCCCATGAGTCGGTCAAGGGCGGAGTAGGTGGTCCTTCATGCAACAGTGCCCTCCTTCTAGCGCCAATCTGTAGGGGAAACAGATTTTACCGCGGATTCCGGCCCATCGCGCGGATCCGGAAACCGGGATCGCCTCTGCATGGTTCGGCTCGCCGACGGCTCTCGCCACGCCAGTGCGACCACTCCGAAAGGTCGCCGCGCGCTTCCTGACGCCGGGGACGAGACTGCAGCAAGGCGGGTCGGATGCTCGCCGACCCTCCGACGCCAAGTCAAAGTCGGATGGGAGTGAGTGAGTTGTTATGTAGAGAGAGAGATAGAGAAAGCTCGACCGCCGTGTGGCGACGGCTCTCACAGTGCCGTGGTCAATCGGGCCGGGTAGTAGGAGAAGCGACATCGTCCAATCGCGTTGTTGGGGAGCGCAGAGGGGCGATGACGCTATCCGGTACGCCAAGACCGGTGTCTCGCCATACTTAAAATCTATCAATCGGCGACTCAATCTCGCCATGGTGTCAGAATCTACCATCGACTCGCGATTCTCGGCCAAGATCTGTTACTTTTCCGTGGTCGACTCCCTATCGCATACAACGCCATCTCGGTCGACCCACCCTCAAGTTAAGGGCCGCTCGTCACATACCACGGACATCAAGTTCCCCACCGCCGGAGTCGGGAGGTGCGGGAGATCTCAGAGTCCACGGTGTTACCGACGGCGACTCTCCGGGTAAGAGGAAAAGGCCGAACCGCCGAGGACCCACGCGGGACACGCCCACCGAGCATCCCGAGCCAACAACCGGGCGTTAATTCATAGACGCATCGCCCCGACGGATACCGGATCGGCCCGACTCGACAATCAAGAGCAGCGCAACTCATCGCCTCCTCCAGAAAGCGCCGATGTTCGCTGATACCGCACCGACCCCGAATCGACTCGAGGTCTCCCAACACCACCTACACATCTCTCGACACCGCTCGGTGAGACAGACCTCGGCCTCGCCCTCGAGCGCCAACAAGTCGGCGTATGGAAGTTGATAGGCTCTGGCGCCGACTTCATTGAGGAGGTCCGCCTCGCTGGTCCGCCCAATGTAGTCCTCGCCAAAAACCTAATGGAAGCCGGAGGATGTGCGTTGACTACACCGATCTAAATCGGGCTCGCCCGGCGATTGCTTCCTACCAAGGATCGACCAACCTGGTCGACTCAACCGGGTACGCCCGCTTCTCCTTCATGGACGCCTACTCCGCATAACCAGATCCGGATGGCCCCCGAGGATCGGCAACACACGCCTTCTTCCACACACCCCAAGGAGCCTACTTCTACAAAGTTATGCCATTCGGGTTAAAGAACGCAGCGCCACCTACCAAAGGATGGTGAATAAGGTGTTCGCCCAACAAATAGGGCGAAATATGGAGGTCTACGTTGGACGATATGATAGTGAAAAGTCGAACAGGGGCTGCACACCTGACGACTTGCGGGAAACCTTCGCCACACCGAGAAGGTATGGGATGCGCCAACCGCCAAGTGCGCGCTTTGGCGTGACATCGCAAGTTCCTCGGTTCATCATACATGAGAGAGGAATTGATGCCAACCCCGAGAAGATCCGAGCTCTCACCGACATGAGATCTCCAAGCACGCTTAAGGAGCTTCAATGCCTTAACGGAAGGATAGCGCTCTATCCTTGCCGTCCTGCCGGAGATAAGTGCTCTCCTTTCTTCCGAGTCCTCAAAGACCAAGAACTTCCAATGGACGGCAGAGTGCGAAGAAGCCTTCGCTCGGCAAAGACTTATCCGAGCTACCCCGACTTACTGTCCGCGCTAAAAACTCACCTCTATCCGGCAAAGATCCCAAAGATGCAGGAGCCTGGTGCCGTGAAAGAAGCCTCCGATGCGCAACACCCGATTTACTACACTAGCCATGTGCTCCGTGGGCCGAGCAGCGCTTATCCTCCCATCGAAAGGTCGGCATCGGCACCATTCTAACGGCCCTGAAGTTACGCCTACTTCCAAGCCCATACGATTGAGGTATTGACCGACCAACCCGCCAAGTTCTTTCTAAGTTTGACGAGCAGGTATGCCTCCTAAAGTGGTCTGGAGCTATCCGAGTTCGACCGCCATAAGCCGAGGACAGCCATCAAGGCCTGTGCCTTGGCCGATTTCATCTCGGAGTTGACACCACCGGCGTATGCGCTGAGCCAATCCACCGAGACCGATGTGCACGCGGATGGGCCTCCCAGCTCCAGGGGAGCCGGCGCCGACTCATTTTCGAGGACCCCGACGACACGCCGAGCTGCCTCCGCTCGCTTCCGCCACAAACAACGAGGCCAATACGAGGCGCTTTTGGCGTGCCTCCGCTTGGCGCCGAGATGCAACTAGGAGCAATCCACATTCTCACGGATTCCCAACTTGTCGCCGAACAAGTTGGTGGACTGTATCGGACGCTGGCCTCGACCATGTCCAGATACCTGACCGATGTAAAAGCCCAAACCTCTAAGTTTCCCCGCTTCACTGGCCCAGTGTGCCTGTGTCCCGTAACGAGCGCGCATCACCAGTCACAAACCGCCTCGAGCCGATCCGCAGGGACATCCCGAGGTCGAGGAGTCGACACACCTGGCCGGTGGCCGCCATGGAGATCGGGATCCCGAGTCCCGACCACCCCACCAACGTGGATCCGTGAAGCATCAAGTACAAACGCGAGGGGATCTCGCCACCGATGAGGGCAAGGCACGGCGCTCCGCCAACTCAGCGTGGTCGTGGAAATCGCGACCGACTTACAAAAGGTCTTTCTCCCACCCCTACTACGATGCTTAGATCCCGAAGAGGCGGAAGATTCTCGCCGAGGTCCACGGCGGGATTTGTGGGGAGCACATGGGCGCCGAACTTTGGCCTTCAAAATATCGCGCCAGTGGCTATTATCGCCTACGCTGCACCGAGACGCCAAGGCTTTCGGCGGCGGTGCGACATTTGCCGCCGCAGCCCGAGCCCCGCAGCCTCCTCGCGTCCCGCCGCCCATGGATCGCGCTCGCCCTTCGCCAATGGGGAATGGACCTCTTGGGGCCGTTTCTCTGGCCCGCCAATGGAGACATATTATTGTGGGGATCGATTACTTCACCAAGTGGGTGGAGGCCGAGCCCTCGCAACCATTACATGAACGGGTCGAATCAGTCAGATGGAAGAACATCGTGACCCGATTCGTTCGCCCAACGTTATCATCATCGAGCATAACGGACTCGCCACAAAGACTTCTCGAGTTCGCGGCGACCTACCATCACATCCACCGAGGTTTAGCTCGTGGCCCACCCCTGCACTCAACGGGCTTGCCGAGGTAACCAACCGATCTATCCCGGATGGACTTAGAAAAGAACTGAAGCCCGACGAGCCGGGTCGACGAGCTCCCGAACATCCTATGGTCTCGCGATCACTCAAGACGGCTTCGCGTAGTCCCCTACAGCCTTTGCATTCGGCGTGGAAGCAGCCTACCGCCGAAAGTTAGTCATCCCAACATTCCGGTGGAGAACTATGAGGAGTCCACTCGCCCAGTGGAGTTCGGCCGGCCTAGACTCGCTAGAAGAACGCAGGCCAACGCAAGACGTAAAAATGCCGGGCGCATAAATGTATGTAGCCAGGAGTTACAACAAGAGGGTGCGCCGAATCTGGGATGGGCGACTTTAGTTCTACGCAAGGCGTAAGTAAGCGACCCCGCCACTCAAGGGGCAAACTTGCACCTGTGTGGGAAGGCCCCTACCGAGTAATCCAAGTAGTCCGACCGAACGCCGGCCGCGACTATGATCAGCAGCCTTTGAGGACTTGGAACATCCACAACCTTAAGAAATATTTTGTCTAAGGATAAAACGGAAGTAAGTCAATATCGACTCGCCGTTAGAAAGAAGTTGAAGATCAGATTGAGAAAGCAAGTTTGTATTACCAAAAGTTGTGGATTACAAAATGGGCCCCCTAGTGGGGAAGAAGTATTACAAAAGGAAAGGGAAGCCCTCCAAAATAAAAAGAGGTCTCGTGCCGCAGCCCGGAAGGTCGTTGCCGGGGAACCTCGCCAGCATGTCGACTTCGATCTTCGGGCATGAAACGGCGATCCTCTCGACCATCGAGCTCGAGGACACGCTCGAACCGGCCAGTGGCAACTTTGTACCCATATCAGACGATACACGCCCATCCGGCCTGTGCCGAGGAGGAAGCCCTCCGACTTCTTGTAGGCGCGATCGCTTCTCCTTCTTCGCCGACTCTCCGCAGCGGCAAGGGCTTCTCGCGGCTCGCAGCCGCCTCCTCGAGGTCGCCTTGGCAACAACCCCGAGGCCTCCTCCATCCGGAGGCGGTTCTCCGCCGCTGTCCCGAGGAGCTTCGCAGCTCGGCCTCGCCGCCGAGGCGCCTCGAAGCTCGGGCGGTCGACGCGCAACCTCCGCGCCATGTCCGCCGCCACGCTGGCAGCGAAGAATCGCTGCCCCGACCGCTGGCTTCTCGAGCCGGGCGGCGCAACTCCAAGTTGCGCCACCTGTGCCGGACTGCGAACGAGTCGCACCCGGCCGAGGAGGGCGGTGGTGTAGTGGAGATTCTGCACATGAAAAAGACGCAGAAAGTGATGAACAAAGCCCAGCCAAGAGGATTCAAGCAAAGTGGTGCTTACCCACAACGCCGACTTGGCGGACTTGGCGAGCAGCGCTTCCGAGGGGAGCGTGTATAGGTCCCGCGCCATGTCGGGATGGAGCGCCCCCCGGAGGTAGCGGGCCGAGGGCTCTCCCCCGACCCACACCTTGTCCCCGGGATGTACTCATGCCACCGGCCACGAGAGGGTCGCCCGCTGCCCCGGCGGACCTCCCCATCACTCGGGAAAGGAATGGCCGATCCTTCCCGACGCGTGACCCAAGACAGTGTCCTGCATGGATGGAGGATGCTGGCCCTTCCCGGCCGCCTCGGCCGGGACCAGCACTCACGGCAGGAGTGGTGGCGCCCGATTGTTCGGCGCCCGGCCAAGACGCCACCGGTGTCCAGTCCACCACCTCCTTGGCCTTCGCCTCTTCTTGGGACGCCTCATCGGCGGCGCGGGGAGCCATCCCCGCCCGCTTGGAGACCGCCGAGAGCGCGAGATGGTCCCCTGAGCACCCGAGTCGTGGAAGGACCGCAGTTCACCATCCCCGCAAAGAACAAATGTATATGTCGAAGATAGAGTATGACAAAGAGCCCAAAAGAAAGGCAAGACAACGACCTTACCTCGAGAGCGCGGACTACCCGCCTCCACTACCATCGCCCGACATATTGCGGATGGCTTGCAGGAAGGGAGGATTACCTCGCTTGCTCGAGGTGAGCACGCCTCAAGACTCGGGCAGCGTTATCGACGGTCCTTGACGACCACCGAACCTCAAACCCCAAATTGTCCGCATCGACAAAAAGAAGCGCCTCTTCCACCTTTGTTATTGGTGGGGCGCCGCCACTCCGAACCTCGCCGCGGCCAGAAGTAACCCCGACTTTGAAGAGGCTAAGCAGGAGAGAAGAAGGTTGCGGTCGGGCGATATTGGCGTAGTGGCATTCCTCAAAACCACTGTGTACCGCCAAGAGTTGGGGGTTATCCGGGAAGGCGAAATACGCCACAGTGGAGATGCAGGATACGGCGATTGGGTGCAGGGAAGGCGCAGCCGCCTCTAGGGCATCGCGACAGTGGCAAAGCCCTTGGGAACCGGTCAAAAGCCCGCTGCCCGCCACGCCAGAGGTTGAACTCCTCCGGATGCCGTAGCGCCACGAGAATCCCACCATGCGCCGCCCAAGATAGAGTCTTGGTCGGCGCCACATCAAGGCCTCTAACTCACGCGCCGCTCCGCATCCGAGGAAGGGCCGGAAGGAGGAGACGATGGGAGAGTGGCGACACGGGTTGTAAATCGATGGGGAGGAGGAGGAAGAAGGTAAGAAGAGGAAGTGGAAGGAAGACCCATCGCACACTAACCTATGAAGGAAGAGAGCTACGAAGAAGCTAAAAGGCACCAGAGCCCATGGAGAACACTTGAAGGAAGACGACGGCAGACAAGAGAAGAAAACTCACGATAAAGTGGTAGAGAGACGCGAGGCTCCCTATTTATAGAAAAGGGGAACTCTCGACCTTTCGCCTCCCGAGGCAGCGACAAGATGACACCGCCACATCGCCCAATCGCATCACATCGGGCAACAAGCGCCGGCCATATTGATGAAGAGCCGACGGTACACCCCCTGTAAGAAACTTATCCCGCACGCCACGCCTCGATTCCAAAGAACCGCACTATCGCGAGCCGTTTCTGGCGGCACATACGGCGTTCGGTTTTCTAGGTCTTGAGCGGTTGCTCGACCACCGATTCCAGAGCCTTGAGCGAGCTCTCGGCCCTCATCCCGAACGGAGGTTCTGGCTATTCTGGTTTTCTAGGTCCGAGCAGCACTCGACTGGCTGCATACTGGCCTCGGAGCAGAGCCTCGGCTTCTATCCCGAATCTGAGGTTCGGCTATTCTCGTTTTCTAGGTCCGAGCAAAGGCCGACTGGCCGCATATCGGGCTGGAGCAGAGCCTCGGCTTCCATCCCAACTGAGGTTCGGCTTATTCGTCTTCTAGGTCTCGAGCGGTTGCTCGACCATCGTATTCTGGGCCTTGAGCAGCAGCTCGGCCACTCACCCGAACTGAGGTTCTGGCTTATTATGGCTTCTCGTGTCGAGTGCGTGACTCGACCCTCTGCACCAAAAATGACGGCCTCGCGAGCGGAGGACTCGACGTGTCTTAACCCCGACTTCCGGACGTCGGCTGACAAGGAGAATCCGCGTCTCTCGACCCCTTATCCCGAACGACGGTTCGGCTTATTATGGCTTCTCGTGTCGTAGGCGTGACCTTGACCCTTGCACCAAAATGACGTCGGTGAGCGGAGGACTGACGTGTCTTAACCCCGACTTCCGGACGTCATTGATTGAGAATCGCGCTCCTCGATCTTTATCCCGAACGACTGCTTCGGCCACTATTCTCGTGTCGTAGGCGTGACTCTCGACCCTTGCACCAAAATGACGGTCGGCGAAAGGTGAGGACTGACGTGTCTTAACCCCGACTTCGGACGTCGGCTTGGCAAGGAGAATCGCGCTCCTCGACTCTCATCCCGAACGGCAGCTTCATTACTCGACTTCATAGGCCCTCGAGCGGCACTGGCCACACACCTTCCGACCCAGTCGGCTTATCACGATTTTGCAAGTCGCGGCGTGTGACCTCGACCCTAGTACCCGGCCGACGGGTGCCAGAAGAGACTTGACATCGCCGCCCTTACCTCGAGCCGCTTCACCCACTGGTTCAATCGCCCACTACAGTCTCAATCTCTCGACACGACGTCGCTTGGCGAACGAATCCCGCGCTCTCGATCTTTATCCCGAACGGTAGTTCGGTACATGATCCGAGCGACGCTCGATCGCCGGCATCTTAGCCTCGAGCGCGGCCTAAGGCACTATATCCCGAACGATTCTGGTGACAATGGCTTTCTGGTCTTGAGGTTCCTCGACTTCTTCATCCCGAACGGTAGTTCATATGATCTTGAGCGACGGCTCGATCATTGGCATCTTAAAGCCTTGAGCGGTGGTTTCAAGACTACATCCCGAACGAGGTTCGTGACTGGCTTTCTCGGGTCTTGAGCGCGCCACTGCACTCGCAGCGACTTTGGTCAATCATGACACAACACGGTAGAACTTCTCGCCGAGATCTCATCGGCAACTGTGTTCTTCCAGCACCACCCCAAATTGCCCGCAGAGTGGCTTTTGAGGGGGTAGTGATAAGGATATTAAGTACGACGAGACACCCGGCCTTCTCGCATAACCTGGCCGACGCCATCGCCTCTCCCGCGCTCCAACCGCCCACGATGTGACAGCCCGACGCCGCTTCTCTCAAGACGCCCCAACTACCCGCCTGCTTGACTACGGCACCGACTGCGTGGTCGCACTGCACGCTACTGCGCAGATGGAAGCACACCCTCCGTCCCAACCTATTTAACCCAAACAGTAGGACAGATGGGGATGGGCGATCCGACTCAGATCTCTCTCATCCTTGCTCACAACCTTCCCCGGCTTAAACGCCCGAGAGGTGAGTAGACTCGGACACCCCGCACTCTCTCGAGGAACTCCACGACAAAGCCGACATCGACTTGGGCGCTGAGGGGTCGCGAGCATCCGACCCGCTTGCCAGGACTCGCCCCGGAGCCGAGGAGCGCAGCCGCTGAGAGCTCGGACGGGCGCGAGCAGGAGCCATCGACGGGCCCGAACCACACCGAGACGACCCCCCGGTTTCCGGATTTCGCGCCGTGCGCCCCGGGGTCACGGTAAAAGGTTGTTTCCCCTAACACCACGAAATGCGCAAATGAAGCGTTCTCGGAGCACGTATCGGTAGCATCAGAAACAGAAGAAGGTACGTAGTCTATTACTACTCACCGAGGACGGTGATGCGTCCGACCCTCTTGCCGGAATGGAGACGTCCTTTCCTTCCCAAACCACCGAGCGTGGCGCTCCGCAATTTCTCATTGAGGCTGTCCACCTCCGCATTTTTCGCGCTCAGCTGTCTTTTCAGATCCTCGATCGTCGCCTCGTACGGAGCTACCGCATCCCTCAGCGGCACCGCCGGTGAGCCGGCGGAAGAGGGGCTGAAGTAGCCCCGCCGGAACAAATCCCTCAGCCTCCCCATCTTCCGTAGCTCCGCCACCACAGCCGCATCCGCCACCCGTAGCTTGTCCGGGTCCCATGGGCTGTGCGCCTCCTGAAGGCCCACGTACGCTCGCTTCACCGCGGAGGCCGCGTCGAACACCTCGTACGTGAAGCTCTCCATCTCCCTGATCTTGCCCTTGTGAGAAGCCCCAGGGGTAGCGGACGGCCTGTGACCTTCCTCATTCCAGATCCCAACACCCTTCTCGTCCTCCTCTTTCTCCTCGAAGTCGGCGTCTTCGAACGCGTGACCTCC
This sequence comes from Musa troglodytarum, assembly GCA_023547065.1. Lineage (NCBI taxonomy): Eukaryota > Viridiplantae > Streptophyta > Magnoliopsida > Zingiberales > Musaceae > Musa > Musa troglodytarum. Next base: position 16,630,328 of record CP097508.1, read on the forward strand.
GGGAAGATGATGGCTGAGAGGGGAGGAGTTGGCTCGCTGAAGCAGATCACCGATGGTTGTGACCTTGTTCGCCATGTCCCTTCTGCCTCCGTTAACAGGCCTCCTGGTTCTACCTGCAGCAAGACCGACAATAATAATAGCCACAAAGCCAAGAGACTACGACAAGCACGACGCACCTTTCTTCCACCACATTTCAATTTCCTATCATTTCCAAGAGGAAACATTTCTTCGTCTGGCGTCACAAAGAGAAGCTGAGCTATCAACAGGTTACCATCACGGTGGAGTAAAGCTCTCTTCCCGGACGAAAAGGGTGAGATCGATTGCAACTCCTCGTCGCGCATCTAAAAAGGATGCGTTGAAGCGTTAGGAAGCAGATCGCAGATCTATCACCAGAGGTCTCGCGAGATCTTGTCCGAAGTACAACTACGGTCCTCTACGTCGCTTGCATCCCAACTGTTCACCGCCTGGTTCGGGGTTGGCCTCGTCCTTATCGAGCCCCGTAAACGTCGACTCCGCAACATCATAAAGGGTGCCCGTTGGTCATTAATGCGACACCGTGACGCGTCAGTCTTCTCGGCGATCAGACCTTGCGACCTGCCCATTCTTTTTTGCTGTGCGTTGCAATCATCCTACGGTACGTATCATATACGATGCGATTCGATTTGTGCGTGATTACGCATGGATTAACTGCTACTATAATCCCTGCCATTATAACCTCATTGGTGGACGGTTTGGCTGCGCCGTTGATTGGTCGATCTGATCCACCTCGCCGCGTCCAATCGATGAAACTATTGGTCTCGGTTGGCTCTGGATCCGGGTGAACGTGGTCCTCCGGGCTTCCGATCCGTGGTCACCGGCTTGCCGAGGGTGGAGAGGGCAGCCACAGTCGTAGGGTTGGGGGTAGCGGAGGCCGCCACCGCCGGATCGGAGGTGATGATCTCCATGAGCTTGGTTCCGGAGGCCAATCTATTGTCTGGATAAGATAACTAAATAATTTGGTGTTCGATGAACAATTAATTGTTCTTTTACACTTGTAATCCTATTTGTATTCGATAAATAATTGATTCATACGGTCTTTGAGTTTATTCTCATGCACCTCAAGGGTTGTTTAGTGCTTGCAGTGTTGTTATGACCGAGTGAGAAGAACCCCAACCAATTTAGGCACTTGACATGAACAATGCGAACTGCTCAAGACACGTAGAGACTGCAAGAACAAGAGAATTATTGACAAGGCCTGGGAATTTATGGGTAAGAACAACACAAATAATCTCCAGGGTAGAGTTAGAGCAGTCATCTTTCTTCTCCAAGGAGTGTTTCACGCTGTGTCCTGTTTGCTTGCTTGCAGACGCAGGTATCGTCTCATGCTGTGCAAATGACATGGAGAAAAAGATGGGAAAAGGACTGACACTCAAATTAGGCTGCCATTATAAATCTTTTGATCTGATCAACCCGGAATTAGTAGTTTTCAGCTGGATTTGAGGCGGTATCACCTGCTCCTGGGTAAAATGTGTCAAGGTCTACAAGCAAAGTGAAATCTGAATCCCCCTGATTCATGATTCATCAATTTCCCATGCTCGAGCTTTTTGTCATCCCCAGTCCCCATATATATGAGCATGTGTAACATGGCCTCAGCATCAAGCTGACTTCGATCTACCGAAAAAATGTTATTACACTTTCGCAGTGAGGGTCCATGAACCAAGAAGAAAGGAAAATAATCCCAGAGTGACGGCCACATTTTCTGCTCTGAACAGGATCACCTGCATAAACAAAATGAAAGCAGACAATCATGGTGTTAGGCATCCGACTAAGTATCAAATCATCTTTTGCCGCTGATAGTAACATGTAATCTCTTGCTAATAAATAGATAAACAGGAGCTCCAGCCATCTTGGAAGCATTAACAACAGAATGAAATGACCATAAATTTAATTCATAGGTTAAAATCTGAAGCTACTAAACAGGTCATTTGGTTTCATTCTAAGATTAGCACTACAGGCAGCCTAATGTCGCATGCTTTGGTCCTTCAGAGTTGGTTCAACTTTTCAAAGTGTTTTGCTGTAGCCCTGAAGTCACAACAACCGGTCCTCACCTCGCCGGTCGCCTGCCTCTGAAGTGGTATCGAGCTGTCTTTGCTCCTCAAATTACCTCCTTTCAACTGTCTTCATCAATCTTTTGGGTGGACCAGCATAAAGAGCATCCGAAGAGAAAGAGCAAGGCAAATTACATGATTGAGAAAGATGGGCTAAATAGACTGAATTGATCTGAAATGACCAGAATGATGGGGCCAGCATCATGTTGGAGGAGAACATGTGCAGGACATATTACGGTAAATGTTCATTTCCTGATAGCCCTAAGCACAATTGGACTGATTATTGATTCCCCTCCACAGCATAAAGCAGTAAACTTGTTTGTCCACGCAACAAATGTCTCACCTAATCCAATGTCAAAAAGTTGAGTGCTAACAGACACTCTGGGGATGGAGAATTAATTAGCAAACAATTATCTTTGCTAATACTGTACTTCCGTATGGTATATATAAGCACCCCAACATTGCAACTTCAACCCAAGCAAATTAATGAGTTGAGATCAACAGCACTAAATGATACATAGTGTTAGCAATGGTTTCGTAAGTATTGGTAAAACTACAATCGAGGAATAACACTCTACCAGAATGAGGAAGCCCGGTGCACATTTTAGAGTACAAACAGAAATAAACTGAAAACAAGCAAAAATTTCCATCAATCTGTATATCATTCAAGTTGTCTTGAAAAAACAAGATAGCAGACTGGATGTACATATGGCAAGCAGCATATTTAGATTCAACTAAAATATTGGACCACATAGTCTGCATGGATGAACCCTTTGGTGAACTTATTAAGCATGTTAAGAAGATGCAGAAAAGGGACAACAGGGGCATACAACAAAACAGCTGCAAGTAAAAGTTAGTAGCATATCGGTAGGTTTGACCAACTACCATTGCTAATAAGTTGATCTCACTGGTTAGTGTAGGTTCCATAATGATCAGATGTTACTCTCCAACAATCTGTAAGTTGATCACAATTTAAAGAGGGTTAGAGGAAGGCAATTATTGTTGAAGCACAAAAAACAGCATTGTTCCAACAATCTCCAGCAGAATGAGACACAGATTTGACAGAAGAATAGGAACCTGATAGGAGGCAGGAAGAATCAGCTCAATGCAATCCAAGCATGCTCCTTGTGAAGTATTGGGAAGGTATCTGTCTCCCGCCGCTCGCCGAAACTCCAGTTCCTCCGGCTATTTCTCATCGGCGTCAAGTAAAACCGCAGCATGCCATTGTCTACATGGTTTGGAGAATACCGAGCACTTCTGTTCCTCTCCAAACCAAATTCATCTCTCCTCTTCTTATGATTGCCATTGGGCTTCGTACTGCTGTTCTTCATGCCCCCAAACCCGGCACTGCCACTGAAAGAGCTCCTGAAGCTCACACTGCTGTTACTCCGGAGAATCTTGCTACTAAAGCTCTTGGATCCAAGCTCCGGCCAGGTCTCCGACAAGGATCGCTCGACCATATTGGTTTCTCCTCTGCCACTGTTTCTTCGCTGAATAAAACCCCATATATTCCATGCTTTGCTCCACCTCCTGGACTTTTTGGCAGCAGCACCTCTGTGAGGATCCCTGAAAGCCGACTCGAAGCTGCCCGAGTAATCGTCCCTCAGAGAATTCGAGCTCCAGTCTTTCACATCCCGGTCAACCAAGGTGTCATGGTGAAAGTGTAAGAAGTCCATACCATTTGCAGGGGATACCTTCCCGTTGGAGACCGGCTTAGGCTCACTGATCTCGACGGGCTGCTCCCTGACGGAGCTGGAGCGGTCGAGGCTTCGCCTCCGCCGACTGGAGGAGTCCAAGTAGTAGTCTCGAGTCTGGAGCGGACCCCCTGGGATGGCGGCGTCCTCCTCGACGGGGATCAGGTAGTCCGATCGCGGGACGGCAGGGGCAGGGGCAGGGGCGTCCTCGACGACGGAGAGGATGGGAGGAAGCCGAGGGAACACCGATCGGCCTCCGATAAGGTAGCCGTCCCAAGACGCCCTCGGCTCGTCCCACGAGAACCTCGGGTCGTCGAAGGACATCCGACCGGCGTCCAAAGAGAAGCGCGGGTCGGTGTCGCAGGATCTCCGGCCCGAGGCATCCACGGCCACCTCCGACTGCGTGTCGCGGAACCGCCGGGACGCCTTAGGCGGCTTATCCGCCGGCATTGCGGTTTCGCCGCCCTGCTTCTTCAGCTTCTGTCTTCTCCCCCACTTCTGGAGCTTTTTGCTGAACACGGAGGCGGCGAGCCAGAAGCTGCTGGGGATTTCCTTGAGGTCCTTGGACGGACGGCGGTTTCTTTGCCTGCTGCTGGGAGTCACGATCAATGTGGTCCTTCATCGGCTTCAGTTCCGCCTTCTTCTCCTCAGCCCCCTCCTGCCTTTCCTCAGTTATCTCCCCCGAGGATCCGACCACCAGGACGACAGGGTCAACAGGCCTGATCTCGTCGCCGCCGCCCTCCTCTCGGCGGGTTCCGGGGACGGGAGGGGCGACGGAGGGACCCGAATGGCCTTGGTTCCGGCACACCACATCGTTCGCTACCCCAGCAGACGCCGCGGCGACGGCGGAGGTGGAGGCGCTTTGAGGGCCCCTGTGGCGGTCGTCCTCGTGGAAGAGGGACCACAGCGTGCTGCGGCCGCGGACGTCGCAGGACCTGCGCTGGGGCTCGAAGGCGGAGGCGGGGGGTCGCTGGGCAGAGAACCCGTCGCCGCCCCCGCCCCCGCCGCCGCGGCCAAAGGAGAAGGACTTGGACCGGCGGAGGAATGAGGGGCCAGCGGAAGAGGCGGCACCAGCGGTTACCTTGCAAAACACGATCGGAGGGCGGAGGTGGACTTAGGCCGGAAGGTGGCGGCGGGGGTCTCGAGGCCAGCAAGGCGATTTCGCGGAGGCAGGATGCGCAGAAGCCGGTGACGGTCTCACCCGGGTGGAGGTCGCAGGTCGACGAAGGCGCGCGCTGGGGCTGCAGGGCGGATGGAGTTGCCGCTGCTGTTGGTGATGGTGGCTCGCCATGTCGACCATCATGGAAGCGTCGCGACTGGTCCAGTCCCCGCAATGAACGAGTATCTTCTCCCCTCCCCCACCCCGCTTTCCCAGTTCAGCAGTCTTCTCTCGGTGTCGTCTCGACTCGTGTAGAGCTTAGAAAATAGCGAGGAAGGAATCGTCGTTGCTCAACGAGGGGGAGAGGAGATGTCAGTAAAGTGGATACAAAAGAGACGAGGAAATATGAAGAAATAGGATTCCACGAGAGAAAAGCAGCGAAAGCAATCACTCACATCGTTTCACTTTATACCTCTCTGCTTTCTTCTTCATATAGTTGATATATTTGTTTGGTTGTGTACTTGGCGTCCGGTGCTTAGTGGAAAAGCAAAGCTTGTTGTTAGTCGATCGATGCATGGCGTAAATAATGCAGACACCAAAGAAAATATTGTACCAAACGAGCACTTTTGACATGTGGGGGCAGTGAGATGGAAGAGACAAATGTTGGCACAAGCCAACATAAAACTGGAGGCATTGTGTGGCAAGACGCGGCTTAACTTACCATAAACATGGGAGATTTAAGGCGTGGGGGCCGAGTGGGTGTCAGATGAACCAGATGGGCGATTCCTGGCTCACGGAACTCACATGAGCCAAGTAAGTTCTGCTGCTGCTGCTGTTGCTGCTGCTGCTGCAGTGGTGTGAGAGGACCGTTCTGATCTTGGATGAATGGTGTCGAACATGAGAGGATCGCAATCATCGGCGATGGCGATTACTGCTGTGCTCTTATCCGTCTATTACGTGCACCGTTTTGCTGTGGAGTACTGCTTGTGGGGAACGTTTCAGTGGGGCAGTACGTAGCGACAGTGATCGAGCAACCCTTCCTAATTCTTTAACCTTTTCTCCTCTGCTCGGTGAAGATTCGGATCGTGGATCCAACTAGTTTGCCTCTGAACCCATTTGACATGTGGTTGGACAAGAACTTTGCCTTGGCATGGGTTTACTAAAATAATGCTCGCACCTCCTGCGGCAGTTCTTTATCCATTAAGAAGGGAACAAAAAGGGCACTTCGTCTCTCTTAATTGAGCGGCAGCCAGAAGCTACCGATGCGAGCTTGTCGTTTTCTTCACTCAGTATTGGCAATGTTTGGTTAATATTTTTAGAAGGCCATAAGGCTTGATGTTTGGGTGTGTTACTTTGGGAAATAAATGTTGCAGAACGATACAAGTGTTGCACTGCAACAAAAGAAAACAGGAGTGTGGGTGGGAGGCTGGATGACAAGTCATGAGCACATGGATGGCGCCAGGTCTTTATCAGAAGGCATCGAAAGGGTCCTCGGATTTGCCATGATCATGCGCCGATGAGATCGCTAATCTTGACATTTTGGCAAAGCTTTTCGATGGTTAAGGAGCAAGGAAAGGCAGGCAGTGCAAGCTGGTAGGACGCACCGCAAACACGCAGAGAGGATAAGCTCATGATTACCACCATGTGAGGGCACTCCATCGTGTTGATGCTACCGGCCGCTAGCTTTCTCACCTAACCCTAAGCCTTGGTCGAGGGAACAAAGCATGGAAGCTCACACGGCAAAGGGGCGGGTAAACCTTCTTTAAACCTTCTTGGGGATCCACACTATTCCAATGAGATCTTAGCCTGGCGCTGCTGATTGATGGAGGGGGCCTGCATGGCGCAGGGGAGCTCCTTGGAGTTCACAAAGGGGGTCCCATGGACTGAGAAGATGGAGATAAAGCTTGATTGGACTGCATGGAAATCATCCAAAGGCATTTGGGCTGGGAAAATGAGCAATGAGTAACCCTGCTTTTGATGCTTTTTCTCTGTGACAGGCATGCCTGATGAGCTACATATATTCCTGCTGGCAAAGCTACCGGAAGGAAAGAGAACCTGTGAAGAATAAAGAATCATCTCCCCCCTTCGCCACAACACAGCCACCCACTGTCCTTCTACCACCCCTCGGAAGAAGAAGTAGAAGAATGAGGAAGAAAAGAGGGATGACTAATATCAACGATACACCAATGAGCTAACGGTTGAGTATAAGCTACATGTAGCATCAAGTGACTGTCGCTTGACCCATTAATTTCAAGAATCATATGGCTATACGAAGCATGAAGGCAATGCCTATTACGTACGTGAAGCAAATAAGCAAACAAACCAAATGCATTTACATTAGGAAAAATAAAACATGATCCATGCGATAGAAACACCGAAAACGATGACTACTGGAGTTCAATGTCATCGTCTGTCGTCTTCTTGTAGGTGTACCACTTGGCGATCAAAAGATACACCATTAAGTTGACCGTGCTGAGAATTGCCAAGAGCCAAAAGAAGTAATCGAGGTGCCCTCGGTTGAGGTTATCTGGAATCCATCCAAGCCTGCCGTTCCTCGTCGTGATGCGTGTGACTACCGTGACGAGCACGGTGCTCAGGTAATTGCCGAGTGCCACGGTGGTGAGTGACAGAGCAGAGCACAAGCTCCTCATGGCATCCGGTGCCTGGTCGTAGAAGAACTCCAATTGTCAATGAAGGTGAAGATCTCAGCTGCTCCCACCAATGAAGTACTGAGGATCTGCCAGAAGATGGAGATCGGCACGTAGTCTTCGGAGTCGTATAAGTTGTGACTCGCCACAACGTGGAGCCTCACGACCTCCATAATTCCAGCAGACAACATGGCCAAGATGGAGATGCCCAGGCCGATGCCCATCCGAGTCAGCTGAGTGAAGCCGCGCTCGCGGCCGGTGAACCTGCGTGCCACGGGGACGATCATCCGGTCGTAGATGGGGACCCAAACGATCACGCTGATGGTATCAAATATGGAGAGTGAGGCTGCTGGAATCTCGAAGTGAGGACCCATACGAGGATCTAAAGTGTTGCCTTGGAGCACGAACATGGTTCCCATCTGGCTGTAGGTCGTAGCGAAGAGGACGCCGCTCGCCAATATCGGAAGCAATCTCACGATGCTCTTGAGCTCTTCGACTTGGGTGACAGTGCACAGCCTCCAGGAGTTCACAGAGTTCTTGTCTTCTTGAGTGACTACTGCAGCCTTGTCGAGGAACCTGAATGGAAGTCAGAGATCGGCACATAACGTATCATAATCTGCATCATAATGGTTCATCGAAACTTGCCTTCATCTAAAAACCATACAGCAAGTTTGATTCATATGAGCCAGCCAAATTAAGGAAACTTAGGTAAATAATAGAAATTAAGAAGCAAAAAAGTAAGCTAGAAAGAGCTTCATGAGCTTACTTCAATTCGGCAGTGTGTTCAAGCTTACGGCTACCGTGTATAGCAGATCCCTTCTCTGCGACCTCATAAAGAAGAGACTCGTCATCGGGCACCTTGGCTCCAGCCTTTCTCAACGATGCTATGATGACCTGAGCAACGCGTGTGATCGGACTTCCTCCGGGTTTCTGGTGCCTGTACAATGCAGTTCCCAAGAGGAAGGTCACAACTGCTATTGCCATCATCACTGCTGGTATTCCAAACCCCCAGCCCCATCCTACATTGGTTTGTATCCACACTAGCACAGAAGAAGCAACCAACGCACCAATGTTGATGGAGAAGTAGAACCAATTGAAGAAGGAACTCTTCCTTTTCTTCTCCGATTCATCTGATTCATCGAATTGGTCAGCACCGAAAGAGGAGACGCAAGGCTTTATTCCTCCAGTTCCCAGTGCAACGAGATAGAGCGCTACAAAAACCACTGCTGTTTGTGCCTTTGTGGGATCACAGACACCATCGTGACAAGTAGGTTCCAGACCTTTGACAGATGCCGTCATTGTTAAAAGCGTCAAACCCTGTAAACAAGCACATAAGTTGCTTACAAGCTTCTAAATATCAAAACTGGGTAGCTGGTGGCACGAGTCTTACAATGATGTAAACTGTCATGAAACTTGCAATTGTCCAATATCTTCCCAAGTAGGAATCAGCAACAAAGGCCCCAAGCAGTGTCATGATATAGCATGTTCCTGACCAGTTTGTGACATTATTTGATGCTGTTGTATTTCCTTGGTGGAGACGGTCCTTCATATAGTTCACTAAATTTGTGCTCATCCCATAATATGCCAGCCTTTCGCAGCATTCATTCACTGCGATGAAATGCAAAATTCCAACAGTCAGATTCATAGCAACACAAGGCGCAAACTTTCACCATTTTGCATGACGATACCAAGAATATAGGGGCAAGCCCTCCAATTGCCAGTGTCCTTCCTCACAGCTGGCTTTCCATGGATATCTGTTGTGCCATCTTTTGTGTAACTATCATCAGTTCCATCCATGGTTCTTCCTGAGTGACACTCAAAACGATTCTCCTGAGATGATCCACAATTTAACATCAATGAGGCAATTGCTTATCTAATGGCACAATACTTGTAGATTAAATGAGATTAAATTAACTAAGCAGTATATGACCCAATATCAATAAGACATTGGAGAAGAATGAATCAATTTACTACATGCAGATACGATTTCAATAATTATATCAATAATTTTGATATACTGGCAATCTGTAGCTTGCAACATTTGGCAATTTAAATCCCTAAACATCTTATCAATCATAAAACCCCAAAAATAGTGCAAGTGACTAGTAAGAGAGTATTGCAAATAGTATTTTTGTCAGTCATTAACAATTGCTACAACCATGGCTGCAATTTGTTATCCACCAAAAACCATAGATGCAACTGGTCTATGTAAAAGTCAAATGAAGTATCTCCTGCAGAGAACAGCAATCACACTGCATATCAATTGGGAGTACTTTTGTTTGTTGTGAGACAAACTTATAGTACATATTATTTGCTATATAGTTGTCATTAAAAAAAAGAAAAAAATTCGCATCCATATCCACAAGAATGATGGGTTGCACGAACAACAGTAACCCATAAAACAATATCAGTAAAGCATCAGTTTGCTTTCTCATATATTTGCCATCCACATCCTTTCCGACTTCATATGCAAATCACAATTAGCGACCACATATTTGAAGAGAATTGCAACCAGCAAACCCCTTAATCTTAAGTTTACATTTTCCTGTCTACCAAATTACTGGCAAGATTAAAGAAAACTAACATGCCAAGGAGAACAATCTGCAGTCTCATTTACCGATCATGAACACATAAACTAACGAATTGACTATAAAAATCCCAGATCCTAGATCTTTATAAAAAATCTTACAATTTATCTTAGATCTAGTGAGATGAACAAGTAGAAACGAAATCAGGAGATAACACAGATGAGAATTCACCAAAAGATGGCAACCTTTCCTTGGATGTCTTATCTAATCTCAACCTCACATATGGTAGAGGTTCATATCAAGGAACGATGGTACGCATTGTGGTTTGCCGGCATCTACAAATCATTACAAACATAAATATACTCGAGACTTCTGAAGGAAACCGTCTCCTCCCACTGATGAAAGGAACTGAGCACTTACAGAGCAAAAGTAACACATGCCCAGTGGACCAGCAAAAAAAGATAATTCTCAAATAAAACGGTTTAGGACAAATTGGAGCAAATTTTAGAGATTTCACAGCACGATGCAGTGAACCGAATTATCCGTGGACTACGGGATAAGGTATTTCACAGTTCAAATTCGAATGCCAGTAACAGAATGCGTTTAGGATTCCAAGTCCATCATCTTGCAGTTTATTCAGCGCAATCCCCAAATAAATAGGACCAAATCAACATGAAAGATGCTCCAATTCTTAGAAAGAGAACAAAAAGAGATTCGGTCGATGGTTTACCAGATCGGGTCTCGTGAACCGGACAATGACGGAGAAGGATCTTCTCTTGCGCTATCACTTGGTGTCTACAGGTTCTACAAGAGAGAAGAGACGATCAGGGGAGGTCCAGAAGTTCCGCCGATGCTAATTTTCGGGAATATCTGCATTTAACCGGTGAAAGGTAAGAACAACAACTCATCCATATCAAACGAGAGAAAGGATTCATTCCGATACCAGCTGCAAGATTCTTTGAACCCGACCTCGTTCCTGCACTGCAGGTGAAGGGGAAGAAGAAAGATTCAGGGGAGGGTGATGGATAAGCTTAGGAATTGGTTTCTCTGCTCCCGCTAAACAACCCAAAACTGAGACCATCTCAAGCCCTAAGAAATCTCCGCCACCGTGGGATGGGGGGAACACTTGGCCGCTCCCGGGAGTGAGAATTCGAAACGGTATGCAGTCGGCGGCACGCGTTCTCCCCAGGGTGAAGTCAATCGGGACCCACGAATCGGTCAGACATCTCAAGCCACCTCAGCTGAGCTAATTGACACATCAGCAGCAACCATCAGTCTTATTAATTATATTATTTTATAAAAAAATTTATAACTTAATTATTTTTATTTTTATTACTTCAAGCTTATATTAGTTTATACTAAAAATTGATATAAAATATATTAACGATTAATCATTATTCGACACATGAATATCATATGAAAATTATCGTAGATAGAAAGATCTAAATCAGCATCCATCAGTCTGTCTATGCTCACGTGGATAAAGATAAATCATTCAAGGCTATCTCCTCTCTATCGTCTGCATAGATAAAACATCAAGAAATGAACATTAGAATGGTTACAAGTTATCTCCTCTAAGGGCCTAAGTATAAAAGTGGATCCTTGATGTTACGTTAGGGTTTTTCTTCTTGGAAAAAAAACTCACACCCACTAAGAGATCTCGATCACTAACTTGAGCGTCGGATAGACTAGGTCAAAAAAAAATTTCGACATCGGTCTTGGTGCAGATACCACCTCGGAGCCATTTCAGTCACCATTTTAGACATTTTTGCACCCTTGGGTTTGGACCATATTGGGTTGACTCAAACATCGATGACTATTTTTCCTAATATTTTGGTGTTAAAAGGAGGACCCAATATCGTAGAAACGTTCACTCATCAATCCTCTTAACAAACGCTCCAACAAGAAGGCCTCACCTCCGATCGATAGTACCTTTACTTAGAGGGAGCAGCTGCTATCTTTTCCACATATGGATACATCCACTTCGATGCAAATACTAGTATGGTAATGATATCTGTTCAATTACATAGGTCTCTCGCTCTTATGGATGACCTTGAGCCACCACTAAGGTGTTCCTGAACCTCACCCAGTAAGTGTAAACGCTAATGGGCATGATGCAAGCTATCGCCCCAATCCTGCCTCCGTTGGCCCAATAAGCAACGCTATCTCAGCCACAATCAATGACTTAGCTGCCACTAACACCGATGCCCGTTGGAATCTCCCTCGCCCAACATAGTGCCAGCATGTTAGAATCGGCCAAGGCCCATGAAACTCATAGTCGAGGGAGCACCTTACTCCCTAACCGTGTAATTCAGTACATTGCCATAACATCATTTTACTTTGCTCGAATCTAAGACTTAGTCAGCGGATTCGATGGATGACTCCTTGAAAATCTAGTTATGGCAAATGGATCAATATTTATAAGAGATGCAACGAAAGTTCCAATAATCCAGAGGGAAAAGTTAAGTCAATCTCACCTTCAGTCGATACCCATTCACTTAGAATATCTAGGAGAAGTCAATCCTGATGAACTTTCACTTTCTATTAGTAGAGACCTTTGACAACAATATCGATCCGATATAACACACTATTGCCTTCTGCACCCAGATGTCATTGTACGACACCTCAGATGCCCTAATGTGTTATGTCTTCCTGATAATGTTAAGAGGCTCAGCATGAGAATGGTACAACTGTTTAAATCTACTCTTGATTAGCTTCTTTACTCAATTTACAAAGGAGTTTGAGCTCTACTTCCTTGAGAATGTGCTCTTGAGGCTATTGACGGTAATGCTTCTTGGACTCAAGTAAGGAGAAGAAGAAATACTCTTTGACTTCATTGCTTGATTCACTAACGAGATTCAAGACATGTAAGAAGCTCATCCGTCGCTTGTAATATAAACCTTCATGATAGGGCTCAAGCCCTATTGCTTTTTTTGATCACTGGTGGAGAGGTCACTAGTGATGGTGCTCAAGGTGCTTCAGAGGGCCAACAAATATATTACAGTGGAAGCAATGGTCTTGAGTAAATATGATGATATATGCAATAGGTTGAGACAGGAGCTACTATTGTCACTCCCGACCTCAAGATCACCATGGCAAAGAACATGAGGCGAAGAAGAAATGATTGACCTAAACTACCTTGCTTGAGGTCTGAGTCGACTCCCTTGAACATGATTAGAACCGAAGTCTTTTTATAAATAAAGAAAAAAGAACTCTTGAAAGACTCTCAATTGATGATGACACCACTGAAGAGGTTGAACAAATCCAAGTACTACCACTTCCACCACGATTATGGCAACAATACAAAGGATTGTCATGATTTAAAGAAGTCGAAAACTCATTTGTCAAGGACACCTTGAGAGGTTCGTCCGGAGGCACTAGGAACCTTTGCCCCAACCTCAAGGGTTGGTGGAGAGATAGATTGACATCATCATCGGTGGACTTGCCTTAGGAGGAGATAGCTCCTCGGGTCACTAAGCCTACACTTGGGCTACCATTGAAAAGTGTTTCAGGTCTAAAGATGGCTCTTAAATAACCTTCAAGGAAGAAAAGATGGAGTATCTCGATTCAAACCACGATGATGCCTTGGTGGTCTCCATGAGAATGATTAATACCTAAGTGAAGAGGGTCATGATTGACATAGGTAACTTTATTAATATCTTTTACTTTGACACTTTTCAAAAATTTGGGCTCTCGACTAACGATCTCACCTCTATTACTTTTTCATTGATGAGCTTCACTAGCGACTCCATCTCTCCTCTCGGGATTATGAGTCTGCATGTCATGTTTGGCAATAAGCCTTGCTCCAAAATAGTGATGACCAAATTTATGGTAATCAACATCCCATTGACATACAATGTGACCATAGGCTGAACCACACTTAATAGGCTGAGGGCAATGGTATCGACCTACCATGTTGTGATGAAATTTTCAACGAGGATCAACATCGAAGAGCTGAGAAAGCAACCTAAGGGAGTCACACTAATGCTATATGATGACGGTCTACCTATCGAAGAAGGCCCGGCCCAAGGCACCATTAATTGACCCTTGAAATTTTGCCAATTCCCTCCCATATTCAGAGTTGATGGAGTCACCAATTGAGGCATCACTTGACAAAGCTTGCTATAGTGAGAAGATGATCCAAAGTTCACATTACTGGAGGGAGGACTTGAAGCCACCATGACAAGGGTAGGACTCGAAATTCGCATAGTTAAAGGACTCAAAATCTATCATGACAGAGGAAGGACTTGAAGCATGTATGACAAAAGGAGAATATAAAATCTGCCATGGCGGAGGAAGGACTCAAAGCCCGCTATAGCAATGGCATAGGATGAAATATGCTTGAGGCATGTGAGTCGAGAAAATCCGATCTGTGCCAAGAGAAATTTACTACAACAAAAGTGCAAGGCGAAATATACCCAAGGCGTATGAGTCGAGAAAACCCGACCCATGCTAAGAGAAATATACTACGACAGAGGTGGAGGACAAAATGCACCTAAGGCATTGCTAGTTATAGGTGCCCTACAAGCCAATCACGTGAGTGATGATACTTGTAACATGCTGCGTCAATCTCTTTGCTTATAATTATTAGTATTTTCTCACATTATTTAGATGTATATTGTGATGTCCTTGGATTTATCTAATGGGAATTAGATCGTGATGAGATCACGATAATAAGACCGATTCACCTTTAAACATGCATCATAAATAATTCGTCATAGGTTACTCGAGAAGGACATCGAGATACCGGACAAACTGGTGTACTGTATACCCGTCCATATGATGGAGGTGGCTAGTCTCATAACTACTCGTGTGAGGACACTAAGAGTATAGTGCAGGTGCTCATTGGAGAATGAGTTCACTGATTGATCCGCTTACCGAATATTGGATGGTTATTAATACCTCATGTCAGACAGCAATTCCGTAGTTCCAGTAGTGTATCTAGTCCTTAGACTTGAGACACCAAGGAAGTTATGTATGAGTACTCCACTCTTTGATACTGGACTTATAGGTTTGAAAGTTTCAGATCTAATATAACCAGTTATTGAGAGTGATAACCAACCTTACGATGGCTATTGAGTGTCAATAGAGGATCATCCACTCTCGGTATCATAAGAGGAATATCCCATATGTTCTTGCTTAGGCAAATCCTTGGCTAGGGTCATTTGGATTGAGAGAGAAAGAATTCTCCGAGAGAATCTGATTAGAGCGAGACTCGATTGAAAATCGCATGGGCTTGACAGTACCATGCTCGATATACGATCTTTGGGATATTAAATGGATGAGGGACTATAGGTATATGGTAACTGAGGATAAATAGGTCCAAAGGATTAGATTCTCCTGTATCGTCTAGGGACTACGGCGTAGTGGCCTAGTACGTCCACAATCGACGAGTGGAGTGAATTATTATAGAGATAATAATTCACTGAGTCAGAAAGAGTTCTGATAGGTATGACTCATGGCCATATTGATATTGGGCCTAGAGGGTCACATATATGGCAAGTGTTACGACAAATAGAGGTTCGGATATGAGATATCCATTGAGCCCTATCTTATCGGATATCCAATAAGCCCCTATATTATTGGATCCCATGGATGAGATCCAATAAGAGCTAGATTATTGGATAGAGACCCATTAATCTAATAGGCTTAGGTAATTGGATGAAGATCCAATACCCAATAGGGTATGATCCATTAGGGTTTACAGGGGGCATCTATAAACAGGAGGGAACCAAAGACCCATACGCTGGGGTTTTCTTGGTAGCCACCTTCTATTCTTCTCTCCTCAAAGAGGAGCATTGTTGCAGAATCTACCATATGGATACCGCTAAAGAGGAGGACACCTGACCTCCTTTATCCTCTCCTATGGATCTGTAGGAATCTCAAGGATATATGATCTCCCTAGGTACTATCGTTTCTTTTACACACGTAGTTTTTGGATTCGTAAATTTGTTTTTATCGTACTGATCTTCGTGCGACGATGGAACCTTTTGCGGAAATCTAGGATGTTTTATTTTTATATTCTTTCGCTGTGCATGTGATGTCGCCCCATGGATTTTCCAACAGTGGTATCAGAGCTAGGTTGTTCGTGCAAAAATTGGGTTTTAAATGTGTTGTGTCTTGAATGCGCTTTTGACCTCAAAACAGTTTGGCCAAGGTTGCTTGCAGCCATAGCCATGCGTGCCTCTATTTTTCTCATTTATTGTCAGGCATGTGTGCTTGTAATTATATTATAATTATACAAAAAATGCAACGGGAGCAGGACCCACGAGGTCAAGACGGACGATCCGACGCATAGAGATGCGTTGAGATGTCGATGGAACCGACGAAACAAGATGGACGATTACATGGCATGGAGATTCGTCGATGCACAAATAGATCTTGATGTGAGTGATTGGGCCCACTGGCTCGGGCTTGATCACATTAGGATGTGGTTCATAATCATCTGGTGTGATTACTTATATGATATATGATTGGTTATACACATACTAGATATGTATATATATATATATATATATATATATATATATATATATATATATATATATACATGCGATATAGATATATATAAAATATGTATGTGTGTGACACATTATATTAGGAGACTAAATAAAAAATCTTCTTTTTCGATAATATTAAGTCGGTAAACGTAAGGCAATTAGATTGACACATGTGGCCTTCCATCGTTATAGATAGGAACCAATTTCCGGTATAGGTTGAGTTGGTCGAGTCCCTCGAGACTCACCTATATCGTGATTCGCTATCTTATCTACGACATAGAGATATCACCAGTGACCTGAGGACATGATATGCTTGGTCGAGTCCCTTGAGGGTATATCATCGAATCAGACTCATCTTATAACGATGGTGATGACTTAACTGAACATCATTATTGATTGAGTTCCTCGAGGCCATAGTGGTTCGGAGGTCGAACAGGACGAGAATCACAAGGAGTTATGATTGGCAAGAGTTGTCTACATTTTGAGCTTAGTGTGATTGGTCGAGTCCCTCGAGGTTACACTAAGATGCTGATTGGATCTCGATCCCCACTAGAAGTCTGTCAGAGACTTCCGTTTCATGTGCTGAGGGTGTCGCGTGACTCTCTAGAAAAATAGTGGAAGTACATCAAGATAGAAGTCCATATCTTGATTATTTATATTTCTACAAAATCTGTATCTTATTTATTTATGCTATATCTTTATTTTTTAAAATGTTACTATTTAACTCTCTATGTGGCATATTGATGTCAATCGCCTCACTGGTCAAAACTTTATGGATTGGCTCCGCAAGTTGAGAATCGTTCTCATGACGGAGAAAATCGCGTATATCATTGATATAGTGATGTCTATGCCTAAAGAAGGGGCAAGCGAGGATGAGATCATTCACTACGTGAAGTACGTAGATGACTCCACTCTTGCTCAGTATTATATATTGGGCTTAATGACTCCCGAGTTATAAAAAAAATATAAAATGATGGATGATAGATCTATACTCCTGCATCTCCGTAAATTATTTGAGGAATAGGGAAGAACTTAATAATATGAGATATCGAAGAGTCTCTTCCGTGCTAGGATGACTGAGAGGACACTGGTTCAAAATCATATCCTTAAGATGATTGAGTGGATAGAGACACTCACAAGTCTAGGAATGATCCTAGAGGATAACCTATGTGTGGATCTTATACTTCAATCCCTACTAGTTTCCTTTTCACAATTCTCTATGCTGGTAAGACTAGAAAAAAAAGGAAGATGGATAAGTCCCTTAAGAAGGGCAAGGGCAAGGGTAGACTAGGTAAAGCAAAGGTTGCTATGAAGGACCTGATACAGGACAAAAGCCAATGCTTCCACTACGGCAAAGGCGAGCACTAGAAGAGGAACTACAAAGAGTATATTGCAAAGAAGATGAAACAGAAGCTTAGAGAAGCTTCAAATATGTATTCATGATTAGTCTCTATCCGTCAGACTCATATGATAACACATAGGTATTGGATACTGATTGTGTTTATCATATCTGTAATTCGTTGTAAGTTTTGACAAGATTTAGGAGATTGATAAGAGGCAAGATGGACCTCAAGATAGACAATAGAGCAAGAGTTGTTGCTAACTCATAGGTATTGGATAGCAAGGTCACCCTATATTTGCTTGATGAAGCTACTATTGCATTAGATGTATGTTATTTTGTTCTCTCTATTATCAAAAATGTTATTTCCATTTCATGTTTGACATTGGATGGTTATAAAGTAATTTTAAAAATAATAGTTCAAATATTAAGGATGATGAGATCATCACAAGAGGAACATTACATAATGGTTTGATTATGCTAGACACTACTCCATATGTCATGAATGCAAGTGAGTCAAAGAGGAAACGAGATGAGGTGAACAGTGCAAACCTATGACATTATAGGTTGGGTCATATCTATGAGGGAAGGATTCAAAAGTTGATGTTAGATGGATACCTAGATCCATTTGACTATGAGTCATATACAACTTGCGAACCTTGCTTTTGTGGAAAGATGATCAGCTCTCTATTTAGTGGAACTGGAAAGAGAGAGTCACTAAGTTGTTGGTACATATACATACAATGTATATGGTCCCATGTCAACTCAGACCATCGGTGGTTATTCCTACTTCATTATTTTCACTGATGATTTCTCTAGGTGCAGACATATGTATTTAGTGAAGTAAAGTTTGAAGCCTTTAAGAACTTCATGGAGTATTAGAATAAAGTAGAGGTTTAGACTGAAAAGAGTATCAAGACTTTTCGATCAGATCGAGGAGGTGAGTACTTGAGTATAGAGTTCACTCAATTCCTGAAGGACCATGGGAATTTTATCCCAATGGACACCTCCTTATACACTCTAGCTCAATGGTGTATTCGAAAGGAGAAATCACACAATGTTAGATATAGTGCAGTCCATGATGAGTTTCGTCGACCTACCCATCTCATTCTGGGGATATGCCCTAGAGTCCGTAGCTTACCTTCTGAACAGAGTTCTAACTAAGTCGGTAGTGTCTACACCATATGAGATATGAAAAGGGAAGTTCAATCTTAAGGTTGTTAAGATTTGGGGCTGCCCTGCTCACGATAAAAGACACAAGCCCGACAAGTTGGAATTCAGGATGGAATAAAGCAAGTTCGTGGGATACCCTAAGAAAACTTGTGGGTATTATTTCTATCACCTTGAGGACCAAAAGGTCTTTGTAGCCAAGAGAGCAGTGTTCCTTGAGAAGGAATACATTCTTGGTGGAGACAATGAAAGCATGATAGAGTTGAGCGAGGTTCGAGAACCTAGCTCAAGTACCATTCCACAGCCAGAATCTGTTCAGGTACCTAGCACACAAGTTCCAACTTTACGTAGGTTTAATAGAGTATCCTATCCTCTTGAGAGATATGTGGGATATATCAGAAGGAGGATGTTGAGGATATTGATCCTCAAACAAACGAGGAGGCTATTATGAATATAGACTTCGGGAAGTGACAAAGAGCCATGAATTCAAAGATCAATTCCATGTACTTTAACAAGGTTTGAAACCTAGTTGATGCACTCAAGGGTATTATACACATTGGCTACAAGTGGATCTTCAAGAAGAAGATCAGAGTAAATGAAAAGGTAGAGACCTATAAAGTAAGGCTAGTGGCTAAGGGTTCTCGTTAAAGCCAAGGTGTTGACTATGATAAAACATTCTCACCTATAGTCATTCTAAAATCTATCCGAATTTCATTGGCTATTGTAGCACACCTTGATTATGAGATCTAATAGATGGATGTTAAAATTATATTCCTCAATGGTAACCTCGAGGAGGAGGTGTATATGATATAACTTAAGTGATTCGTGTCCAAGGACAGTCCAAATAAAATGTGCAGGTTGCTTAAGTCCATCTATGGACTGAAGCAAGCTTCTCGAAGTTGGAATATAAGATTTGATGAGGTGATCAAATCTTATGACTTTGTTAAGAACGAAGATGAGCCTTGTGTGTACAGGAAAGTAAGTGAGAGTACTGTGACTTTTTTGATGCTGTATATGGATGACATCCTAATCATTGAGAATGATGTAAGAATGCTCTCCATGCTAAAAGCTTGGCTATTTAGACACTTTTCCATGAAAAACTTAGGAAAAGCATCCTACTTATTGGGGATTTAGATCTACAAAGAAAGATCTAAGTAGATACTTAGCTTGTCCCAATCTAGATACATAGACACTATTGTTAAAAAGTTTAACATGAAAAATTTCAAGAGAGGTCTCATACCGATGAGACATCGGCTATCACTTTCTAGGAGTATGTCCCCAAAGACTCATGAAGAAAGGGCAGACATATATAGGATACCCTATGCCTCAGCGATAGGGTCTATCATGCATTTTATATTATGTATCAGGCCTGATATCATGTATGCTCTGAGTGTCACGAGCAAGTATCAGGCGGATCTAGACTTAGAATACTGGAAAGCAGTAAAATGTATCCTTATGTACCTGAGAAGAACTAAGGATCTTTTATTGAGATATGGAGGCAGTAGCCTAAGGATTGAGGACTACACAGACTCGAGCTTCGAGTCCGATGCCGATGATGGCAAGTCTAATTCAGGGTATATGTTCATCATGAATGAAGAAGTAATATGCTGAAAGACTTCCAAGCAAGATACTACTACTGACTCGATCATAAAGAGGCGAAGTACATTGCTACGGTAGAGGCAACAAAGAAGGGAGTCTGGATGAAATAGTTCATCATAGATTTGGGAGTCATGCTAAACAGCAATGAGCTGATTCGCTTATATTGCGATAACTATGGGGCAATTACTCAAATAAGGGAACCCGGGTCTCATCAGAAGTATTTTAAGGAGGTTCCAACTTATTAAAGAGATTGTGGCTCAAAGAGATATAGCAATGGAAAGAGTTCCATCCGAAGATAACATTGCAGATCCACTGACAAAGCCATTGACTCAGATTATCTTTAAGCGTCATAGAAGTCTAATAGGGATCAGACACATAGGTGATTGACTTTATGTCAAGTGGGAGATTGCTAGTTATAAGTGTCCTATAAGCCAATCACGTAAGTGATCGCACTTGTAATATCCTGCATTAATATCTTTACTTATGATTGTTGATATTTTCTCACATATCTTGATATATATTGTGATGTCCTTGGATTTGTATAATGGGAATCAGATCGTGATGAGATCACGATAATGAGACCGATTCACCTTTAAACATAGACCCTAAATAATCCCGGTCATAGGTTACTCGAGAGGGACATCGAGATAACCAGACAAATTGGTATACTATATACCCGTCCATATGATAGAGGTGGCTGGTCTCATAGCTACTCATGTGAGGACACTAAGAGTATAGTGCATATGCTCATTGGAGAATGAGTTCACTAATTGATCTGCTTACGGAATGCTGAATGGTTATTGATACCTCATGTCAGATAGTGATTCCGTAGTCCTAGTAGTGTATCTGGTCCCTAGACTTAAGACACCAAGGAAGTCCTATATGAGTACTCCACTCTTTGATACCGGACTTATAGGTTTGGAAGTTCCAGATCTAGTACAGCCGGTTATTGGGAGTGACAGCCAAATCTTATAAGGGCTATTGAGTGTCAATAGAGGATCATCCACTCTCGGTATCATGAGAGGAATATCCCATGTGTTCTTGCTTAGGCAAATCCCTAGCCAGGGTCATTCGGATTGAGAGAGAAAGAGTTCTCTGGGAGAATCCGATTAGAGCGAGACTCGATTGGAAATCGTATGGGTCTGACAGCACCATGCTCGATATATGGTCTTTGGGATATTAGATGGATAAGGGACTATATGTACATGGTAACTAAGGACAGATAGATCTAAAGAATTGGATTCCCCTATATCGTCTGGGGACTGCGACGTAGTGGCCTAGTACATTCGTAGTCGATGAGCAGAGTGAATTATTAAAGAGATAATAATTCACTTAGTCAAAAGGAGTTCTGATAGGTATGACTCACGGCTAGATCGATATTGGGCCTAGAGGGTCACACACATATGATAGGTGTTATGACAACTAGAGGTTCAGATATGAGATATTCGTGAGCCCTATCTTATTGGATATCCAATAAGCTCATGTATTATTGGATCCTATGGATGAGATCTAATAAGAACTAGATTATTGGGTAGAGACCCATTAATCTAAGAGGCTTGGGTAATTGGATGGAAATCCAATACCCAATAGGGCGGGATCCATTAGGGTTTACAAGGGGCTTCTATAAATAGGAGAGAACCAAAGGCCCATAGGTTGGAGTTTTCTTGGTAGCCACCTTCTATTATCCTCTCCTCAGAGAGGAGCATTGTTGCAGAATCTACCGTGTGGATACTGTTAGAGAGGAGGACGCTTGACATCCTTCATCCTCTCCCATGGATCTGTAGGAATCTCAGGGATATACGATCTCCCTAGGTACTATCATTTCTTTTACACACAGTTTTCGGATTTACGGATTTGTTTTTGTCGCATCGATCTTCATACGACGACGGAACCTTTTACGAAAACCTAGGGTGTTTTGTTTTTATGTTCCTCCGCTGCGCATGTGATGTCGCCCCCATGGATTTCCCAACAAGCATGTGAGTCAAGAAAACCTTACCCATGCTAGGAGAAATTTGCTATAGTGGAGGCATAAGGTGAAATATGCATGAGGTGTATGAGTCAGAAAAACTCGACCTGCATTAAAGGAAATCTACTACACTAGAAGCATTGGGTGAAATGTGCCTGAAGTGTGAGTCATAAAAACTCGACCTGAATTAAAAGAAATTCATTACGATAGAAGCGTAGGGCAAAATATGCTCGAGGTGTGTGAGTTGGGAAAACTCGACCCGTGCCAATAGAAATTCACCATAGCGGAGGCACAAGCGAAATGTGCTTGAGATGTGTGAGTTGAGAAAACCTAATCTGTGTAAGAAGAAATTTGCCACGATAGAGAGACAAATCAAATATACCCAAGATGCGTGAGTTAGGAAAACTCGACCTGTGTGAGAATAAATATGTTATGATGGAGGCACAAGCATAATGTGCTCACATGAGTTAGGAAAACCCAACTCGGTGAGAAGAAATCCACAATGGTAGAGGCATATGAGACATAAGCTTGAGATGCGTGAGTTGAAAAAACTCAACACACATAAGAAGAAATCTGCTACGATGGAGGTATAGGCTAAATGTGCCCGGAATGTGTGAGTTAGAAAAATTGACCCATGTAAGAAGAGATCTACTACGGTAAAAGTACAAGCAAAATATGTTTAAGATGTGTGAGTCAAAAAAACCCAACCTGCGTATAAAGAAATCTATCACGACGGAGGCTTAGGCCAAATGTGCCCAAGATGCATGAGTTGAGAAAACCCAGCCTATGTGAGAAAAAATTTGTCACAATGAAGGTATAGGGTGAAATGTGCTGGAGACACATGAGTCAGGAAAATCCAACCTGCATGAGAAGAAATCCATCACAACAAATGCATAGGCCAAATGTGCCCGAGACATGTGAGTCGAAAAAATCTGTTTCACGTAAAAAGAAATCTACCATGGTGAAGATATAAGATAAAATGTCAGGCATGTGAATCGAAAAAATTGGACTTACGTAAAAAAAAAAAAACCCATATGGCAGAAGCCACAAGTCAAAGAAAACTAAGGTGCATAAGTCAGGAAACCCTACCCCCACTTCTGTAAGAGGCATGGAGGTCGAAATGTCAGACCTTTGCCTCCACCTGAGGTATGGAGGTAGGAAAGCCCGACCCTCATCTCTGCCCGAGGCATGGAGTTTGGGATGCTCGACCTCTACCATTGCACGTGGAGGTTAGGACGACCAACCCTTGCCTCCACTCGAGCTGTGAAGGCCGAGATGCCCGACCTTTGGTATTGCATAAGGTGTTAGTCAGGAAAACCCAACCTGCAAAAGTAGATTTTGAACGCTCTCATATCAAATGAACTAAATGCTTTCATGTCAAATGAACTAAATGTTATAATTCAAACCACTCTTGTAAGAGTCCCAAAGGAATATGATAAATGATATGGAATATATTAATGATCAACCATCATTTGACACATAAGCATCACGTGGAAACCATCATGAAAAAATGTTCAAGTTAGCCTTCACCCGTGTGCCTATGTGGACAAAAGTCCAAAGTAGATTGTTCGGGGCTCTCTCCTTTGCTGCTTACGTGGATAAAATACTAAGAAGAAAATATTAGAGCGGTTACAGGTTATTCCCTCTAAGACTAGGTATAAAAACGAATCCCCAACGCTACGTTGGGAGTTCTCTTCCTGAAAAAACACATGCCTACTAAGAAATCTCAATCATTAACTTGAGCATTAGAGGGATCAGGTTGAAAAATTTTCTTTAATATCGACCTTGATATAGGTACCATCTCAAAAGCATCTTGGATAGTCATATATCATCGGGTTTGGATCACATTGAGTTGACTTGAACGTCGAAGATAGAAAAACCTTCGTAGCCCTGCTTCAATTTAACAATAGATTAGATTAAATCACATCCAATGCTGACTTAGATAGTCAAAAAAATATATACGATCGAAATCAATTTAATCAAATTTAGTTATTTAATTTGAATTAAATAAAAATAAGATCAGAGGCCGTCTACGTCCTCTGATCTTATTGGATGGATAAAGCTAAATAGAAAGGAATATCGAAGAGAATTTAAAATCCGAAGGGGATGGAAAAATATAAAGGAAAAGGTAAAAGGAAATTACCCGTCTCCGTCGCCGAACAATCTTGCTCGCCTTTGTGCGCACCCACCCATTTCTCCCCCTTCCTCCAACCCGTCGCTTGGGATCATCAATTGCCCTCCGCAAGCCCAGGTGTCTCCTGGTAGCTCGATCGGTCGGAATCGATGGACTCTCCGCGGCGCCTCCTCCCTCCGTCTCCTTCTCCTCCTCACCCATCTTCGTCGTCGAGGCCCCTCGACCTCGAAGTCACCGTCGTCTCCGCGAATCACCTGAAGAACGTCAACTGGCGCAACGGCGACCTCAAGCCTTACGTCGTCGTCTACCTCGACCCCGATCGCCGCGTTGCCAGCAAGCCCGACGACGCCGGCTCCACCCCGCCCTGTCTGGAACGAGCGCCTCGCCCTCCCCCTCCCCTCGGCCGAGACCCTTCTCTTCCTCACCCTCGATGTCTTCCACTCCAAGCCTTCCGAGACCCCCAAGCCCCTCGTCGGCACCGCCCGATCCCCTCTCAAGGACCTGCTCCATCAGGACGCCTTCGCCGGCTATGCCACCGGCCGCGGAGGCGGAGCCCCACCCTCTCCCGTCCGAACCCTCGAGCTCCGGCGCCCATCCGGCCGCCCCCAGGGTAAGATCCGCATCAGGCTCGCCATCCGAGAGCGGCCCCGCCCCCACCCGAACCCAGACCCGGTTACCACTTCCCTCCCCACACTCCTCGGGCTACTATTATCCCTCCAACGCTCCTCCCTTCCCTTCGCCTCCTCCACCTCACTCGGCTAGAGATTACCGCAACTTCTCTCCGCCGCCCCCTCCCATCCCTCCTTACGGCCACCCTATCCCGTCCCACCCCCCTCCCTCGCAGCACCCATATGGGAGATACTCCGATCCCTACTCTTCTGGATATTACTCCCCTGCCGCTGCATACTACTCGGCGCCTCCGGCTCCGGCTCCTGCCCCGGTCCAGCCCTACTATGATCGGCCATCCGGCTACGGGGGGCCATCAGCCCCGACGGGCTACTCATCAGGGTTTTCTGCTTATGATCATAGGCCAAAAGGTAGCAAAATTGGAGCGGCTACGGGCCTGGCGGTTGGGGCGGTGGCTGGTGCATTAGGAGGGTTGGCACTGGAAGAAGGACTGAGGTACGAGGAAGAGAAGATCACCGAAAGGGCGGAGAGCTCTTTCTCTGCAAGAGATGATTATTACAGTGACCATCGTGCAGACTACTAACTACGATGAACTTTCTGGTGTTCCTTGCCATTGCTGTTCAATAGTCATGACTTGGTGTTGGAAGAGGCAAAGATGAATAAATGATGCCGCTTCAATGTTGTCGCTTTGATATCTCTTACTATCTATGTATATGGTGTCGCTGCAGTCTTGATGATCAACGAACAAAGGTGTGCTTTTATGTTCTCATGCTTTTAGTGCACTTGAGGTTAGGACACTGTGCTTGTCTAGTATCCATCTCAGTTGTTATCTTGTACTGTTGTTGAATTTCCAGTCTTGAAAAGGTTATTGCTTTACTTGTTATTTTCCTTCTTAGCATAGTTTGACGTATTTTTCTTCCATCAGTTAGACCTTAACATTAAATTGAGTTCTGTCTTCAGATGTCCTTGGTAGTCATATCAGGTTTTGTATTGTAGATCCTGGTTTAATTCAGCCATTGGCAAATATTAGTTGGCAGGCAAAAAAAAAAAAAAAAAAAGAAGAGAAAAAGAAGTTCAAATTAGTCAAACCTGATAATAGATTTTGATTCATTATGTTGCAGATCATGCAAGTGTAATGTCTGATAATCTGAAGTATTTCATAGAAAGTAGGGATACTTGGCACAATTAAGGTCAAGTGATATTTCTTTTTGAAGCATGTCAATGGTCAGTGGCATTTTTGTACAAGTATTTGGCTTGATGTAGATTTAGTGAATTTGTATTGCGGGCTGAGGGGAATCATGTTGCTCTTTCTTGATTTTGAGAAACAATGAAGTGGGCAATGAATAGAAGTTTTTATGCCTCATGCTGCAATCTCTTGCTTGTCTTGATCTTTCGGACTGCATTACTACTTCACCATCGACATCATCAATTCCTATTGGACTTCCTCACACACTTCATGGAGTTATGTGTGTTGGTTGCATGGTCTATGCAGACCATTATGAGGCTCTTGACTGGTAAGTGCCCATTTAATTTCTTTTGTGGTTTTGTTCCTTGGTCTGTGAGCATCAGAGGTTAGCTATTTGCATCATACCAACTTGCCTACTGTAGCTGTTGCTCTTTCTGACTTGATGTTTGATGAGACTCAACTTTATCTCTCTAGATTAGTGATTTTTTTTTCTATAAATTGTTTTTCATTATTTTAAATTGCATATAATATGCACCAACATGAATCTGAAGTTGAGGCTTATCAACTGTATAATAATGTGCTAATCATCTGGATGTCCCAACAGAGACCTTTTATAGTAAGCTGCTTATGGTGCCTGACCACTGGGCACAACCAATCACCCTACTTGTGCTTTCATTTCTGTTGTTCCCAAAAACTAGAACAAACACAACACTTGTGCATCATTTAGGGCTATAACTGCACACTAAGATTAGTCTTTTATCTCGCTGTTATTCCCTATTTCTTTAAGTTCATTACATAGATCACCAAGCAGCACAGTCAGCAGTTTAGCTACATCTTGACCTCATCTAGATGTCTCTGTAGCTCTGTCATTGTTAGTTCTTAAATAATTACATTTTGCTGCTTGTGGTAAAACTCCTCTCTTATATGGACTCCTTCTCATGTCCACCACTAAAAAGTGCATCATCATAGTCAGCCGTATTATTTTGCATATGGCACATTGGTGTATCTCAAATGATCAACTATACTTGTTTTTTTTTTTTTTTCTATTTTGCATATTCTTATGTGGGAATTCAATCTATTGCATGTTTATCAGCTTATCAGTCATGGATGCCTCACCATTTTGGGCCACTTTGTGGCTGGGTCATAGGTGTTGTCTCTGATCTTAGTTTATCTCATACCAAGGCATTTGTTTTAGGCAAAAGAAATCAAACCTTTTCTTCTTTCTGCTGTACTAGCTGTTGTCCTTTGCCTTTCTCTGTTAACGCACACTATCACACCTGTGTTTTTTTACTTGGGTATGTTCATGTACGTTACACCACAATTGTGGACAATATATATGTATATGTTCTTGTTTGCTATCGTTAGGCTCATTTAGGCCTTTTGTTCTGATCATATGGATGTGTATTTTCCACATGAATTACTAAAAGTCTTGCTTTCGAGAAAACACTTTCCCTGCTGCTACCGTCTGTTGAAATCTCCATCTCAGCCACCCAACTCCCCCTTTTTCGTGGTTGATCCCCCTCTCATGTTCAGCTATTTTGTGCTTGTGATAGTGTTTGCGATTCCCTCTTTCTATGCTGTTCTTTAATGATTTTTTTTGCCAGTTTTAGGCTTCCCTTGTTACCCTACATGGTCAAGAAAGCTGTTAACATTCCAAGTGTAGATTTGTTGTATTTAGTACAGCCATTCTGAGGGCTCTGTGGAGCATAGCTAGGTGTGCTTGCGGCTGTGTTGCTCAGCACTTTCAGCAAGCGCATGGGATCGACTCTATGTGGCCTGTTGATCTGATTGCTACAATAAAACTTCTCTCTCGTATTGCCAGCGTTGTTTTCCGTAGAAAAGGCCCTCCACTATTTTGATAAGCAATCAATTGATTGAATATTAATTTTGCTCTGAGAAGAAGAATAAAAGAGCTTTCTAAGATTTCAGGAACGAAAACAAAACTAACATTTCTTGCCTAATCAATAGTATTCCACAAGGAAGACAGATGATTGAATACAAATAAGTACCAAATACAGTGAAATTTATGCGACGGGTATCATGGGGCATCGGTAGTTGCTAATTTCAGTGGTTCCTACGCAATCAATTAATATACAATCAGTTACATATCAACTGTGGACTATACAGTAATGAGGTGAACTAATTATTAGTTTGCGAGATTGTTGTACTTCCTAGTAATTGTTCCATGGATCCCATATTTGTCTATATAAAGATAAAAACCATGTAAGATAGGTGATTATGTAAGCAAAAACCATCATTTATGGTTTCAGAGTTGGTACCAAAAGAGCATTCTACAAGGACAGCGTTCGGTGGCAAATGAAAACAAGGGTTTGGATTTCAGGAACTCAAGAGAGAGTTGAATTACCACAAATATCAAAATCAATATGTAACTCGCTGATCATCAAGAACACGTTGCTTTCTCAATTAGTTCTTGCAATTGCCCACTCTTGTATGCTTCTGTTACACAATTAAATGCAAGAACATTAGCAAATAAAGGCGAAAGGACATGGTAGCCAATTCAAAAACAAATCCATTATACTATAGTTGCTGAGCGAGTGAAAGTTGCCAGAATAAAACATGGCATGGAATCGTATAATACAAGAACATACGATAGAAAAGGGAGAAAAGTAAGCTAAAAACCAATATCTCCTGTGTTTCTTCTATTACGATTTGTTCATTCAACTTAACCAAATGAATTTCTCAATGACAATCACCTGCACTGCAACTCCTTGTCGTATCATCCTGCTAACACTCATTTTTCCACTTCTAAGTTCCCTTTCAATTATTGCATATTCCAATATTGTAGCCACTTTATATAGAACAAGGAAAAAAAAAATAGTTTAAAGTCATAAAGGAATGGTGTTACAAGAATAAGCATAAATAAGAAAGAGACTAATAGAGAAAAACACAGGTAGTGTCATGAATCAGATTTCTTCAGGTTTCGAAGTTCCATCACTAAATTGAATTTTTGGAAGCCAGTACCTGATGCATCATAGATATACACATTGGCATGCAAGTATGTTGCATATGCATCTTCAAGTATATGTATGTAAATTACTTTCACTTGTTTTTGCACGAGACCAATTGTGTTGAAGAAGAGATGATTGGAACTGGCTGCAAATACAAAACTCCAAAGGGAGAAAACGCCAGTAGTTTGGAGTTTATATATAGGAGTGCAAGATGGTAAGAATACAAGGATGATTTAAGTAGTGGACTCAGAACTCCATACCTCATTCTATTCTCATTCTATGTATGCCCAAGACCGAAATTGCTCCCATAACTTACATTGCTCATCTAGAAATACGTTACTTAAAACTGACTTCTATATCAAAAATTTCTCTAGCAATGGACAACACTTGTTTAATTATCATCCTGTGGGAACAATAATGGAGTTCATTAAATCAGGGATATGTCCTAGCCTTTGATTGCTGCACCTTGCCTAGTGTTGGGGAAAATTTGATGTTCAGGTCAACTCAACATCCAACGTGGTTTAGCTATACGTGGGTAGGAACGATGAGGTGTCGCTAAGGTGACGTTGGAGTCTCGTGGAAGTTGGTGTGGGTGCGCTCAAGTGCTCTAACGATGTCCTGCACAAAGATCGAGGTTAAGAGTGGGTTTCCCAACCCGATCCCCCGAACACTCAAATTAGCCCTAAGGTGAGGTGAGGTGGAAGTGGTAAAAAAATGATTGACCTCGATTCCTATGCCGAAGATAGGCTTTTATACGAAGTAAGAAGGGGATAAAACATTCCAAGGAATATTCCTTGAGGGGACAACCCCAAATAGTCTCTAACGACAAAAAAAGGGGAAGACAGCCGGTTGGACTTATGTCCATGCAGGCAAACCAAGCGGGCAAGTCTTGTCTCCCTTATGCCAACTTGGCTGCCACATGTAGGTCACGTGTTGGATGATAATTGATCAACAATATTTCCTCTATCATTTCTCCCCTTCGAAGGTACACTTCAAGAGCTCTCCTTGAGAGGTTCGAAAATGCAGCCATGGATTATCTCGACACGTGTAACATGTAAAAGCAGAGGGGATGCTCAATGGATGACCGACTTACATGCCTCAAGCTCTTTGAGGAGGTCGAAACAGGCTCGACCAACCTATGCACCTTGGGCTCTCCAAGGAGGTTAGGTCACGCTTAACCGACCTATGCACCTTAGGCTCACGTTGGGTTCTCCGAGGAGGTCAAGTTGGGTTTGGCCAACCTACACACCTTGAGCCCACCTCGGGCTCTCCAAGGAGGTTGGGTCGGGCTTGGCCAACCTATACATCATGGGCTCTTCAAGGAGGTCTAGTCGGGCTTAGCCAACCTATGCATCTCGAGCTCTTTGAGGAGGTCGGGTCAAACTTGGATGAGCTATGCACCTTGAGCTCACCTTGGGCTCTCCGAAGAGGTTGGGTCAATCTTGGTCAACCTATGCACCTTAGGAGTTTGGCGAGGTGGTGACCTCTTGAGACATGCATTGTGCCATTATGTGACACTCACCCCTGTGGGGTGCATCGATGTCGTTGAGATGCTCACCCCGAGAATGCCTAGAGCATTTTTGGATGCTACACCCATAGGGGTGCATCAGTGCCGTTGAGATGCTCACCCACAAGGAGGGTGCATCAGGCATCTTCAGATGCTCACCCCGTAGGGGTGCATCGATGCTACTAAGATGCTTACTCCCGAGGAGGGCACATCGGGCATCTTCGGATGCTTACCACCGTAGGGTCACATCGATGCTGTTGAGATGCTCATCCCTAAGGAGGGTGCATTGGGCTCTTCGGACACTCACCCTCGTAGGGGCGCGTTGGTGCCACTAAGATGCTCACTCTCGAGGAGGGCGCATTGCGTATCTTCAGGCGCTCACCCTCGTGGGGGCACGTCGGGTGCTGTTGAGATACTCACCCCTAATGAGAGCACATCAAGCATCTTCGAACACTCACCCCTGTAAGGGTGCATCAGTGCCATTGAGTTTCTCACCCTCGAGGATGTGTTGGGCATTTCTGGATGCTCACCCTTATAGGAGTGCATTAGTGTCGTTGAGATGCTCACCCTTGTAGGGGCACATCAGTGCCGTTGAGATGCTCACCCTTGAGGAGCTTGCATTGGGCATCTTCAAATGCTCACCCCCATGGGGCCGTGTTGGTGTCGTTGAGATGCTCACCCCCGAGGAGGATGCATCGAGCATCTTCGAATGGTCACCCCCTTAGGGGCGCAATGGGTCTCGTTGAGATGCTCACCCCTGAGGAGAGCGCATCGGGCATCTTCAAATACTCACCCTCGTAGGGCTACGTCTGTGTGATGTTCACCCTGCCTTGTTGAGATCGATATAATTAACAAACATTCGTCAAGTTCCATTCGATTTTTTAACAAATACAACATTGGCGAGCCACTAAGGGTATTGCACCTCAAAAATAAATCCAGCACCTAACCACTTGTCTATCTCATAGCTGACAACTTGTTGGCGGTCGAAAGCAAACTTTCAAGGCCTCTACTTCACTAGGCGCACCTCGGGTGAGATATTCTGGTAGTGGCCGCTCCTACCTTGGCCTCTTGCACAACTCTTCGTGCTTACCCGAGACCCTCGCCTAAGTGGCGATGTATTAGTTGGCCTTCCGGAGTTGGCCCTTCGGAGTGTCTCGAATACTATTCGATGGTTTTCTATCAGCGACTAGAAGAGTCAAGAGGACCTAAGCCCATCATGGCGATGGATAGGCA
>CP097508.1:16663813-16772813 GCA_023547065.1 Musa troglodytarum
GACGAAAAAACCGGCTGAGCCGCCACTCAAACCATGGATACCGAACCGCCGCTCGATCGAGCCGCCGAGACCGTAAAATCGATGGTCGAGCCGCCGCCGAGACCTGGATACCGAACCGCCGATCGATAAGGGGTCGAGCCGCCGCCAAGACCTGAAACTGGCGGCCGAGCCGCCACTCAAAATCATGGATACCGAACCGCCGTCGATGCAGGGTCGAGCCGCCGAGACCTGAAAATCGATGGTCGAGCCGCCAAGACCAAGGATACCAAGGACGATGTCGAGCCGCCAAGACCTGTAAACTGGCCGAGCCGCCACTCAAAATGGATACCGAATCGCCGTTCGGGATGAGGGGACGACCCGCCGCCCAAGACCCAGAAAATCGATGGTCGAGCCGCCGCTCAAGACCAAGGATACCGAACCACCGACCGGGATAAGGGGTCGAGCCGCCGCTCAAGACCCAAACTGGCGGTTGAGCCACCACTAAAACCATGGATACCGAACCGCCGTCGATGAGGGTCGAGCCGCCGAGACCTGAAAAATCGGCGGTCGAGCCGCCGCCACACTAAGGATACCAACCGCCGATCGGGTCGAGCCGCCGCCAAGACCTAAACCGATGGTCGAGCCGCCACTCAAAACCATGAACCGCCTGCTCGATAAGGGTCGAGCCACCGCCAAGACCGAAAACTGGCGGTCGAGCCGCTTCAAGACCATGGATACCGAACCGCCGCTCGATAAGGGGTCGAGCCGCCGCCAAGACCCAAAAATCGGTCGAGCCGCCAAGACCATGGATACCAACCGCCGCTCGATAAGGGGTCGAGCCACCGCCGAGACCCAAAAATGGCGGTCGAGCCGCCAAGATCAAGGATACCAACCGCCGACGATAAGGGGTCGAGCCGCCAAGACCCGTAAGACCAATAATCGAGGATCGCTGGGAAATTGTTCGCGCCAAGGCGCTTGCGGGATCGAGGGTCGCGACGCGTGTCGCGCACGTTACCCGCTCGGGTGGTGGACACGCCACGCCTCATTATCACGCCGTCCGCTGGGCTTCCGATGCGACGCCATGCGGCGATATGGCGACGACATGTCGCCGCCTACTTCGGGCGAAAGGGTGAGACCTTTTCCTTTAAATAGCGACGCGATACTCCAAAGCACTTTTTATCGCCGGAGTTATTCTGCTCTCGAGTCCCGCCGTAGTCTTCTTCCGAGTTTTCTTCCTTGGCTCGTGTCCGCCACCCATCGCCGATCCTTCCATCAGAGGTCGGTACGATGGCTCTTCCTTCCACCTCTTCTTCCTCCACTTCTTCCTCCTCCTCTCCTTCCGTCACTACTGCGTTGCAGCCTTCCCACCATCTCCTCCTTCCAACCGCTCTCTGACGGAAGCGCGCGGCGCTAGAGGCCATAATGTGGCCGCACGACCAAGATTCTACTCGACGACACGCCCGTGGGGATCATCCGAGGCGCTTTAGTATTCCGCAGGAATACGCCCCATGCCCCGAAGCGGGGCAACGGTCCTTCGACCCGGTCCCCAAGGGCTTTGCCCTGACTCTCGACGCCCTGGAGGCCGGTCTGCGCCTCCCCCTACATCCCGTCATTGTGTCATGCATCTCTCTGTGGCGGATCTCGCCTTCACAGATAACCCCCAACTCCTGGCGATACTTGGTGGCTTTCCTGGGGGAATGCCACTACGCCGAGACGCCCTACCCGCAACCTCTTTCTTTCCTGCTTCCGACTATTCAAGGGTCCGGGGGGTTATTTCCTTGCTGCCCGGGCGGGTTCCGAGTCAGTGGTGCCCCCACCAACAACAAGGGGTGGGAGAGGCGCCGTCCGGTGGGAGAAGGACTGGGGTTTCGGGGTTCGGTGGTCCTCGAGGACCATCGATAACACGGCCCCAAAGCTCAATGCTGTGGAGCGTGCGCACCTCGAGAGGCTGAGGGTAATTCTTCCCTCTTCGCAAGCCATCCGTAATATGTCGGAGCAATGGCTTGCGGAAGCAGGGCTTAGCCCGCGCTCTCGGGGTAGGTTTATCACTGTTTCACATTTTCTGGATAACTGTGGTCTTCTCGACTCTAACTGGTCTTCACCTTTTGCAGAGATGGTGAACTTGCGGTCATTCCATGGTGCGGGCACCCCTGCAAGCTCATCCCCGCGCGCCCCGGCTGCACCGAAGTGAGCGGGAGGTGACTCCCCTCTGACGGCTGAGGGGGGACGCCCCTAGAAGAGGCCCAAGGCGAAGAACGTCGTGGACCTCGAAGCGCCGGCTGCCCTCCCCGACCGTCCTGAAACGTCCGCCGCGACCGAGGGCGCAGGCCCCAGTCAGGGGGCGACCGGGAAAGACGTGCGTCCCCCGGCCGTGAAGGACTTATGCCGGATTCCACCGGGCAAGGGTCAACCCTTCCATTCCTGGGTAATGGGTGAGATCCCTCCCGGAGGGGGAAGCGACCCTTTAGTGGCTCGTTGGAGTGTGTTGAATCTCAGATTTTGATAATGAAACTAATTGATTGTGGTTTATTGTTTAACTGCGTTTTGAGTTACGCAGGTCTACTTTCGATCAGGATTAGACAGTTGACGCTGGAGGAATTGACGTTGCGCCGGAGGTGATCACGTCAAGATATTGATGTCGAGCCGAGGTTCGGCCGACTATCGGCGGAGGCTTCGCACGCCGCATCGAGCCAAGAAGAGTGTGTGTTGCGCCATGGATATCAAGGTTGCGGAGGTCAACCGTCGATTGAGCAACATGCCACTAGAGAGGGCGATGTGCCGAAGGATCTGACGGTTACCACCAATGATGTGCCGCAACCGAATGTCAATTCGCTTGTAATAACTATCTAGATCGTAGAGTTTTTGGTGTTTGTTTGTGCAGGAGTAACTACGAAAGGGATGAAGACGTAAAGCAAATTCAAGGGTCAAGTGCGCGATGGATCGTTGGGAGTTCGAGAGTTTGACTAAGTTTGAAGATTCATTGGGAGTGCTGCCGAAACTAGCCGAGAACGAGTAGGAGCTTGCAAGGGTTTTCTAAGCTCACGAGGTTCGCTAAGTTCGCGAGCTTGCCAAGAGAGATCAAAGCTTGCCAAAGAAGCTCGAGGAACTCGCCAAGATCATCGTGGAGTCCGAGAGCTTGCCGAGTCCGCAGGATGGTTTCCGAGGGATCGGAAGATCGCCGAAGTTCGCCTAAGCTCGACTAAGAAGACTTGACTTATGGACTTTGTAATAGCTTAGGAATGTCTTTAAAATTCGTAGTTAGCACGTATTTTGGGTTAGGATTAGATAACCCAAAGTAGAGGGCCCATTGGGCCCTGATTAGGTTGACTTTGGGCCAAAATTTTGGCCCCAAACCAAGTACGACTCGTGCATGTTACAGTAATACTATTGCCATGCTACCGTGCTGTTGTAGTAAATGCTACTGGTATGCTCACAGCCCACTATAGTCGCTATTGTAGCATGCGGTGGAACCGCCTTGTGCACAGCAGAGAAGCGTCATACGGCTGCTGTAGCAGGTAGTGGAACATGCAGAAGCAGTAGCACGCTCCAGGCCTCTTTTATGTGACGATGGAGCACTTTGGTGGGGTGTGCTGCTTCTGTGCGTCGATCAATGTCTGACCCAGTGTACAACCCTCGACCACCATTACCGCTTCTCATGCGCGTAGCACCGCCTTGACTCGCAGAACATGGGAACTCCAAATTCACTTGGAATTTGGAGCCCATTTGAATCCACTTTGGATCTATAAATACCCCTCCTTTCTCTGAAAGGAACCCTTTGAGCAAAAATCTAAGTCTTGAGTTCTTGAGAGCCTTGAGAAATTGTTGTTTTGTTTGAGTTCACCTTCCTCTTCTTCTTGTAAGATCTTGTACAAGTGTGAACATCTTGTAAAGGGTTGTAAAACGGGTGTTGATCCTTCCCCTCCAAAGGAAGTGCTAGTGGAAGAGCGGAGCCTCATCGTAAAGGGCTTCAAGAGTGGATGTAGGTCATTTGACCGAACCACTATACATCGCTGAGTTCATGAATGTGTGAGTTTTTACTTTGCTGCAAGTTGTCATTTCCTTTACACAAGTAATTGCCTCCAAGCTCTTTTCCGTCGAATCGAAATTTTCCTACGAACGTGTGCTTTAGTCTAAATCGGTTTCAAGAGCACCATTTTTAATCCGCTGCACTAATTCACCCCCCCCTCTTAGTGCCTTTCCGATCCTTTCAATTGGTATCAGAGCCACGTTCTTTCTCTTTCGGATTTACACCCGTGAGAAATGGCTCTAAATGGTTTTCAAGAGGGCTTTTCGGTTTTTCGTCCACCGTTCTTTAACGGTTCGGACTACATATATTGGAAAACTTCGAATGAGAGTTTTCATGCTTTCAATGAACTTGGATTTGTGGAACATCATCGAAAATGGCTTTCAACCTTCCTCTAAACCGTGAGCGAATGGTGGATTTGGAGAAAAGGTTATCTTCTTTAAATGCAAAGGCTATGAATGCCTTATTTTGCGCTTTGAACAAGAAACGAGTTCAATCGGATTTCTATGTGCGAACGGCTTTTGACATTTGGCGAACTCTTGAAATCACGCATGAGGAACTAGTAGAGTTAAAGACTCGAAAGTAAACCTCTTGTTGCATGATTTTGAGCTCTTCCAAATGACACCAAGCGAATCTATCGGCGACATGTACACGCTTCACGGATGTCGTCAATAGCTTGAAAAGTCTTGGTAAAAGTTTTTCGGATTTTGAACTCACTAACAAGATTCTAAGATCCCTTTCAAAATGGTGGGATCCTAAAATAACGGCGATTCAAGAATCAAAGGATCTAAATAATTATTCTATTGATGAACTCATTGGGTCCTTAAAGACCTATGAAATGGAACATGATGAATATGATAAACATGATGAACACATGAACAACCTTCTAAAGAACAAGAAGGTTTTTGAACTCCGAACTATGAAATGCCACTTGGTGATAACTCAAGTGATGAGGACAATGAGGACATTGAACACATAACAATGAATGTTAACAAGTTCATTAAACAAAAAGTAAAAAACACAAATGAACTTGAACGAAGAAAGAGGCCAAAGAAGAAGAAGAAGGCTTGGAAAGAAGAATCAAGAAAAGAAGAAGGAAACTACGCTTTAATGGGCTTCGACAATGAGGTAAGTAACTTAACTTCCTTGAATTATTTTGAAATTACTTGATGATTTCCATGAATGCTTAACTTAGTTTGTAGGATTTTTTTTATGCTTTTCTTATGTTTTTAGAAATTAAAATTTTCGAAATTATACTATGCTATTCTTTATAGTATTTTTAAAAAAGAAAACATATGAATGATGCAAGATTTGTGATAATGCTTAGGATTAATCTATGCATGTGGTTTACATTGTCTCCAAATATGATGCTTGATGATTTTATATCATGCATGAGCTTTTGAAGTAATAAAGTGTCATATTGTGATGATGAAACATATTTTTGAATAGATGCATGATTTTGACAAAAATTTGAACATGGCCTTTTAACATAAAAATTGAAAGGTTGCTATCATTTTTACATATTTGGTCTTGACGATTTTATGACTAAGCTTGTGTTTTATTTTGATATATATTTTCATAAAAATTTTGAATATGCACATCAAATTGCTTAAAATGAAAATATCTTTGTTATTCTATTGAGATGAATGAATTCATGTTATGAGTCTTGTGAATCTCATGAAAATAAACATGATGAATATTTTAAAAAATGTGCTTCATGTTTTCGGTCTTAATGATTTCTCTTGAAACTTGCTTTTTGGATTTATATGAAAAACATGAGTATACTCATATGAACGTCAAATCACTTAAAATGGAACACAAAAATGAGAAATTGCACTATCATGATGCTT
Organism: Musa troglodytarum; assembly: GCA_023547065.1. Lineage (NCBI taxonomy): Eukaryota > Viridiplantae > Streptophyta > Magnoliopsida > Zingiberales > Musaceae > Musa > Musa troglodytarum. The sequence continues at coordinate 16,669,667 of CP097508.1, forward strand.
TCGTGTAATGCTTTTAATCTTAATGGACTACATGACAACTTGTATTTCAAAGTAATACAATGATGATTTTCATATATATAATTGGACATACCTTATGTAATCATCATTGATAATGATAGTTGGTTGTCATGCTTAATGATTTTATGATATCATGAGTATTTAAAGACATTATATCTTGATGACAAACTCATGTTTTGGTCTTAAATTTGATACTCATCTTTTGAAACATGAGCACACTTGTTTGAAACAAAATGAAACACATTATCATGATAAGTTGAATCTCATAATGTGTTATATTGTTGTCTTGACAATTTTTATAATGAAGTTTGTCTTTTGATGTTGAATGTTGATATTTCTATTTTATTTGACATTAAAAGATAAAGGCATGTTTATTTGAAGTAAATTATAAAAGGAAATGCATGATTCTTGAAAATTTTCTATCTCCCTTAATTCATTTTGTTCTCCTATATTTCCTTTTATTTACCATAGAGGAGAATCTTCTAAATGAATTATGAAATTGATGATTTGATAATAAGTGTTTATCAAAAATCTATTTATCATTTTGCAATCTCTAAAAAGTTGATAATCACTCATTCATGTTGTGAATCTCAAAAATGTTTTTGATTTGATTAGGAGTTTGAGTTGACAAAATGAGTTTGAATAATTTTATGACTCCTCTCTTGATCTCTTGAAATCATGACGTTGAATTCTTGACTTGAGATATTTTTGCAAATTGAAATACCTTCCTCTATGATTGCTTCCTTTTTCATTTACTAAAGAGGAAAACAATTCAAGTCTTGATATATCGATAAGTGATACTTGAAATTATTTTTATGATTCATGATGAATTTAGATCTATCATGTATAAATCAAGTTGTTGCTCTCAAATGAATCATGAGCCACGACATCACATCTTTTATGATATAAAAATAATATGATTTCCTTACCTTGTATGCCTTTTGTGATGATTTGAACATTGATATAAAACAAAATTTATATTCTTCCCTTTCCCTTTATTTCCTTCTTTAACGACAAAAGGAAAAAGAAAGCATGTTAACATCATTAATCATCACTTGATTTTGATTTGAACTATATGTTTAGAATTTGTTTGAAAATCATGATCTTGACCTTGCTAAAATGAATGGTTAATGATATCTTTTGATCTTGACCTTTCGGTTTTGAATATTTTGATTTGACATATAAAGGCAAAAGACATACTTATATGAAACATAAAGAAATTATATTTACTATCTTACGAGATTAATGATTTCATGATATCTTAAGAATCTCATAAATTATAGAAGTGATTTGATGAATTGATTATGATTTGATGATTTGAACTTTTCTCTCATGTTTCAATACTACTTTGTATGCTTCTTGACTTGTTGATTGAAATCATGATGTAGACTTTGATGTATCACTTGTCATGATGGCTAGCATTTTGAATCTCAAAAATAATTACTTCTTTTATCATTTACTAAAGAGGAAAATAATTCAAGTTTATATCATTTGTGAATCTCACAAACTATGGTAATAATTTTGATGATTCGAACTTGAATGAGCTTTGTCATAATCCAAGTCTTGATAGTTTGATATTTGATACTTGGAATTCTTATACATGAATCTAGTTACTCTTTGTGCTATATTTTTTCAAATGGATCATGAGCCTTGATGTCATATATTTCATGATCTTAGAAGTGATATGATTTCTTTGCCTTGTGTGGTAAATTGAATTTTTGATTTTCTTTATGATAAATTATGAATCATGACTTGATCTATGAGATTGATATGCTTTTATGATTCTTGGTTGTATGATATTTATCTTGAATTAAAAAATTGATAAATATGAATTTTGATCTTGCTAAAAAGAAAATTATGAATCATGAATGATATCTTTTGATTGTGATCCTTGCTGAATTTATATATTGATATTCGTCATGACATGATTTCTTTGCATTGTTGTCTTATTTGCATCATGCAATGATTGAACAATTGATGTATATTTTTATTGATGCAAACTTTTAATTGATATGAAAAATGACTTGTATAATGATTGAAATTTTTAGCCATTTAGTCCTTCCTTCTTTTTGACAAAGACAAAGGGGGAGAAAAAATTGCTACCTTGCAATTTCATAAGAAGAAGAATGATTGCTATTTCAAAGGATGCAAATAATTGCTATCTTGACTATATCAAAAGAAGCAAATGCAAAACTTCAAAAACTTGAAATGTTGCATGCCTTTATGTTTGTATGTGTAAATGAAAAGTTAGCATATATGTTTAAAGTGATCATACATAATTGCTAGCTCATTGCAAACAAAGTTGATAGCTTGCAAAGGTAAAACTTAGTTACAAAAGAGAAGAATTGAAAGGAAGCTAACTTGCGTGTCACAAAGTATGTTAGCTTGCTTATCATTATTGATTGCTTGCTTATCATCTTTTTATCTCATATCTTTATTTTTGACTCTCTTGAATTCATGACATAATATGCTAAAAATTCATATTGTAAATTTGTTATTTTGTCATGATCAAAGCATTGGCTAATTATACTCCACTTTTTGACAAAACAAAGGGGGAGAAGAATTATTGCTAGCATATGTATTGCGAAGAAAAATTTTGCTAGCTAGAACATGCAAAGGAAACAAAAAAAGTGCAACTTGCACATCTCAAGCAAGTAAAAATTACCATCATTGCCCATCTTTGAAACTTGCTATGATTGAATGGTATAACTTAATGTTGTATTGCAAAATGTTGTATGATGTTGTAAAAATCTGCATATCTTGCAAAGTGCAAGCTAGTTTGTTGTAAAAATCTGCATATCTTTTAAACTAGCTATAATGCTACTTCTCCTTTTTGTTGATGACATAGGGGGAGAAGTAGATTGATGACTTCATGCAATGTAATGTTGATTGAATATTTTATATATTTGCATGATGGTTTGATGTATTCTCTTAACATGAATGATGAATGTTGCTTGGATTTGGGATAATCCAAGTATTCTATCAATGGCATATTGATAGGGGGAGTTTGTGTTAAACTCTGGGGAGTTTTGCTTAACTCCGTCAGTCATCAATTAGTTGTCATCATCAAAAAGGGGGAGATTGTTGAATCTCAGATTTTGATGATGAAACTAATTGATTGTGGTTTATTGTTTAACTGCGTTTTGAGTTACGCGAGTCTACTTTCGATCGAGATTAGGCGTTGTATTTGGAGGAATTGACGTTGCGCCGGAGGTGATCACGTCAGTATATTGGATGTCGAGCCGGAGGTTCGGTCAATTATCGGCGGGAGGCTTCGTACGTCGGGCATCGAGCCAAGAAGAGTGTGTTGCGCCATGGATATCGAGGTTGCGGAGGTCAGCGTCGATTGAGCAACATGCCACTCGAGAGGCGATGTGCCGAAGGATCGGACGAGCGCCGACCAATGATGTCTTAGAACAGCCCAGATGTCGAATTCGCGTTGTAATAACTATCTAGATCGAGTAGAGTTTTTGGTGTTTGTTTGTGCGGGAGTAACTACGAAGGGATGAAGGCGTAAAGCGAAATCAAGGGCGAAGTCAAGTCGATGGATCGTTGGGAGTTCGAGAGTTTGTGGAAGTTTGAAGATTCATTGGGAGTCTTTGCGGAACTAGCCGAGAGCAGTAGGGAGCTTGCGAAGGGTTTTGGAAGCTTCGCGGGAGGTTCGTCGGAAGTTCGCGGAGCTTGCCAAGAGAGATCAAAGCTTGCCAAAGAAGCTCGAGGAACTTCGCAAGATCATCGTGGAGTCTGAGCTTGCGGAGTCCGCGGGATGGTTTCGAGGATCGTCGGAAGATCGCGGAAGTTCGCGGGCTCGACGGAAGAAGACTTGACTTGCGGACTTTGTAATAGCTTAGGAATGTCTTTAAAATTCGTAGTTAGCACGTATTTTGGGTTAGGATTAGATAACCCAAAGTAGGGGCCCATTGGGCCTTGATTAGGATGAGTTTGGGCCAAAATTTTGGCCCAAACCGAACCAGCTACGTGCATGCTACAGTAACATGCATGCTACTGTAGCAAGTGCACTGTAGCATGCTACTGTAGCCCGGTTACTGTAGCCGGTTACTGTAGCAGGCGGTGGAACCGCCTGGCTGGGGCGGTAGCACCGCCCCTGTGCGTGTGTAGCAGGCGGAAGTACCGCTTTGGTAGGGCGATAATCCGCCCGATCTTGTCACCACGGTGGTACCGCTGGTGAAATGTATCATGCGTCGATCAAAAAGCGACAGAACTCCAAATTCACTTGGAATTTGGAGCCCATTTGAATCCACTTTGGATCTATAAATACCCCTCCTTTCTCGGTGAAAGGAACCCTTTGAGCAAAAATCTAAGTCTTGAGTTCTTGAGCCTTGAGAAATTGTTGTTTTGTTTGAGTTCACCTTCCTCTTCTTCTTGTAAGATCTTGTACAAGTGTGAACATCTTGTAAAGGGTTGTAAAGGGTGTTGATCCTTCCCCTCAAAGGAAGTGCTAGTGGAAGAGCGGAGCCTCATCGTAAAGGGCTTCAAGAGTGGATGTAGGTCATTTGGCCGAACCACTATACATCGCTGAGTTCATGAATGTGTGAGTTTTACTTTGCTGCAAGTTGTCATTTCCTTTACACAAGTAATTGCCTCCAAGCTCTTTTCCGTCGAATCGAAATTTTCCTCTGACGTGTGCTTTTAGTCTAAATCGGTTTCAAGAGCACGATTTTAATCCTGCACTAATTCACCCCCTCTTAGTGCCTTTCCGATCCTTTCAATTGGTATCAGCCACGTTCTTTCTCTTTCGGATTTACACGTGAGAAATGGCTCTAAATGGTTTTCAAGAGGGCTTTTCGGTTTTTCGTCCACCGTTTTTAACAGTTCGGACTACATATTGGAAAACTCGAATGAGAGTTTTCATGCTTTCAATGAACTTGGATTTGTGGAACATCATCGAAAATGGCTTTCAACCTTCCTCTAAACCGAGCAGAATGGTCGGATTTGGAGAAAAGGTTATCTTCTTTAAATGCAAAGGCTATGAATGCCTTATTTTGCGCTTTGAACAAGAACGAGTTCAATCAGTTTCTATGTGCGAAAGCGGCTTTTGACATTTGAACTCTTGAAATCATGCATGAGGAACTAGTAGAGTTAAAGACTCGAAAGTAAACCTCTTGTTGCATGATTTTGAGCTCTTCCAAATGACACCAAGCGAATCTATCGGCGACATGTACAGCTTCACGGGTGTCGTCAATAGCTTGAAAAGTCTTGGTAAAAGTTTTTTGGATTTTGAACTCACTAACAAGATTCTAAGATCCCTTTCAAAATGGTGGGATCCTAAAATAACGACGATTCAAGAATCAAAGGATCTAAATAATTATTCTATTGATGAACTCATTGGGTCCTTAAAGACCTATGAAATGGAACATGATGAATATGATAAACATGATGAACACATGAACAACCTTCTAAATAACAAGAAGGTTTTGAACTCCGAACTATGAAATGCCACTTGAGTGATAACTCAAGTGATGAGGACAATGAGGACATTGAACACATAACAACGAATCTTGACAAGCTCATCAAACACTAAGTAAAAAATACAAATGAATTTGAACGAAGAATGAGGCCAAAGAAGAAGAAGAAGCCTTGGAAAGAAGAATCAAGAGAAGTACGAGGAAGCTACTCTTTAATGGGCTTACAATGAGGTAAGTAACTTAACTTCCTTGAATTATTTTGAAATTACTTGATGATTTTCATGAATGCTTAACTTAGTTTGTAGGATTTTTAATGCTTTTCTTGTGTTTTTAGAAATTAAAATTTCAAAATTATACTATGCTATTCTTTATAGTATTTTTTTTAAAAAAAGAAAACATATGAATGATGCAAGATTTGTGATAATGCTTAGGATTAATCTATGCATGTGGTTTACATTGTCTCCAAATATGATGCTTGATGATTTTATATCATGCATGAGCTTTTAAAGTAATAAAGTGTCATATTGTGATGATGAAACATATTTTTGAATAGATGCATGATTTTGAAAAAATTTGAACATGGCCTTTTAACATAAAAATTGAAAGGTTGCTATCATTTTTACATATTTGGTCTTGACGATTTTATGACTAAGCTTGTGTTTTATTTTGATATATATTTTCATAAAAATTTTGAATATGCACACATCAAATTGCTTAAAATGAAAATATCTTTGTTATTCTATTGAGATGAATGAATTCATGTTATGAGTCTTGTGAATCTCATGAAAATAAACATGATGAATATTTTAAAAAATGTGCTTCATGTTTTCGGTCTTAATGATTTCTCTTGAAACTTGCTTTTTGGATTTATATGAAAAACATGAGTATACTCATATGAACGTCAAATCACTTAAAATGGAACACAAAAAATGAGAAATTACACTATCATGATGCTTTACGTGTAATGTTTTTAATCTTAATGGACTACATGACAACTTGTATTTCAAAGTAATACAATGATGATTTTCATATATATAATTGGACATACCTTATGTAATCATCATTGATAATGATAGTTGGTTGTCATGCTTAATGATTTTATGATATCATGAGTATTTAAAGACATTATATCTTGATGACAAACTCATGTTTTGGTCTTAAATTTGATACTCATCTTTTGAAACATGAGCACACTTGTTTGAAACAAAATGAAACACATTATCATGATAAGTTGAATCTCATAATGTGTTATATTGTTGTCTTGACAATTTTTATAATGAAGTTTGTCTTTTGATATTGAATGTTGATATTTCTATTTTATTTGACATTAAAAGATAAAGGCATGTTTATTTGAAGTAAATTATAAAAAGGAAATGCATGATTCTTGAAAATTTTTCTATCTCCCTTAATTCATTTTGTTCTGCTATATTTCCTTTTATTTACCATAGAGGAGAATCTTCTAAATGAATTATGAAATTGATGATTTGATAATAAGTGTTTATCAAAAATCTATTTATCATTTTGCAATCTCTAAAAGTTGATAATCACTCATTCATGTTGTGAATCTCAAAAATGTTTTTGATTTGATTAGGAGTTTCGAGTTGACAAAATGAGTTTGAATAATTTTATGACTCCTCTCTTGATCTCTTGAAATCATGACGTTGAATTCTTGACTTGAGATATTTTTGCAAATTGAAATACCTTCCTCTATGATTGCTTCCTTTTTCATTTACTAAAGAGGAAAACAATTCAAGTCTTGATATATCGATAAGTGATACTTGAAATTATTTTATGATTCATGATGAATTTAGATCTATCATGTATAAATCAAGTTGTTGCTCTCAAATGAATCATGAGCCCGACATCACATCTTTTATGATATAAAAATAATATGATTTCCTTACCTTGTATGCCTTTTGTGATGATTTGAACATTGATATAAAACAAAATTTATATTCTTCCCTTTCCCTTTATTTCCTTCTTTAACGACAAAGGGAAAGAAAGCATGTTAACATCATTAATCATGACTTGATTTTGATTTCGGAACTATATGTTTAGAATTTGTTTGAAAATCATGATCTTGACCTTGCTAAAATGAATGGTTAATGATATCTTTTGATCTTGACCTTTCGGTTTTGAATATTTTGATTTGACATATAAAGGCAAAAGACATACTTATATGAAACATAAAGAAATTATATTTACTATCTTACGAGATTAATGATTTCATGATATCTTAAGAATCTCATAAATTATAGAAGTGATTTGATGAATTGATTATGATTTGATGATTTGAACTTTTCTCTCATGTTTCAATACTACTTTGTATGCTTCTTGACTTGTTGATTGAAATCATGATGTAGACTTTTGATGTATCACTTGTCATGATGGCTAGCATTTTGAATCTCAAAAATAATTACTTCTTTTTATCATTTACTAAAGAGGAAAATAATTCAAGTTTATATCATTTGTGAATCTCACAAACTATGGTAATAATTTTGATGATTCGAACTTGAATGAGCTTTGTCATAATCCAAGTCTTGATAGTTTGATATTTGATACTTGGAATTCTTATACATGAATCTAGTTACTCTTTGTGCTATATTTTTTCAAATGGATCATGAGCCTTGATGTCATATATTTCATGATCTTAGAAGTGATATGATTTCTTTGCCTTGTGTGGTAATATGAATTTTGATTTTCTTTATGATAAATTATGAATCATGACTTGATCTATGAGATTGATATGCTTTTATGATTTTTGGTTGTATGATATTTATCTTGAATTAAAAAATTGATAAATATGAATTTTGATCTTGCTAAAAGAAAATTATGAATCATGAATGATATCTTTTTGTTGTGATCCTTGCTGAATTTATATATTGATATTCGTCATGACATGATTTCTTTGCATTGTTGTCTTATTTGCATCATGCAATGATTGAACAATTGATGTATATTTTTATTGATGCAAACTTTTAATTGATATGAAAAATGACTTGTATAATGATTGAAATTTTTAGCCATTTAGTCCTTCCTTCTTTTTGACAAAGACAAAGGGGGAGAAAAATTGCTACCTTGTAATTTCATAAGAAGAAGAAGGATTGCTATTTTAAAGGATGCAAATAATTGCTATCTTGACTATATCAAAAGAAGCAAATGCAAAATTTCAAAACTTGAAATGTTGCATGCCTTTATGTTTGTATGTGTAAATGAAAAGTTAGCATATATGTTTAAAGTGATCATACATAATTGCTAGCTCATTGCAAATAAAAGTTGATAGCTTGCAAAGGTGAAACTTAGTTACAAAAGAGAAGAATTGAAAGGAAGCTAACTTGCGTGTCACAAAGTATGTTAGCTTGCTTATCATTATTGATTGCTTGCTTATCATCTTTTTATCTCATATCTTTATTTTTGACTCCCTTGAATTCATGACATAATATGCTAAAAATTCATATTGTAAATTTGTTATTTTGTCATGATCAAAGCATTGGCTAATTATACTCCACTTTTCGACAAAACAAAGGGAGAAGAATTGTGCTAGCATATGTATTCGAAGAAAAATTTTGCTAGCTAGAACATGCAAAGGAAACAAAAAAAGTGCAACTTGCACATCTCAATAAGCAAGTAAAAATTACCATCATTGCCCATCTTTGAAACTTGCTATGATTGAATGGTATAACTTAATGTTGTATTGCAAAATGTTGTAAAAATCTGCATATCTTGCAAAGTGCAAGCTAGTTTGTTGTAAAAATCTGCATATCTTTTAAACTAGCTATAATGCTACTTCTCCTTTTTGTTGATGACATAGGGGGAGAAGTAGATTGATGACTTCATGCAATGTAATGATGCTTGAATATTTTATATATTTGCATGATGGTTTAAATGGATTCTCTTAACATTGTGATGAATGTTACTTGGATTTGGGATAATCCAAGTGTTCTATCAATGGCATATTGATAGGGGGAGTTTGTGTTAAACTCTGGGGAGTTTTGCTTAACTCCGTCAGTCATCAATTAGTTGTCATCATCAAAAAGGAGATTGTTGAATCTCAGTTTTGATGATGAAACTAATTGATTGTAGTTTATTGTTTAAGCTGCGTTTTGAGTTCGCAGTCTACTTTCGTCGAGATTAGGCGATTGTTTGGAGGAATTGGCGTTGCGCGGAGGTGATCACGTCGATATATTGGATGTCGGCGGAGGTTCGGTCAATTATCGGCGGAGGCTTACGTGCGTCGGGCATCGAGCCAAGAAGAGTGTGTTGCGCCATGGATATCGAGGTTGCGGAGGTCAAGTCGATTGAGCAACATGCCACTAGAGAGGCGATGTCGAAGGATCGGACGGCGCCGACCAATGATGTGCCGCAAGCAATGTCAATTCGCGTTGTAATAACTATCTAGATCAGTAGAGTTTTTGGTGTTTGTTTGTGCGGGAGTAACTACGAAAGGGATGAAGGCGTAAAGCAAATTCAAGGGCGAAGTCAAGTGCGATGGATCGTTGGGAGTTCGAGAGTTTGTGGAAGTTTGAAGATTCATTGGGAGTGCTGCGAAACTAGCCGAGAGCAGTAGGGAGCTTGCGAAGGGTTTTGAGCTTCGCCGGAGGTTCGTCGGAAGTTCGCGGAGCTTGCCAAGAGATCAAAGCTTGCCAAAGAAGCTCGAGGAACTCGCGAAGATCATCGTGGAGTCTGAGCTTGCGAGTCCAGGATGGTTTCGAGGATCGTCGGAAGATCGCGGAAGTTAGCGGGCTCGGCGGAAGAAGACTTGACTTGCGGACTTTGTAATAGCTTAGGAATGTCTTTAAAATTGTGAGTTAGCACGTATTTTGGGTTAGGATTAGATAACTCCAGTAGGGGCCCATTGGGCCTTGATTAGATTTGAGTTTGGGCCAAAATTTTGGCTCAAAACCAGAAATCGTGCATGCTACAGAACATGCATGCTATCTGTAGCAAGTGCGCACTCGTAGCATGCCTACTGTAGCTCCGGTTACTGCCATAGGCGAGTTGTTGTAGCAGGCGGTGGAATCACCGTCAGGGCGGTAGCACCGCCTCAAGGCAGTGTAGCAAAGCTGGCAGCACCGCGAGCGGCCACCCGCCTCAGTCATCACGGGTCACACAGATTGGGCTGGTCTACCAAAGATCACGCTAGCACCAATCGCTTCATAGGCGTAAAGACCGCTCGACTGGCAGAACATGGAAACGCCACCAGAAATGATGAACTCCAAATTCACTTGGAATTTGGGGCTCAACTTTGAATCCACTTTGGATCTATAAATACCCCTCCTTTCTCAGCTGAAAGGTAAAACCCTTTGAGCAAAAATCTAAGTCTTGAGTTCTTGAGAGCCTTGAGAAATTATTGTTTTGTTTGAGTTCACCTTCCTCTTCTTCTTGTAAGATCTTGTACAAGTGTGAACATCTTGTAAAGGGTTGTAAAAGGGGTGTTGATCCTTCCCCTCCAAAGGAAGTGCTAGTGGAAGAGCGGAGCCTCATCGTAAAGGGCTTCAAGAGTGGATGTAGGTCATTTGACCGAACCACTATACATCGCTGAGTTCATGAATGTGTGAGTTTTTACTTTGCTGCAAGTTGTCATTTCCTTTACACAAGTAATTGCCTCCAAGCTCTTTTCCGTCGAATCGAAATTTTCCTACGAACGTGTGCTTTTAGCGAAATCGGTTTCAAGAGCACGATTTTAATCCGCTGCACTAATTCACCCCCCCCCCTCTTAGTGCCTTTCTGATCCTTTCAGAGTGAACTGTCCCGAGGGGACAAGGTGTGGTCAGGGGGAGACCCTGCTGCCACTTACCTCCGGGGGGCGCTCCATCCCGATATGGCTCGGGACGTATACACGCTCCCCTCGGAGGCACTCATCGCCAAGTCAGCCAAGTCGGTGCTGTGGGTAAGCCTCGTCTCGCGTTCCTCTTTTTGGGAAAACGCCGTTTAACCACTACTCACTGTTTCCCTTTTTGTGCAGAATCTCCACTACACCACGGCTTTGATCGACCGGGTCCACGACGCCGGTCGGCTTGTAGGCGGGCTGAGCGAGCGCAACATCGCCCTGCGTCGCCAGCTAGAGGAGGCCCGAGCGGGGTCCGGACCGGAGGCGGTTGCTGCTGCCGAGCAGCGGTCGGCTGACCTAGGCGCCGAGGTCTCGCGCCTAACCGCCGAGCTCGAGGCCTCGTTGGCAGCGCAGGCCAGCCTGCAGAATTTGGGCGGCGAGGTGTCGCGCCTGACTGCCGAGCTCGAGGCCTCGTCGGCTACGGAGGCCAGCCTACAGAAGCTTCTCCGAATGGAGAAGCTGGAGAACCGCTTCCGCACCAAGGAGGCCTCCGAACTGGCGCGGCGCTCGCGAGGCCAGCGACCGCCTAGGAGGCCCTCGCGCGAGAAAGGCAGCCGCCCGAGCGGACCGAGGTGATCACGCGACAAGAAGTCGGAGGGCTTCCTTCGGCTTGGACCGACGGGCCGAGTATCCTACGAATATGGATACAAGGTCGCCCTAGCCCGGTTCCGAGCGTACCCTCCGGGTTTCGCGATCGAGGAGGACCCCTTCACCTCCCGGCCTGAGGACCAGGGGGCGAGTATGCCCGACGAGGTCCCCTTCGACGACAGTCTGCCGGAGGCTAACCCCTGAGGAGCTTTTTCTTTTTGGAGGGTTTTTTCCCTCATCCCTTTTGTATCACCCTTGGTCCCCCTCTAGGGGCTCGTTTTGTACTCCGACATTTTGGCAATAAAACTTTGATTTTGACAAGTTAGTCTCTATATCCTAAATCCAACACTAGTACTTCTATCTTGTCTTTGCAATCTTTATAGCAACTTCAGACGAAATATTTCTTGAGGTTCTGGACGTTCCAAGTCCTCGGGAATTGCTGTCCCGACATAGTCGCAAGTCGGTACGTGCCCGGTCGGACGACCTTGGTGACTCGGTAGGGGCCTTCCCACTTGGGTGCAAGCTTGCCCCTTAGGCGGGTAGGGTCGCTTACTTCCGCCTTGCGCAGCACCAAGTCTCACAGTCCGAGAGGTCGAGGGTGTACCCTTTTGTTATAGTTGCGGGCGATACTTCGATTATACGCTAACATCTTTAGGTGCGCGTTAGCCCTGCGCTCTTCGAGGAGGTCTAGGCCAGCCCGAACTCCTTGGGTCGAGGTTGACTCTTCGTAGTTTTCTACTCGGAAGGTCGGAATGACCAACTCGGCCGGGAGAACTGCCTCCACACCGAACGCCAAGCTGTACGGGGACTCGCCCGAGGCCGTTTTCGGGGTTGTCCGCAATGACCATAAGACATTCGGTAGTTCGTCAACCCAGGCTGACCGAGCTTCCAGAGTCCTTTTCTTAAGCCCATCCAGGATAGCTCGGTTGGTTACCTCGGCGAGCCCGTTGGTCTGAGGGTGTGCCACGGAGCTAAACCTTAACTGGATCTGGTAGGTCGCGCAGAACTCACTAAACCGGGCGAGAAGCGGGTACCGCGTTATCGGTAATGATAACGTTAGGAAGGCGAACCGGGTCACGATGTTTTTCCATACTGAAGTTCGACCCGCCGTAATAGTTGCCGTAGCTCGGCTTCTATCCACTTGGTGAAATAATCGATTCCCACGATGATGTATCTCCTGGCCGGACGCCGGGAAATGGCCCCGAGTCCATCCCCAACTGCGAAGGGCCAAGCGCAGTCCATGGGGGTGAGAGGGACTGCGGGAAGCTGCGGGGCCCGGGCTTGGCGCTGGCATGTGTCGCACCGCCGCACGAAAGCCTTGGCGTCTCGGTGCAAGGTAGGCCAGTAATAGCCTTGGCGCAGTACCTTGAAGGCCAAAGTCCGGGCACCCATGTGCTCCCCGCAGGTTTCGCCGTGGACTTCGACGAGAATCATATTCGCCTCGTCGGGATCCAAGCATCGTAAGAGGGGGCGAGAAAATGGCCTTCTGTATAGCCGATCACCAATCTCGCAGTACCATGCTTGGGTTCGGCGGAGCCGGCGCGCCTTGGCGTCGTCTTCAGGCAGGATGCCGTCCCGCTTGTATTTCCACATCTCCTGCACCCATGTGAGCGGAGCCGTCGGGACTCCAGGGTCCCCTGCCCCCGTCGTGGCCACCGACCGGTGCGTGAGGTCCTCGACCTCGGGATGTTCCTCGTGTTCAGCTCCCGAGGCTTTCTTTGCGAGCTGGTCCGCCCGCTCGTTCTGGGACCTGGGTACTCTAGATAAAGTGAAGTGAGAAAAGTTAGAGGTTTGGGCCTTTATCTCTGTTAGGTACTTCGACATGGTCGGGTCCCGCGCCCGATAATCGCCGCCTACTTGCTCGGCGATCAATTGGGAGTCCGTGATAACATGGACTGCTCTCAGCTGCATCTCGGCTGCTAAGCGAAGGCCCGCCAGAAGGGCTTCGTACTCTGCCTCATTGTTTGTGGCCTCGAAGCCAAAACGGAGGGAGCGCTCAAAAGAGTGTCCCTCGAGGTCCTCCAGGATAAGTCCTGCCTGACGTCCCCGGTGGGGGGACTGCCGCCTGGTCGTTGTTCCCGCTCGGGCTGGCGTCGAACGCCCCCTTGGGCGCTCTTCCTTTCTTCCCGACATCCAAGCTTCGGTTGCCACATACTGGTTCGCCCGCTGGAACATTTTCGCGACGGACACGGGGGGTCGCTCCACCAAGGACCAACAAAATCTTGAGGGTCGTAGCCCTATCATGAATGCCTGCATTAACAGCGAAGGGTGAGCGTCAGATAACCCTCGTACCTCCGTGGTAAACCGTCGTACAAAGTGGGAGAGGGGTTCATCCTCCTTTTGCTTCAACCCCAAGAGGAGCGCGACAGTAGGCTTCAGACGCGCGAACGCCAGAAAGTGTAGCTCGAAATCCTTGGCGAGCTGTTCGAAGGACGTTATGGTCCCGCTCCTTAGAGTGTTGTACCAGGTGCGTGCGGGCCCTTTCAACGTGGTGGGGAACGCTTGGCACATCAGGGCGTCCGAGGTCCCGTACATGGCCATTTGAGCTCGAAAGGCGGCCACATGGTCCGCGGGATCACTGGCTCCGTCGTAGGAATCGATGGAGGGGAGGCGGAAGTTCAAGGGCACCGGGTATTCTCGTATGTCGCTGGTGAAAGGGGACTGCCAGTGGGGCTCCTCCTTCTGCCCCTCCTTCGACCTCCGTATGTCCCCCTGCACCTCGTCTAGGCGCTGGGAAATAGAGCGGAGCTGAGCTCGGAATAGATCGATCGAATCCGAGGACACCGCCTCGCTCGCGAGATACCGTGTTTTCGAGAACCGGGCTCCGCCCCGGACCGGATGGGACTGGGGAAGACGGCCGCGTGGCACCTCATGAGCTGGGGAGGGTCCGGACCTCGTGGTTCGGACCTCCGTTCCTGGCGGATGAGGGACGGCGGCTGGATGGCATTTGCGAGCCCGACTCGTTGGGATAGGTCTGAAAGGCCTCCGCGGTGGCCCGGGGAGGAGTGGAGAAACCGATCGGGTGGAGTGGAGTCGTTAAACAGACTCCAATAGCGCTCTGAGGTCGCAACGGGATCGTCTCCCCAGAGTCTGGAGGTAGAGGGGGCTTCCACCGGGGTGTCCCGTACAGGGTGCGACCTCTCGTCCATGTGTCGTTCGGGGCGCAGCAGGCGATCTTTCGACGGGCCCTCCTTCTAGCGCCAATCTGTTAGTGTAAACAATCTTTTTACCGTGACCCGGGAGGGGCACAGGGGGAAGCCCGTGGTTCCGGGGTCGTCTCGGTAGGGTTCGGGCCCGTCGACGTCTCCTGCTCCAGCTGAGTCCCGAGCGGCGGCGTGCACCGGCGTCACCGGGGGCGGAACCTGCACAAAGGCGGGTCGGAGGGTGCTCCGCCCGACCCCTCCGATGCTTAAGTCAGCGTCACTCCCGTGGGTTCCCGACCTCCTTTCCCAACTCAAGGGTCTAGCATGCGTACCTTTTTCCTCTCCCTTCTCCTCCTTACCTTGCCCCTTGCCTTAAATACGTCGGGGGAATGGCCCGCTCCCGTTTGCGTCTGGGAATGGTGCACGGACCTGACCTGGCAGGCTGGTAGCGTGGTCAACTCAGCATGGGCGCGGGGCGAGGCAGAGGAGAAGCGACGTCGGGTTGATCAGTAGCGGGAGTAATTGGGCGCAGGAGAGGCGAGGACGTCATCCGGGTGAAATACACAGGACCGGATGTCACGTCACATTCAATACCCATAACAGTAGGCATGTGTTTTTTCAGGAAGAGAACTCCCAACGTAGCGTTGGGGATTCGTTTTTATACCTAGTCTCAGAGGGAATAACCTGTAACCGCTCTAATATTTTCTTCTTAGTATTTTATCCACGTAAGCAGCAAAGGAGAGAGCCTCGAACAACCTGCTTTGGACTTTTGTCCACATAGGCACACGGGTGAAGGCTAACTTGAACATTTTTCCTTTCATGATGGTTTCCACGTGATGCTTATGTGTCAAATGATGGTTGATCATTAATATATTCCCTATCATTTATCCTATTCCTTTGGGACTCTTACAAGAGTGGTTTGAATTATAACATTTAGTTCATTTGACATGAAAGCATTTAGTTCATTTGATATGAGAGCGTTCAAAATCTACTTTTGCAGGTTGGGTTTTCCTGACTAACGCCTTATGCAATACCAAAGGTCGGGCATCTCGGCCTTCACTCAGTGGAGGCAAGGGTTGGTCGTCCTAACCTCCACGTGCAATGGTAGAGGTCGAGCATCCCAAACTCCATGCCTCGGGCAGAGATGAGGGTCGGGCTTTCCTACCTCCATACCTCAGGTGGAGGCAAAGGTCTGACATTTCGACCTCCATGCCTCTTACAGAAGTGGGGGTAGGGTTTCCTGACTTATGCACCTTAGTTTTCTTTGAGTTGTGGCTTCCGCCATATGGGGTTTTTTTTTTTACGTAAGTCCAATTTTTTCGATTCATGTGCCTATGACATTTTATCTTATATCTTCACCATGGTAGATTTCTTTTTACGTGAAACAGATTTTTTCGACTCACATGTCTCGGGCACATTTGGCCTATGCATTTGTTGTGATGGATTTCTTCTCATGCAGGTTGGATTTTCCTGACTCATGTGTCTCCAGCACATTTCACCCTATACCTTCATTGTGACAAATTTTTTCTCACATAGGCTGGGTTTTCTCAACTCATGCATCTTGGGCACATTTGGCCTAAGCCTCCGTCGTGATAGATTTCTTTATACGTAGGTTGGGTTTTTTTGACTCACACATCTCAAACATATTTTGCTTGTACTTCTACCGTAGTAGATCTCTTCTCACATGGGTCAATTTTTCTAACTCACACATTCCGAGCACATTTAGCCTATACCTCCATCGTAGCAGATTTCTTCTCATGTGTGTTGAGTTTTTTCAACTCACGCATCTCAAGCTTATGTCTCATATGCCTCTACCATTGTGGATTTCTTCTCACCGAGTTGGGTTTTCCTAACTCATGTGAGCACATTATGCTTGTGCCTCCATCATAACATATTTATTCTCACACAGGTCGAGTTTTCCTAACTCACGCATCTTGGGTATATTTGGTTTGTCTCTCTATCGTGGCAAATTTCTTATTACACGGATTAGGTTTTCTCAACTCACACATCTCAAGCACATTTCGCTTGTGCCTCCGCTATGGTGAATTTCTATTGGCACGGGTCGAGTTTTCCCAACTCACACACCTCGAGCATATTTTGCCCTACGCTTCTATCGTAATGGATTTCTTTTAACTCAGGTCGAGTTTTTATGACTCACACCTCAGACACATTTCACCCAATGCTTCTAGTGTAGTAGATTTCCTTTAATGCAGGTCGAGTTTTTCTGACTCATACACCTCATACATATTTCACCTTATGCCTCCACTATAGCAAATTTCTCCTAGCATGGGTAAGGTTTTCTTGACTCACATGTTTGTTGGGAAATCTATGGGGGCGACATCACATGCGCAGCGGAGGAACATAAAAACAAAACACCTTAGGTTTTCGTAAAAGGTTCCGTCGTCGTATGAAGATCGATGCGACAAAAACAAATCCGTAAATCCGAAAACTGTGTAAAAGAAATGATAGTACCTAGGGAGATCGTATATCCCTGAGATTCCTACAGATCCATGGGAGAGGATGAAGGATGTCAAGCGTCCTCCTCTCTAGCAGTATCCACACGGTAGATTCTGCAACAATGCTCCTCTCTGAGGAGAGGATAATAGAAGGTGGCTACCAAGAAAACTCCAACCTATGGGCCTTTAGTTCCCTCCTATTTATAGAAGCCCCTTGTAAACCCTAATGGATCCCGCTCTATTGGGTATTGGATTTCCATCCAATTACCCAAGCCTCTTAGATTAATGGGTCTCTACCCAATAATCTAGTTCTTATTGGATCTCATCCATAGGATCCAATAATACATGAGCTTATTGGATATCCAATAAGATAGGGGCTCCGACGAATATCTCATATCTGAACCTCTACTTGTCATAACACCTACCATATGTGTGTGACCCTCTAGGCCCAATATCGATCTAGCCGTGAGTCATACCTATCAGAACTCCTTTTGATTAAGTGAATTATTATCTCTTTAATAATTCACTCCGCTCATCGACTACGAACGTACTAGGCCACTACGTCGCAGTCGCCAGACGATATAGGGGAATCCAATTCTTTAGATCTATCTGTCCTCAGTTACCATGTACATATAGTCCTTTATCCATCTAATATCCCAAAGACCATATATCGAGCATGGTGCTGTCAGGCCCATACGGTTTTCAATCGAGTCTCGCTCTAATCATATTCTCTTGGAGAACTCTTTCTCTCTCAATCCGAATGATCCTAGCTAGAGATTTGTATGAGAGAAAACACATGGGATATTCCTCTTATGATACCAAGAGTGGATAATCCTCTATTGACACTCAATAGCCCTTATAAGATTGGTTGTCACTCCCAATAACCAACTATACTAGATCTGGAACTTCTAAACCTATAAATCCATTATCAAAGAGTGGAGTACTCATATAGGACATCCTTAGTATCTTAAGTCTAAGGACCAGATACACTACTAGGACTATGGAATCACTATCTGACATGAGGTATCAATAACCATTCAGCATTCCGTAAGCAGATCAATTAGTGAACTCATTCTCCAATGAGCATATGCACTATACCCTTAGTGTCCTCACATTAGTAGCTATGAGACCAGCCACCTCTATCATATGGACGGGTATATAGTATACCAGTTTGTCTGGTTATCTCGATGTCCCTCTCGAGTAACCTATGACCGGGATTATTCAGGGTCTATGTTTAAAGGTGAATCAGTCTCATTATCGTAATCTCATCACGATCCAATTCCCATTACACAAATCCAAGGACATCATAATATACATCCAGATAATGTGAAAAAATGTCAATAATTATAAGCAAAGAGATTGACGCAGCATGTTACAAGTGCCATCACTCACGTGATTGGCTTATAGGACACCTATAACTAGCAATCTCCCACTTGACATAAAGTCAATCACCTATGTGTCTGATCCCTATCAGACTTCTGTGACGCTTAAAGACAATCTGAGTCAATGGCTTTGTTAGTGGATCTGCAATGTTATCTTTGGATGGAACTCTTTCCATTGCTATATCTCTTTGAGCCACAATCTCTTTAATAAGTTGGAACCTCAAAATACTTCTGATGAGACCTAGGTTCCCTTATTTGAGTAATTGCCCCATAGTTATCGCAATATAAGCGAATCAGCTCATTGCTGCTTAGCATGACTCCCAAATCTATGATGAACTATTTCATCCAGACTCCCTTCTTTGTTGCCTCTACCGCAGCAATGTACTTCGCCTCTTTATGGTCGAGTCAGTAGTAGTATCTTGCTTGGAAGTCTTTCAACATACTACTTCTTCATTCAGGATGAACATATACCCTGAATTAGACTTGTCATCATCGGCATCGGACTCAAAGCTCGAGTCTGTGTAGTCCTCAACCCTTAGGCTACTGCCTCCATATCTCAATAAAAGATCCTTAGTTCTTCTCAAGTACTTAAGGATACACTTTACTGCTTTCCAGTATTCCAAGTCTAGATCCGCCTGATACTTGCTCGTGACACTCACAGCATACATGATATCAGGCCTGGTACATAATATAAAATACATGATAGACCCTATCGCTGAGGCATAGGGTATTCTATCTATGTCTGCCCTTTCTTCATGAGTCTTTGGGGACATACTCCTAGAAAGTGATAGCCGATGTCTCATCGGTATGAGACCTCTCTTGAAATTTTTCATGTTAAACTTTTTAACAATAGTGTCTATGTATCTAGATTGGGACAAGCTAAGTATCTACTTGGATCTATCTCTATAGATCTGAATCTCCAATAAGTAGGATGCTTTCCCTAAGTCTTTCATGGAAAAGTGTCTAAATAGCCAAGCTTTTAGCATGGAGAGCATTCTTACATCATTCTCAATGATTAGGATGTCATCCATATACAGCATCAAAAAAGTCATAGTACTCTCATTTACTTTCCTGTACACACAAGACTCATCTTCGTTCTTAACGAAGTCATAAGATTTGATCGCCTCATCAAATCTTATATTCCAACTTCGAGAAGCTTGCTTCAGTCCATAGATGGACTTAAGCAACCTACACATTTTATTTGGACTGTCCTTGGACACGAATCACTTAAGTTGTATCATATACACCTCCTCCTCGAGGTTACCATTGAGGAATACAATTTTGACATCCATCTATTAGATCTCATAATTAAGGTGTGCTACAATAGCCAATAGAATTCGGATGGATTTTAGAATAACTATAGGTGAGAATGTTTTATCATAGTCAACACCTTGGCTTTGACGAGAACCCTTAGCCACTAGTCTTACTTTATAGGTCTCTACCTTTTCATTTACTATGATCTTCTTCTTGAAGATCCACTTGTAGCCAATGGGTATAATACCCTTGAGTGCACCAACTAGGTTCCAAACCTTGTTAAAGTACATGGAATTGATCTTTGAATTCATGGCTCTTTGTCACTTCCCGAAGTCTATACTCATAATAGCCTCCTCGTATGTTTGAGGATCAATATCCTCAACATCCTCCTTCTGATATATCCCACATATCTCTCAAGAGGATAGGATACTCTATTAAACCTACGTAAAGTTGGAACTTGTGTGCTAGGTATCTGAACAGATTCTGGCTGTGGAATGGTACTTGAGCTAGGTTCTCTAACCTCGCTCAACTCTATCATGCTTTCATTGTCTCCACCAAGAATGTATTCCTTCTCAAGGAACACTACTCTCTTGGCTACAAAGACCTTTTGGTCCTCAAGGTGATAGAAATAATACCCACAAGTTTTCTTGGGGTATCCCACGAACTTGCATCATTCCGTCCTGGATTCTAACTTATCGGGTATGTGTCTCTTATCATGGGCAGGGCAGCCCCAAATCTTAACAAACTTAAAATTAGACTTTTTCTCTTTTCATATCTCATATGGTGTAGACACTACCGACTTAGTTAGAACTCTATTTAGAAGGTAAGCTATGGACTCTAGGGCATATCCGTAGAATGAGACGGGTAGGTCGACGAAACTCATCATGGACTGCACTATATCTAACATTGTGTGATTTCTCCTTTCGAATACACCATTGAGCTAGAGTGTATAAGGAGGTGTCCATTGGGATAAAATTCCTTGGTCCTTGAGGAATTGGATGAACTCTGTACTTAAGTACTCACCTCCTCGATCTGATCGAAAAGTCTTGATACTCTTTCCAATCTGAACCTCTACTTCATTCTTGTACTCCATGAATTTCTCAAAGGCTTCAAACTTATACTTCATCAAATACACGTGTCCATACCTAGAGAAATCATCAGTGAAAATAATGAAGTAGGAATAACCACTGATGGCCTGAGTTAACATGAGACCACATACATTATTATGTATATGTACCAACAACTTAGTGGCTCTCTCTTTCCAGTTCCACTAAATAGAGAGCTGATCATCTTTCCACAAAAGCAAGATTCGCAAGTTGTATATGACTCATAGTCAAATGGATCTAGGTATCCATCTAACAGCAACTTTTGAATCCTTCCCTCATAGATATGACCCAGCCTATAATGTCATAGGTTTGCACTGTTCACCTCATCTCGTTTCCTCTTTGACTCACTTGCATTCATGACATATGGAGTAGTGTCTAGCATAATCAAACTATTATGTAATGTTTCTCTTATGATGATCTCATCATCCTTAATATTTGAACTATTATTTTTAAAATTACTTTATAACCATCCAATGTCAAACATGAAATGGAAATAACATTTTTGATAATAGAGAGAACAAAATAACATACATCTAATGCAATAGTAGCTTCATCAAGCAAATATAGGGTGACCTTGCTATCCAATACCTATGAGTTAGCAACAACTCTTGCTCTATTGTCTATCTTGAGGTCCATCTTGCCTCTTATCAATCTCCTAGATCTTGCCAAAACTTACAACGAATTACAGATATGATAAACACAATCAGTATCCAATACATATGTGTTATCATATGAGTCTGACGGATAGAGACTAATCATGAATACATATTTGAAGCTTCTCTAAGCTTCTGTTTCATCTTCTTTGCAATATACTCTTTGTAGTTCCTCTTCTAGTGCTCGCCTTTGCCGTAGTGGAAGCACTAGCTTTTGTCCTTTTGTTGGGTCCTTCATAGCAACCTTTGCTTTACCCGGTCTACCCTTGCCCTTACCCTTCTTAAGGGACTTATCTGTCTTCCTTTTCTTTCTAGTCTTACCAGCATAGAGAACTATGAAAAGGAATCGAGTAGGGACTGAAGCACAAGATCCACACATAGGTTATCCTCTAGGACCATTCCTAGACCTGTGAGTGTCTCTATCCACTTAATCATCTTAAGGATATGATTTTGAACCGGTGTCCTCTCAGTCATCCTAGCACGGAAGAGACTCTTCGATATCTCATATCGTCAAGTTCTTCCCTATTCCTCAAATAATTTACAGAGATGTAGGAGTATGGATCTGTCATCCATCTTTTTATGTTGTTTCTGTAACTCGAGAGTCATGGAGCCCAACATATAATATTGAGCAAGAGTGGAGTCATCTGCGTACTTCACGTAGTGAGTGATCTCATCCTCGCTTGCCCCTTCTTTAGGCATAGACATCACTATATCAATGATAAACGTGATTTTCTCCGTCATGAGAACGATTCTCAACTTGCGGAGCCAATCCATATAGTTTTGACCAGTGAGGCGATTGACATCAATATGCTACATAGAGAGTTAAATAGTAACATTTTAAAAAATAAAGATATAGCATAAATAAATAAGATACAGATTTTGTAGAAATATAAATAATCAAGATATGGACTTCTATCTTGATGTACTTCCACTATTTTTCTAGAGAGTCACGCGACACCCTCAGCATATGAAACGGAAGTCTCTGACAGACTTCTAGTAGGGATCGAGATTCAATCAGCATCTTAGTGTAACCTCGAGGGACTCGACCAATCACACTAAGCCCAAAATGTAGACAACTCTTGCCAATCATAACTCCTTGTGATTCTCGTCCTGTTCGACCTCCGAACCACTATGGCCTCGAGGAACTCAATCAATAATGATGTTCAGTTAAGTCATCACCATCGTTATAAGATGAGTCTGATTCGATGATATACCCTCAAGGGACTCGACCAAGCATATCATGTCCTCAGGTCACTGGTGATATCTCTATGTCGTAGATAAGATAGCGAATCACGATATAGGTGAGTCTCGAGGGACTCGACCAACTCAACCTATACCGGAAATCGGTTCCTATCTATAACGATGGAAGGCCACATGTGTCAATCTAATTGCCTCATGTTTACCAACTTAATATTATCGAAAAAGAAGATTTTTTATTTAGTCTCCTAATATAATGTGTCACACACATACATATTTAATATATATCTACATCGCATGTAAATATATATATATATATACTAGCCAATCACATATCATATGAGTAATCACACCAGATGATTATGAACCACATCCTAATGTGATCAAGCCCGAGCCAGTGGGCCCAATCACTCACATCAAGATCTATTTGTGCATCGAGGAATCTCCATGCCATGTAATCGTCCTTGTTTCATCGGTTCCATCGACATCTCAACGCATCTCTATGCGTCGGATCGTCCGTCTCGACCTCGTGGGTCCTGCTCCCGTTGCATTTTCTCGTATAATTATAATATAATTACAAGCACACATGCCTGACAATAAATGAAAAAAATAGAGGCACGCATGGCCATGGCTGCAAGCAACCTTGGCCAAACTGTTTTGAGGTCAAAAGCTCATTCAAGACAACACAATTAAAACCCAATTTTCGTACGAACAACCTAGCTCTGATACCACTGTTGGAAAATCCATGGGGCAACATCACATGCGAATATAAAATAAAACATCCTAGATTTCCAAAGGTTCCATCGTCCGCATCGAAGATCGATGCTGATAAAAACAAATTTACGAATCCAAAAACTATGTGTGTAAAAGAAACGATAGTACCTAGGGAGATCATATATCCTTGAGATTCCTACAGATCCATAGGAGAGGATAAAGGAGGTCAGGTGTCCTCCTCTCTAGCGGTATCCATACGGTAGATTCTGCAACAATGCTCCTCTCTGAGGAGAGAAGAATAGAAGGTGGCTACCAAGAAAACCCCAGCGTATGGGTCTTTGGTTCCCTCCTATTTATAGAGGCCCCCTGTAAACCCTAATGGATCATACCCTATTGGGTATTGGATCTTCATCCAATTACCTAAGCCTATTAGATTAATGGGTCTCTACCCAATAATCTAGCTCTTATTAGATCTAATCCATAGGATCTAATAATACAAGGGCTTATTGGATATCCAATAAGATAGGGGCTCCAGCGGATATCTCATATCCGAACCTCTATTCATCGTAACACTTGCCATATATGTGACCCTCTAGGCCCAATATCAATATGGCCATGAGTCATACCTATCAGAACTCTTTCTGACTCAGTGAATTATTATCTCTATAATAATTCACTCCACTCGTCGATTGCGGACGTACTAGGCCACTACGCCGCAGTCCCTAGACGATACAGGAGAATCTAATCCTTTGGACCTATTTATCCTCAGTTACCATATACCTATAGTCCCTCATCCATTAATATCCCAAAGATCGTATATCGAGCATGGTACTGCCCACGCTTCGATTTTCAATTGAGTCTCACTCTAATTAGATTCTCTTGGAGAACTCTTTCTCTCTCAATCCAAATGACCCTGGCCAAAGATTTTCCTGAGCAAGAACACATGAAAAATTCCTCTTATGATACCGAGAGTGGATAATCCTCTATTAACACTCAATAGCCATCGTAAGGTTGGTTATCACTCTCAATAACTGGTTATATTAGATCTGAAACTTTCAAACCTATAAGTCCAGTATCAAAGAGTGGAGTACTCATACATAACTTCCTTGGTGTCTCAAGTCTAAGGACTAGATACACTACTGGAACTACGGAATTACTGTCTTACATGAGGTATTAATAACCATCTAATATTCGGTAAGCGGATCAATCAGTGAACTCATTCTCCAATGAGCACCTGCACTATACTCTTAGTGTCCCCACACGAGTAGCTATGAGACTAGCCACCTCCATCATATGGACGGGTATACAGTACACCAGTTTGTCCGGTATCTCGATGTCCTTCTCGAGTAACCTATGACCAGAATTATTTATGGTCTGTGTTTAAAGGTGAATCGGTCTTATTATCGTGATCTCATCACGATCTAATTCCCATTGGATAAATCCAAGGACATCACAATATACATCTAAATAATGTGAGAAAATACCAATAATTATAAGCAAAGAGATTGACGTAGCATGTTACAAGTATCATCACTCACGTGATTGGCTTGTAGAGCACCTATAACTAGCAATGTCTTAGGTGCATTTTGTCCTCCACCCTCTAGTATATTTCTCTTAGCATGAGTCGGGTTTTCTCGACTCATATGCCTTGGGTATATTTCGCCTTGCACTTTTGTTGTAGTAAATTTCTCTTGGCACAGATCGGATTTTCTCGACTCACATGCCTCAAGCATATTTCATCCTATGCCATTGCTATAGCGGGCTTTGAGTCCTTCCTCCACCATGGCAGATTTTATATTCTCCTTTTGTCATACATGCTTCAAGTCCTTCCTCTGTCATGATAGATTTTGAGTCCTTTAACTATGCGAATTTTGAGTCCTACCCTTATCATGGTGGCTTCAAGTCCTCCCTCCAGTAATGCAAACTTCGGATCATCTTCTCACTATAGCAAGCTTTGTCAAGTGGTGCCTCAATTGGTGACTCCATCAACTCTGAATATGGGAGGGAATTGGCAAAATTTCAAGGGTCAATTAATGGTGCCTTGGTAGGGCCTTCTTCGATAGGTAGACCGTCATCATATAGCATTAGTGTGACTCCTCAGTTGCTTTCTCAGCTCTTCGATGTTGATCCTCGTTGAAAATTTCATCACAACATGGTAGGTCGATACCATTGCCCTCAGCCTATTAAGTGTGGTTCAGCCTATGGTCACATTGTATGTCAATGGGATGTTGATTACCATAAATTTGGTCATCACTATTTTGGAGCAAGGCTTATTGCCAAACATGACGTGCAGACTCATAATCCCGAGAGGAGAGATGGAGTTGCTAGTGAAGCTCATCAATGAAAAAGTAATAGAGGTGAGATCGTTAGTCGAGAGCCCAAGTTTTTGAAAAGTGTCAAAGTAAAGGATATTAATAAAGTTACCTATGTCAATCATGATCCTCTTCACTTAGGTATTAATCATTCTCATGGAGACCACCAAGGCATCATCGTGGTTTGAATCGAGATACTCCATCTTTTCTTCCTTGAAGGTTATTTAAGAGCCATCTTTAGACCTGAAACACTTTTCAATGGTAGCCCAAGTGTAGGCTTAGTGGCCCGAGGAGCTATCTCCTCCTAAGGCAAGTCCACCGATGATGATGTCAATCTATCTCTCCACCAACCCTTGAGGTTGGGGCAAAGGTTCCTAGTGCCTCCGGACGAATCTCTCGAGGTGTCCTTGACAAATGAGTTTTTCGACTTGCTTCTTTAAATCATGACAATCCTTTGTATTGTTGCCATAATCGTGGTGGAAGTGGTAGTACTTGGATTTGTTCAACATCTCCAGTGGTGTCATCATCAATTGAGAGTCTTTCAAGAGTTCTTTTTCCTTTATTTATAAAAAAACTTCGGTTCTAATTATGTTCAAGGGAGTCGACTCAGACCTCAAGCAAGGTAGCTTAGGTCAATCATTTCTTCTTCGCCTCATGTTCTTTGCCATGGTGATCTTGAGGTCGGGAGTGACAATAGTAGCTCCTATCTCAACCTATTGCACATATCATCATATTTACTCAAGACCATTGCTTCCACTGTAATATATTTGTTGGCTCTCTGAAGCACCTTGAGCACCATCACTAGTGACCTCTCCACTAGTGATAAAAAAAAGCAATAGGGCTTGAGCCCTATTATGAAGGTTTATATTACAAGCGACGGATGAGCTTCTTACATGTCTTGAATCTCGTTAGTGAATCAAGCGATGAAGTCAAAGAGTATTTCTTCTTCTCCTTACTTGAGTCCAAGAAGCATTACCGTCAATAGCCTCAAGAGCACATTCTCAAGGAAGTAGAGCTCAAACTCCTTTGTAAGTTGAGTAAAGAAGCTAATCAAGAGTAGACTTAAACAGTTGTACCATTCTCATGCTGAGCCTCTTAACATTATCAGGAAGACATAACACATTAGGGCATCTGAGATGTCGTACAATGACATCTGGGTGCAGAAGGCAATAGTGTGTTATATCGGATCGATATTGTTGTCAAAGGTCTCTACTAATAGAAAGTGAAAGTTCATCGATTGACTTCTCCTAGATATTCTAAGTGAATGTGTATCGATGAAGGTGAGATTGACTTAACTTTTCCCTGGATTATTGGAACTTTCGTTGCATCTCTTATAAATATTGATCCATTTGCCATAACTAGATTTTCAAGGAGTCATCCATCGAATCCGCTGACTAAATCTTAGATTCGAGCAAAGTAAAATGATGTTATGGCAATGCACTGAATTACACGGTTAGGGAGTAAGGTGCTCCCTCGACTATGAGTTTCATGGGCCTTGGCCGATTCTAACATGCTGGCACTATGTTGGGCGAGGGAGATTCCAATGGGCATCGGTGTTAGTGGCAGCTAAGGCATTGATTGTGGCTGAGATAGCGTTGCTTATTGGGCTAACGGAGGCAGGATTGGGACGATAGCTTGCATCATGCCCATTAGCGTTTACACTTGCTAGGTGAGGTTCAGGAACACCTTAGTAGTGGCTCAAGGTCATCCATAAGGGCGAGAGACCTATGTAATTGAACAGATATCATTACCATACTAATATTTGCATCGAAGTGGATGTATCCATATGTGGAAAAGATAGCAGCTGCTCCCTCTAAGTAAAGGTACTATCGATCGGAGGCGAGGCCTTCTTGTTGGAGCGTTTGTTAAGAGGATTGATGAGTGAACGTTTCTACGATATTGGGTCCTCCTTTTAACACCAAAATATTAGGAAAAATAGTCATCGATGTTTGAGTCAACCCAATATGGTCCAAACCCAAGGGTGAAAAAATGTCTAAAATGGTGACTGAAGTGGCTCCGAGGTGGTATCTGGACCAAGACCGATGTCGAAAATTTTTTTTTGACCTAGTCTATCCGACGCTCAAGTTAGTGATCGAGATCTCTTAATGGGTGTGAGTTTTTTTTCCAAGAAGAAAAACCCTAACGTAACATCAAGGATCCACTTTTATACTTAGGCCCTTAGAGGAGATAACTTGTAACCATTCTAATGTCCTTTTCTTGATGTTCTATCTATGCAGACGATAGAGAGAAGATAGTCTTGAATGATTTATCTTTATCCACGTGAGCATAGACAGACTGGTGGATGCTGATTTAGATCTTTCTTTCTACGATAATTTTCATATGATATTTATGTGTCGAATAATGATTAATCGTTAATATATTTTATATCAATTTTTAGTATAAACTAATATAAGTTTGAAGTAATAAAAATAAAAATAATTAAGTTATAAATTTTTTTATAAAATAATATAATTAATAAGACTGATGGTTGCTGCTGATGTGTCAATTAGCTCAGCTGAGGTGGCTTGAGATGTCTGACCGATTCGTGGGTCCCGATTGACTTCACCCTGGGGAGAACGCGTGCCGCCGAGTGCATACCGTTTCGAATTCTCACTCCCGCGAGCGGCCAAGTGTTCCCCCCATCCCACGGTGGCGGAGATTTCTTAGGGCTTGAGATGGTCTCAGTTTTGGGTTGGTTAGCGGGAGCAGAGAAACCAATTCCTAAGCTTATCCATCACCCCCTCCCCCTGAATCTTTCTTCTTCCCCTTCACCTGCAGTGCAGGAACGAGGTCGGGTTCAAAGAATCTTGCAGCTGGTATCGGAATGAATCCTTTCTCTCGTTTGATATGGATGTGAGTTGTTGTTCTTACCTTTCACCGGTTAAATGCAGATATTCCCGAAAATTAGCATCGGCGGAACTTCTGGACCTCCCCTGATCGTCTCTTCTCTCTTGTAGAACCTGTAGACACCAAGTGATAGCGCAAGAGAAGATCCCTTCTCCGTCATTGTCCGGTTCACGAGACCCGATCTGGTAAACCATCGACCGAATCTCTTTTTTGTTCTCTTTCTAAGAATTGGAGCATCTTTCATGTTGATTTGGTCCTATTTATTTGGGGATTGCGCTGAATAAACTGCAAGATGATGGACTTGGAATCCTAAACGCATTCTGTTACTGGCATTCGAATTTGAACTGTGAAATACCTTATCCCGTAGTCCACGGATAATTCGGTTCACTGCATCGTGCTGTGAAATCTCTAAAATTTGCTCCAATTTGTCCTAAACCGTTTTATTTGAGAATTATCTTTTTTTGCTGGTCCACTGGGCATGTGTTACTTTTGCTCTGTAAGTGCTCAGTTCCTTTCATCAGTGGGAGGAGACGGTTTCCTTCAGAAGTCTCGAGTATATTTATGTTTGTAATGATTTGTAGATGCCGGCAAACCACAATGCGTACCATCGTTCCTTGATATGAACCTCTACCATATGTGAGGTTGAGATTAGATAAGACATCCAAGGAAAGGTTGCCATCTTTTGGTGAATTCTCATCTGTGTTATCTCCTGATTTCGTTTCTACTTGTTCATCTCACTAGATCTAAGATAAATTGTAAGATTTTTTATAAAGATCTAGGATCTGGGATTTTATAGTCAATTCGTTAGTTTATGTGTTCATGATCGGTAAATGAGACTGCAGATTGTTCTCCTTGGCATGTTAGTTTTCTTTAATCTTGCCAGTAATTTGGTAGACAGGAAAATGTAAACTTAAGATTAAGGGGTTTGCTGGTTGCAATTCTCTTCAAATATGTGGTCGCTAATTGTGATTTGCATATGAAGTCGGAAAGGATGTGGATGGCAAATATATGAGAAAGCAAACTGATGCTTTACTGATATTGTTTTATGGGTTACTGTTGTTCGTGCAACCCATCATTCTTGTGGATATGGATGCGAATTTTTTTCTTTTTTTTAATGACAACTATATAGCAAATAATATGTACTATAAGTTTGTCTCACAACAAACAAAAGTACTCCCAATTGATATGCAGTGTGATTGCTGTTCTCTGCAGGAGATACTTCATTTGACTTTTACATAGACCAGTTGCATCTATGGTTTTTGGTGGATAACAAATTGCAGCCATGGTTGTAGCAATTAAGCACGACTGACAAAAATACTATTTGCAATACTCTCTTACTAGTCACTTGCACTATTTTTGGGGTTTTATGATTGATAAGATGTTTAGGGATTTAAATTGCCAAATGTTGCAAGCTACAGATTGCCAGTATATCAAAAT
Source organism: Musa troglodytarum (assembly GCA_023547065.1). Taxonomy (NCBI): domain Eukaryota; kingdom Viridiplantae; phylum Streptophyta; class Magnoliopsida; order Zingiberales; family Musaceae; genus Musa; species Musa troglodytarum. The sequence continues at coordinate 16,700,030 of CP097508.1, forward strand.
TATTGATATAATTATTGAAATCGTATCTGCATGTAGTAAATTGATTCATTCTTCTCCAATGTCTTATTGATATTGGGTCATATATACTGCTTAGTTAATTTAATCTCATTTAATCTACAAGTATTGTGCCATTAGATAAGCAATTGCCTCATTGATGTTAAATTGTGGATCATCTCAGGAGAATCGTTTTGAGTGTCACTCAGGAAGAACCATGGATGGAACTGATGATAGGTACACAAAAGATGGCACAACAGGTATCCATGGAAAGCCAGCTGTGAGGAAGGACACTGGCAATTGGAGGGCTTGCCCCTATATTCTTGGTATCGTCATGCAAAATGGTGAAAGTTTGCGCCTTGTGTTGCTATGAATCTGACTGTTGGAATTTTGCATTTCATCGCAGCGAATGAATGCTGCGAAAGGCTGGCATATTATGGGATGAGCACAAATTTAGTGAACTATATGAAGGACCGTCTCCACCAAGGAAATACAACAGCATCAAATAATGTCACAAACTGGTCAGGAACATGCTATATCATGACACTACTTGGGGCCTTTGTTGCTGATTCCTACTTGGGAAGATATTGGACGATTGCAAGTTTCATGACAGTTTACATCATTGTAAGACTCGTGCCACCAGCTACCCAGTTTTGATATTTAGAAGCTTGTAAGCAACTTATGTGCTTGTTTACAGGGTTTGACGCTTTTAACAATGACGGCATCTGTCAAAGGTCTGGAACCTACTTGTCACGATGGTGTCTGTGATCCCACAAAGGCACAAACAGCAGTGGTTTTTGTAGCGCTTTATCTCGTTGCACTGGGAACTGGAGGAATAAAGCCTTGCGTCTCCTCTTTCGGTGCTGACCAATTCGATGAATCAGATGAATCGGAGAAGAAAAGGAAGAGCTCCTTCTTCAATTGGTTCTACTTCTCCATCAACATTGGTGCCTTGGTTGCTTCTTCTGTGCTAGTGTGGATACAAACCAATGTAGGATGGGGCTGGGGGTTTGGAATACCAGCAGTGATGATGGCAATAGCAGTTGTGACCTTCCTCTTGGGAACCGCATTGTACAGGCACCAGAAACCCGGAGGAAGTCCGATCACACGCGTTGCTCAGGTCATCATAGCATCGTTGAGAAAGGCTGGAGCCAAGGTGCCCGATGACGAGTCTCTTCTTTATGAGGTCGCAGAGAAGGGATCTGCTATACACGGTAGCCGTAAGCTTGAACACACTGCCGAATTGAAGTAAGCTCATGAAGCTCTTTCTAGCTTACTTTTTTGCTTCTTAATTTCTATTATTTACCTAAGTTTCCTTAATTTGGCTGGCTCATATGAATCAAACTTGCTGTATGGTTTTAGATGAAGGCAAGTTTCGATGAACCATTATGATGCAGATTATGATACGTTATGTGCCGATCTCTGACTTCCATTCAGGTTCCTCGACAAGGCTGCAGTAGTCACTCAAGAAGACAAGAACTCTGTGAACTCCTGGAGGCTGTGCACTGTCACCCAAGTCGAAGAGCTCAAGAGCATCGTGAGATTGCTTCCGATATTGGCGAGCGGCGTCCTCTTCGCTACGACCTACAGCCAGATGGGAACCATGTTCGTGCTCCAAGGCAACACTTTAGATCCTCGTATGGGTCCTCACTTCGAGATTCCAGCAGCCTCACTCTCCATATTTGATACCATCAGCGTGATCGTTTGGGTCCCCATCTACGACCGGATGATCGTCCCCGTGGCACGCAGGTTCACCGGCCGCGAGCGTGGCTTCACTCAGCTGACTCGGATGGGCATCGGCCTGGGCATCTCCATCTTGGCCATGTTGTCTGCCGGAATTATGGAGGTCGTGAGGCTCCACGTTGTGGCGAGTCACAACTTATACGACTCCGAAGACTACGTGCCGATCTCCATATTCTGGCAGATCCCGCAGTACTTCTTGGTGGGAGCAGCTGAGATCTTCACCTTCATTGGACAATTGGAGTTCTTCTACGACCAGGCACCGGATGCCATGAGGAGCTTGTGCTCTGCTCTGTCACTCACCACCGTGGCACTCGGCAATTACGTGAGCTCCCTGCTCGTCACAATAGTCACACGCATCACGACGAGGAACGGCAGGCTTGGATGGATTCCAGATAACCTGAACCGAGGGCACATCGATTACTTCTTTTGGCTCTTGGCAATTCTCAGCACGGTCAACTTAATGGTGTATCTTTTGATCGCCAAGTGGTACACCTACAAGAAGACGACAGACGATGACATTGAACTCCAGTAGTCATCGTTTTCGGTGTTTCTATCTATCGCATGGATCATGTTTTATTTTTCCTAATGTAAATGCATTTGGTTTGTTTGCTTATTTGCTTCACGTACGGAATAGGCATTGCCTTCATGCTTCGTATAGCCATATGATTCTTGAAATTAATGGGTCAAGCGACAGTCACTTGATGCTACACGTAGCTTATACTCAACCATTAGCTCATTGGTGTATCGTTGATATTAGTCATCCCTCTTTTCTTCCTCATTCTTCTACTTCTTCTTCCGAGGGGTGGTAGAAGGACAGTGGGTGGCTGTGTTGTGGCGAAGGGGGGAGATGATTCTTTATTCTTCACAGGTTCTCTTTCCTTTCGGTAGCTTTGCCAGCAGGAAGAGATGTAGCTCATCAGGCATGCCCACAGAGAAAAGCATAAAAAGCAGGGTTTGTCATTGCTACTTTTCCCAATTCAAATGCCTTTGGGCCCCAGCAGTGATGATTTCCATGCAGTCCAATCAAGCTTTATCTCCATCTTCTCAGTCCATGGGACCCCCCTTTGTGAACTCCAAGGAGCTCCCCCTGCGCCATGCAGGCCCCCCCCCCCCCCTCCATCAATCAGCAGCGCCAGGCCTAAGATCTCGCTGGAATAGTGTGGATCCCCAAGAAGGTTTAAAGAAGGTTTACCCGCCCCTTTGCCGTGTGAGCTTCCATGCTTTGTTCCCTCGACCAAGGCTTAGGGTTAGGCTCGAAAGCTAGCGGCCGGTAGCATCAACACGATGGAGTGCCCTCACATGGTGGTAATCATGAGCTTATCCTTCTGCGTGTTTGCGGTGCGTCCTACCAGCTTGCACTGCCTGCCTTTCCCCTTCCCTTAACCATCGAAAAGCTTTGCCAAAATGTCAAGATTAGCGATCTCATCGGCGCATGATCATGGCAAATCCCGAGGACCCTTTCGATGCCTTCTGATAAAGACCTGGCGCCATCCATCCCCGGTGCTCATGACTTGTCATCCAGCCTCCCACCCACACTCCTGTTTTCTTTTGTTGCAGTGCAACACTTGTATCGTTCTGCAACATTTATTTCCCAAAGTAACACACCCAAACATCAAGCCTTATGGCCTTCTAAAAATATTAACCAAACATTGCCAATACTGAGTGAAGAAAACGACAAGCTCGCATCGGTAGCTTCTGGCTGCCGCTCAATTAAAGAGAGACGAAGTGCCCTTTTTGTTCCCTTCTTAATGGATAAAGAACTGCCGCAGGAGGTGCGAGCATTATTTTAGTAAACCCATGCCAAGGCAAAGTTCTTCTCCAACCACATGTCAAATGGGTTCAGAGGCAAACTAGTTGGATCCACGATCCGAATCTTCACCGAGCAGAGGAGAAAAGGTTAAAGAATTAGGAAGGGTTGCTCGATCACTGTCGCTACGTACTGCCCCACTGAAACGTTCCCCTGTAGCAAGCAGTACTCCACAGCAAAACGGTGCACGTAATAGACGGATAAGAGCACAGCAGTAATCGCCATCGCCGATGATTGCGATCCTCTCATGTTCGACACCATTCATCCAAGATCAGAACGGTCCTCTCACACCACTGCAGCAGCAGCAGAACTTACTTGGCTCATGTGAGTTCCGTGAGCCAGGAATCGCCCATCTGGTTCATCTGACACCCACTCGGCCCCCACGCCTTAAATCTCCCATGTTTATGGTAAGTTAAGCCGCGTCTTGCCACACAATGCCTCCAGTTTTATGTTGGCTTGTGCCAACATTTGTCTCTTCCATCTCACTGCCCCCACATGTCAAAAGTGCTCGTTTGGTACAATATTTTCTTTGGTGTCTGCATTATTTACGCCATGCATCGATCGACTAACAACAAGCTTTGCTTTTCCACTAAGCACCGGACGCCAAGTACACAACCAAACAAATATATCAACTATATGAAGAAGAAAGCAGAGAGGTATAAAGTGAAACGAGGGGTGTGAGTGATTGCTTTCGCTGCTTTTTCTCTCGTGGAATCCTATTTCTTCATATTTCCTCGTCTCTTTTGTATCCACTTTACTGACATCTCCCTCTCCCCCCCCCTCGTTGAGCAACGACGATTCCTTCCTCGCTATTTCCCCCCTCTAAGCTCTACACGAGTCGAGACGACACCGAGAGAAGACTGCTAGCGAGCGAACTGGGAAAGCGGGGGTGGGGGGAGGGGAGAGAGATGGCTTCGTTCATTGCGGGGGACTGGACCAGTCGCGACGCTTCCATGATGGTCGACATGGAGAGCCACCATCACCAACAGCAGCGGCAACTCCATCCGCCTCTGCAGCCCCAGCGCCGCGCGCCTTCCTCCACTTGCGACCTCCACCCGGGCGAGACCGTCACTGGCTTCTGCGCTTCGTGCCTCCGCGAGCGCCTTGCTGGCCTCGAGACCCCCGCTGCTGCTTCCGGCCGCAAGTCCACCTCCGCCCTCCGATCCGTGTTTTGCAAGGTAACCGCTGGTGCCGCCTCTTCCGCTGGCCCCTCATTCCTCCGCCGGTCCAAGTCCTTCTCCTTTGGCCGCGGCGGCGGGGGCGGGGGCGGCGACGGGTTCTCTGCCCAGCGACCCCCCGCCTCCGCCTTCGAGCCCCAGCGCAGGTCCTGCGACGTCCGCGGCCGCAGCACGCTGTGGTCCCTCTTCCACGAGGACGACCGCCACAGGGGCCCTCAAAGCGCCTCCACCTCCGCCGTCGCCGCGGCGTCTGCTGGGGTAGCGAACGATGTGGTGTGCCGGAACCAAGGCCATTCGGGTCCCTCCGTCGCCCCTCCCGTCCCCGAAACCCGCGAAGAGGAGGTCGACGACGGCGGCGACGAGATCAGGCCTGTTGACCCTGTCGTCCTGGTGGTCGGATCCTCGGGGGAGATAACTGAGGAAAGGCAGGAGGGGGCTGAGGAGAAGAAGGCGGAACTGAAGCCGATGAAGGACCACATTGATCGCGACTCCCAGCAGCAGGCAAAGAAACCGCCGTCCAAGGACCTCAAGGAAATCGCCAGCAGCTTCTGGCTCGCGGCCTCCGTGTTCAGCAAAAAGCTCCAGAAGTGGGGGAGAAGACAGAAGCTGAAGAAGCAAGGCGGCGAAGCCGCAATGCAGGCGGAGAAGCCAGCCAAGACGTCCCGGCGGTTCCGCGACACGCAGTCGGAGGTCGCCGTGGATGCCTCCGGCCGGAGATCCTGTGACACCGACCCGCGCTTCTCTCTGGACGCCGGCCGGATGTCCTTCGACGACCCCAGGTTCTCGTGGGACGAGCCGAGGGCGTCTTGGGACGGGTACCTGTTTGGAGGCCGATCCGTGCTCCCTCGGCTCCCTCCCATGCTCTCCGTCGTCGAGGACGCCCCCGCCCCTGCCGTCCAACGGTCAGACTACCTGATCCCCGTCGAGGAGGACGCCGCCATCCCAGGGGGGTCCGCGCAGACTCGAGACTACTACTTGGACTCCTCCAGTCGGCGGAGGCGAAGCCTCGACCGCTCCAGCTCCGTCAGGGAGCAGCCCGTCGAGATCAGTGAGCCTAAGCCGGTCTCCAACGGGAAGGTATCCCCTGCAAATGGTATGGACTTCTTACACTTTCACCATGGGACACCTTGGTTGACGGGGATGTGAAAGACTGGAGCTCGAATTCTCTGAGGGACGATTACTCGGGCAGCTTCGAGTCGGCTTTCAGGGATCCTCACAGAGGTGCTGCTGCCAAAAAGTCCAGGAGGTGGAGCAAAGCATGGAATATATGGGGTTTTATTCAGCGAAGAAACAGTGGCAGAGGAGAAACCAACATGGTCGAGCGATCCTTGTCGGAGACCTGGCCGGAGCTTGGATCCAAGAGCTTTAGTAGCAAGATTCTCCGGAGTAACAGCAGTGTGAGCTTCAGGAGCTCTTTCAGTGGCAGTGCCGGGTTTGGGGGCATGAAGAACAGCAGTACGAAGCCCAATGGCAATCATAAGAAGAGGAGAGATGAATTTGGTTTGGAGAGGAACAGAAGTGCTCGGTATTCTCCAAACCATGTAGACAATGGCATGCTGCGGTTTTACTTGACGCCGATGCGAAATAGCCGGAGGACTGGAGTTTCAGCGAGCGGGAGACAGATACCTTCCCAATACTTCACAAGGAGCATGCTTGGATTGCATTGAGCTGATTCTTCCTGCCTCCTATCAGGTTCCTATTCTTCTGTCAAATCTGTGTCTCATTCTGCTGGAGATTGTTGGAACAATGCTGTTTTTGTGCTTCAACAATAATTGCCTTCCTCTAACCCTCTTTAAATTGTGATCAACTTACAGATTGTTGGAGAGTAACATCTGATCATTATGGAACCTACACTAACCAGTGAGATCAACTTATTAGCAATGGTAGTTGGTCAAACCTACCGATATGCTACTAACTTTTACTTGCAGCTGTTTTGTTGTATGCCCCCTGTTGTCCCTTTTCTGCATCTTCTTAACATGCTTAATAAGTTCACCAAAGGGTTCATCCATGCAGACTATGTGGTCCAATATTTTAGTTGAATCTAAATATGCTGCTTGCCATATGTACATCCAGTCTGCTATCTTGTTTTTTTCAAGACAACTTGAATGATATACAGATTGATGGAAATTTTTGCTTGTTTTCAGTTTATTTCTGTTTGTACTCTAAAATGTGCACCGGGCTTCCCTCATTCTGGTAGAGTGTTATTCCTCGATTGTAGTTTTACCAATACTTACGAAACCATTGCTAACACTATGTATCATTTCGTGCTGTTGATCTCAACTCATTAATTTGCTTGGGTTGAAGTTGCAATGTTGGGGTGCTTATATATACCATACGGAAGTACAGTATTAGCAAAGATAATTGTTTGCTAATTAATTCTCCATCCCCAGAGTGTCTGTTAGCACTCAACTTTTTGACATTGGATTAGGTGAGACATTTGTTGCGTGGACAAACAAGTTTACTGCTTTATGCTGTGGAGGGGAATCAATAATCAGTCCAATTGTGCTTAGGGCTATCAGGAAATGAACATTTACCGTAATATGTCCTGCACATGTTCTCCTCCAACATGATGCTGGCCCCATCATTCTGGTCATTTCAGATCAATTCAGTCTATTTAGCCCATCTTTCTCAATCATGTAATTTGCCTTGCTCTTCTCTTCGGATGCTCTTTATGCTGGTCCACCCAAAAGATTGATGAAGACAGTTGAAAGGAGGTAATTTGAGGAGCAAAGACAGCTCGATACCACTTCAGAGGCAGGCGACCGGCGAGGTGAGGATCGGTTGTTGTGACTTCAGGGCTACAGCAAAACACTTTGAAAAGTTGAACCAACTCTGAAGGACCAAAGCATGCGACATTCGGCTGCCTGTAGTGCTAATCTTAGAATGAAACCAAATGACCTGTTTAGTAGCTTCAGATTTTAACCTATGAATTAAATTTATGGTCATTTCATTCTGTTGTTAATGCTTCCAAGATGGCTGGAGCTCCTGTTTATCTATTTATTAGCAAGAGATTACATGTTACTATCAGCGGCAAAAGATGATTTGATACTTAGTCGGATGCCTAACACCATGATTGTCTGCTTTCATTTTGTTTATGCAGGTGATCCTGTTCAGAGCAGAAAATGTGGCCGTCACTCTGGGATTATTTTCCTTTCTTCTTGGTTCATGGACCCTCACTGCGAAAGTGTAATAACATTTTTTCGGTAGATCGAAGTCAGCTTGATGCTGAGGCCATGTTACACATGCTCATATATATGGGGACTGGGGATATGACAAAAAGCTCGAGCATGGGAAATTGATGAATCATGAATCAGGGGGATTCAGATTTCACTTTGCTTGTAGACCTTGACACATTTTACCCAGGAGCAGGTGATACCGCCTCAAATCCAGCTGAAAACTACTAATTCCGGGTTGATCAGATCAAAAGATTTATAATGGCAGCCTAATTTGAGTGTCAGTCCTTTTCCCATCTTTTTCTCCATGTCATTTGCACAGCATGAGACGATACCTGCGTCTGCAAGCAAGCAAACAGGACACAGCGTGAAACACTCCTTGGAGAAGAAAGATGACTGCTCTAACTCTACCCTGGAGATTATTTGTGTTGTTCTTACCCATAAATTCCCAGGCCTTGTCAATAATTCTCTTGTTCTTGCAGTCTCTACGTGTCTTGAGCAGTTCGCATTGTTCATGTCAAGTGCCTAAATTGGTTGGGGTTCTTCTCACTCAGTCATAACAACACTGCAAGCACTAAACAGCCCTTGGGGTGCATGAGAATAAACTCAAAGACCGTATGAATCAATTATTTATCGAATACAAATAAGATTACAAGTGTAAAAGAACAATTAATTGTTCATCGAACACCAAATTATTTAGTTATCTTATCCAGACAATAGATTGGCCTCCGGAACCAAGCTCATGGAGATCATCACCTCCGATCCGGCGGTGGCGGCCTCCGCTACCCCCAACCCTACGACTGTGGCTGCCCTCTCCACCCTCGGCAAGCCGGTGACCACGGATCGGAAGCCCGGGAGGACCACGTTCACCCGGATCCAGAGCCAACCGAGACCAATAGTTTCATCGATCGGACGCGGCGAGGTGGATCAGATCGACCAGATCAACGGCAACAGCGCAGCCAAACCGTCCACCAATGAGGTTATAATGGCAGGGATTATAGTAGCAGTTAATCCATGCGTAATCACGCACAAATCGAATCGCATCGTATATGATACGTACCGTAGGATGATTGCAACGCACAGCAAAAAAGAATGGGCAGGTCGCAAGGTCTGATCGCCGAGAAGACTGACGCGTCACGGTGTCGCATTAATGACCAACGGGCACCCCCTTTATGATGTTGCGGAGTCGACGTTTATGAGGCTCGATAAGGACGAGGCCAACCCCGAACCAGGCGGTGAACAGTTGGGATGCAAGCGACGTAGAGGACCGTAGTTGTACTTCGGACAAGATCTCGCGAGACCTCTGGTGATAGATCTGCGATCTGCTTCCTAACGCTTCAACGCATCCTTTTAGATGCGCGACGAGGAGTTGCAATCGATCTCACCCTTTTCGTCCGGGAAGAGAGCTTTACTCCTCCGTGATGGTAACCTGTTGATAGCTCAGCTTCTCTTTGTGACGCCAGACGAAGAAATGTTTCCTCTTGGAAATGATAGGAAATTGAAATGTGGTGGAAGAAAGGTGCGTCGTGCTTGTCGTAGTCTCTTGGCTTTGTGGCTATTATTATTGTCGGTCTTGCTGCAGGTAGAACCAGGAGGCCTGTTAACGGAGGCAGAAGGGACATGGCGAACAAGGTCACAACCATCGGTGATCTGCTTCAGCGAGTTAACCTCCCCTCTCAGCCATCATCATCCCGGAGGTCACGCGTTCGAAGACGCCGACTTCGAGGAGAAAGAGGAGGACGAGAAGGGTGGTGGGATCTGGAATGAGGAAGGTCACAGGCCGTCCGCTACCCCTGGGGCTTCTCCAAAGGGCAAGATCAGGGAGATGGAGAGCTTCACGTACGAGGTGTTCGACGCGGCCTCCGCGGTGAAGCGAGCGTACGTGGGCCTTCAGGAGGCGCACAGCCCATGGGACCCGGACAAGCTACGGGTGGCGGATGCGGCTGTGGTGGCGGAGCTACGGAAGATGGGGAGGCTGAGGGATCGGTTCCGGCGGGGCTACTTCAGCCCCTCTTCCGCCGGCTCACCGGCGGTGCCGCTGAGGGATGCGGTAGCTCCGTACGAGGCGACGATCGAGGATCTGAAAAGACAGCTGAGCGCGAAAAATGCGGAGGTGGACAGCCTCAATGAGAAATTGCGGAGCGCCACGCTCGGTGGTTTGGGAAGGAAAAGACGTCTCCATTCCGGCAAGAGGGTCGGACGCATCACCGTCCTCGGTGAGTAGTAATAGACTACGTACCTTCTTCTGTTTCTGATGCTACCGATACGTGCTCCGAGAACGCTTCATTTGCGCATTTCGTGGTATAATACAAGGGTATTTTGAGCAGGGGCGCCCGGCACGCCCACGCCGGAGCTGTTCGAGGCGTACATGGAGCAAGTGAAGTCGGCGTCCAAGACCTTCACATCCCACCTCCTTTCCCTCATGCGCTCCGCCGGCTGGGACGTCGCCGCCGTCTTCCAGTCGATCATCGAAGGAGGCGGCGGCGGCGACGGGGCGGCCAAGGATCGCGCTCCGGCCATTCCCAACCTGGAAGCCCGCCATGTCAAGTACGCCCTGGAGGCGTACGTGAACGGCAAGCTGTTCCAAGGATTCGAGAACGAGACGTTCTACCTGGAGGGATCGCTGAGCTCACTGATCAACCCGGCGGAGTTCCGGCGCGACTGCTTCGCCCAGTTCCAGGACATGCGGGGGTTGGAGCCGGAGCAGCTGCTGGGCATCCTCCCGGGATGCCCCTTCGGGCGGTTCGCCGCCAGCAAGTACCTGGCCGTCGTGCACGACAAGATGGAGGAGTCGCTGTTCGGCGGCGGGTCGGAGCAGAGGCAGCAGGTGCTGGCGGGGGCGCACCCACGGACGGCGTTCTACGGGGAGTTCCTCCGGCTGGCCAAGGCGGTGTGGCTGCTCCACCTGCTGGCGTTCGCGCTGGACCCGGCACCGGCCCACTTTGAGGCGAGCAGGGGGGCGGAGTTCCACCCAAACTACATGGAGAGCGTAGCCCGTTTCACGGGCGGTCGCGTGCCGCCCGGCTCGGTGGTGTCCTTCCCGGTCGGGCGGGGCTTCACGCTCGGCAACGGTTCGGTGGTCCGTGCAAGGGTCTACCTCACCCCAAGAGCAGAGCCTCAGTGACGTAATGGGTGATGGGACAACAGCGGACCAATCCGACCCACGCAAAAAGTAGTCTTCATCTTCGTTGGCAATGCCCGTTTCCATCTTTCATTTAATAAGCCGTCTTTTCTCTTCTATCTCTCCGTCTTTCCCATTTAAACCTGTGAATTATGGGGCTAAAAAGGTCATAAAAATGTTGGTGAGTCGTTGATGTAACTTATTACGTCGTCAATGTTTATAGGAGTATACAGAGGATTTATATTTGTATGACTGACCATAAAAGATTAATATACTTGACAAAAGTCCACGTGGATTGACCCTTGACATCATGGCATCTGTTAGTGTCAACAACTTTTCACCGTGATCCCGCGGTTGGGATCTCCTCTTCGGGAGCTCGGGATCATCGCGGTGTGGTTCGGGCCGGATGCGAGAGAATCCCGCGGACGGGTCTGAGACTCTAAGAGGTCGAAGAAGGTGACGCCGGCTGCCACCGTCTGCCTCCGGTCCTGCACAAAGGTCAGGTCGGGTCGAACTCCACCCGACCCCTTTGACGCTCAAGTCAGTCCAGGGGAGGAATGAGAAGGTGCTCTTTCACAGAGTGAGAAGTAGAAGTGGCTGTAGTTGCCGTTGTTACCCCTGTCTTCGGCTTCTCCGGGGCTTATATACACCGAGGCACTGCTGCGTCTCTGGTTGCGTCTGAGGAGGCTGTACGGTCCTGCTCCTGCAGGATGGCGATGCGCCTCGAGACTCGTGGAGCCTGAGGAGAACGGTTGGGATCACCTCTGCGGGTCAACTCGGGCCACAGTCTGCGGGCTGAGGAGTGGGGGGCGTCATCCTGACGTGGGCGGCATGGGCTCGTGTCACATCGCTCTTATTACCCATATCATTCTCGAGCTCCTCGGAGCTTGCAGAGATGGAGGGTCCGAGAGAGATCGCGGTCGGGGCGTTGCTTGGGTTTGGTTGCCAAGGTATTGCTTGGTGCTCTAGGGCCGAGGCGCTGCTCGGGATTAGTGGCCGAGGCGCTGCTCGGGCTTGGTGGCCGAGGCATTACTCGGTTGCCGAGGCGCTGCTCGGGCTTGATGGCCGAGGCGCTGCTCGGGCTTGGTGGCCAAGGCGTTGCTCGGTTGCCGAGGCGCTGCTCGAGCTTGATGGCCGAGGCGCTGCTCGGGCTTGATGGCCGAGGCACTGCTCGGGCTTGGTGGCCGACGCGCTGCTCGGTTGCTGAGGCGCTGCTCGGGCTTGATGGCCGAGGCGCTTCTCGGGCTTGATGGTCGAGGCGCTGCTCGGGCTTGGTGGCCGAGGCGCTGCTCGGTTCTGCTCGGGCTTGGCGGCCGAGGTGCTGCTCGGGCTTGGCGGCCGAGGCGTTGCTCGGGCTTGATAGCCGAGGCGCTGCTCGGGCTTGAGGGTCGAGATGCTGCTCGGGCTTGGTGGCCAAGGCACTGCTCGGGCTTGGTGGCCAAGGCACTGCTCGGGCTTGGCGGTCGAGGCGCTGCTCGGGTTTGGCGGCGGAGGTGTTGCTTGGGCTTAATGGCCGAGGCGCTGCTCGGGCTTGATGGCCGAGGCGCTGCTCGGGCTTGGTGGCCGAGGCGTTGCTCGGTTGTCGAGGCGCTGCTCGGGCTTGATGGCCGAGGCGCTGCTCAGGCTTGATGGCCGAGGCGCTGCTCGGGCTTAGTGGCCGAGACGCTGCTCAGGCTTGATGGCCAAGGCGCTGCTCGGGCTTGGTGGCCGAGGCGCTGCTCGGGCTTGGTGGCCAAGGCGTTGCTCGGGTGATAGGACCCTAGCAGGGTTAGGTCCTACTCAACCATGTAGCAACTAATAAAAACCCTGTGAGAATGTAATAAACCCCACCTAGCCGCCTCTATCCTATAAAGAAGAGAGGCTATGGTTTATATTTGGGTCTTTGGGCTTCTTAGCCGCCGCCCCCCTTGTTACTGGGCCGACCCGCTAAGGTTGAGGGCAAATTGGGTAGTTCACTTAGGAAGCAGCCCCTAGAGCTAGGGTTTGGAGCTCTATATAAGCTTGTAGCTTCCACCTTTTTGGAATAAGAAAGATAAATCTAGAATCACCCACGGGCTACTTGGAGGGTGGAACCCTATACCGTTCCAAGGGTTGAATCCCCTCAAAGATTAATTACCATAGAATTCCTCTGGGGTTCTATCATCTGGTATCAGAGCAGCGATCTTACTGCTTTTGCTGCCATCCCTGCCGCCCACCATTAGCCAAGCAATTCCCACAATCGCTGTTGACGTCGTCGTCTCCACCGTCATCTCTTGACGTAGATCAAATCAATCTACAGTCGCCACCTCTAATTGTATCAGAGATCTGGTATTTTTCTACCATCAATACCTTTTGCTGCTGTAATTTTTCATCTAAAATATCAAAAAGAAGTTTTTCTATCAATCCCTTGCCTGCGAATTCCTTGCGTCGCAAAAGTTACCATCTTTGCGAACGAAGGATCGCTGCAGAAAATTTCAACCACGTGTTGCTACCTTTAACCGATCTAATTGTTATCCTTTTTGAACGAAATTTTTTGTGCACCTCATAGATCATCTTGGCTCCCATCCATGATTGATCTATTATGGAATTCATCAAAAAAAAAATTCGTGTGTTGCTGCAATCTCTCATCGCAAACTGCTGAAATTTTTCGACGAGAATTCTGCTATCGCAACTTGCACCGATTTCTTTACTGCTTTGCTGCCAAAATTTCTTGATCCAATTTGTTATCCTTGTTGCTATCTAAACTAAGATTCTATCGTCAAACCCCCTCCTCAAATCCCTAAGTTTTCGCTGGAAATTTCATCGAGAAATCGTTATTTCTTCGACGATAATTCTGCTCTTATGAGGCAACGCACATAGGCAGCAATTGCCACTGATTTTTGTCAAATCTTTGCTGAGATCTATCACAGATCTAAAACCCTCTTCCCTATCCTTTATCTACTACCATCTCAGCCCAAAACTCCATCAAATCGCTGCCCCAATCAGCACCCAAAATAGCCACAAAACAAGCCTAAACCGCAGCCTACATCCACCGATCCACAAACCCTTTCGGCCACCACTTCCCTCAAACAATTCATGCCTTTAACCCAGCAACAAAAGAGAGATCTTAATATTACAGATCTGGAGGCATATACTATGGCATCCGAGGAGGCGATAAATGCTAAATTCGAAGCCTTCGAGACGCGAATGGAGGATAAGATTCGGGCTCTCTTTGCCGAACTCAATTTGGGTCGAGCACCGAGCCCAAAGAAATCTCATCAAGGAGAGAGCTCTGATCGAAGAGATGACTCCTAAGAGAAGGGAGGCTCTATGATCGATCCCTACTATCCACGCATGAGGGTGGACTTCCCTAGATGGGAAGGAGACCTGATTGGTTGGATCTCGCGCGCGGAGCGATATTTTCGGTATCACAAAATCGCAGACGCATCTATGGTAGAAATTACAGTTATACATCTTGAAGGGGATGTCATACAATAGTTTGATTGGTTTGAACAAACTCATGAAGTCCTCTCATGGCGACAATTCAAAGAAGGACTACTGATACGCTTCGGACTAACCGATTACGAGAACATCGACGAACAACTAGCAAAGATCCGACAAACCTCCACCATCCAGGAGTATCAAACCAGGTTTGAAAGGTTATCTAATCAAACTCGTGATTAGTCTGAAAAATAGTTATTGGGGACATTTATTGAGGGCTTGAAGCCGAAGATCCAGGGAGAAGTTAAAGCATGACAACCGTACATGCTTATGGTAGCCATCTCTTTCGCACGACTTCAGGAGGAGCGATTGAACCACGAAGCCCGAAGGACTAGGGTCGTTCCCTAACCAGCAGTATCGAATCCCTCAGCCCCCTACTATCAGTCGAGCTCCTGCACCAAAAAGGGTGACAAGAGAAGAGCTTCGAGACCAATCTGCCAAGGGGTTATGTTGGCATTGTGACGAGCCATGGAGCCGCGAGCATCGCTGTAAAAAAGGGAGACTTCTTGTGATTGAACCAGTGGAAGAAGAGATCAGTGAATAGCCAGAAGAGAGTCTTGAACATGAGGATGAAGATGTGGAAGAAGAGCCACAATCAACCGACTTTATGGTACATACGCTAGCCGGCTACTCAAATCCGCAAACGATGAAAGTTGGAGGCCTGCTCAAACAACAACCAATCACCGTTCTCATCGATACAGGCAGTACTAATAATTTTCTAAATAGTAAGGTTGCTGCTCGGATGGCGCTCTATATCGAAGGTTGTAGCAAGTTCGACGTAAAGGTTGCCGACGGTCGAATCCTAAAATGCGACCAAAGATGCCCACAAGTGAAACTATTACTGCAGGGCCAAGAAATTGTTGCTAACTTCTTCCTCCTACCAATTGATGATTATGAGGCTGTGCTGGGCATAGAATGGCTGACGACACTAGGTGATGTCTCTTGGAATTTTTCCAAATTGATTATGAAATTCTATTGCAAAGGTAAACAGGTCACCCTACGCGGGAAGCGCGGAAGCAACGTAACCACCATTTCAACCCAACAAATGGAGAAAGTTTTACACAAGATAAATAGTGGCTTTCTTATGTATCTCCAGTAGCAACCAGAGGGGGAGGAATGGAAGAAGGATCCAGAAACCAACAACATCATCAAAAAATTGGAGGAGGATCCAAGTGCAATAGCTCACTATACTTGGGATTCGAGGGATCTACGCTATAAAGGTCGTATTGTGCTTATACCAAACTCCCCTTGCATCAAAGTCATTCTGCATGAAATGCACTCTGTTTGTGTCAAACTATCTTTTTACCGTGACCCGGGAGAGGCACAGGGGAAGGCCCACGGTCCCGGGGTCGTCTCGGTAGGGTTCGGGTCCATCGGCGTCTCCTGCTGCGGCTGCGTCCCGAGCGGCGGGGTGCGCCGGTGTCGCTGGGGGCTAAACCTGCACAAAGGCGGGTCGGAGGATGCTCCGCCCGACCCCTCCGACGATCAAGTCAGGGTCGCTCCCCGGGTGTTCCCGACCGTCCGTTCCCAACTCAAAGATCCGCATGCGCACTCTTTTTCCCCTTTTCTTACCTTGCCCCTTGCCTTATATACCTCGGGATGAATGGCCTGCTCTCGTTTGCGTCTGGGGATGGTGCACGGGCCTGACCGGCAGACTGGTAGCGCGGTCAACTCAGCATGGGCGCGGGGCGAGGCCGAGGAGAAGCGACGTCGGGTTGGTCTGCAGGGGGAGTACGGGACGCAGGAGGGGCGAAGACGCACCCGTCAAATACAGGACCGGACGTCATGTCATATTCAATACCCTCATCACTACCCCCTCGAAAAGCCACTCCTGCGAGACGAGCCTTGGGGGTAGGGGGCGAGGAATCTTGTTTGCAAGTATGTGGTCGGTTGAGTCCTCGGCTGGGGGTTACGCTGGTGGTGATATAATTGACCGTATCGTCAGACGGGACAAGGGGTCGAGACTCGCTCAAGACCCGGAATACCGGTGGTCGAGCCGCCGCTCAAGACCGTGTAACAGAATACCCATGGCCGATACTTAAGAACATGTGACCGAACCGTTCGGGATAAAAGGTCGAGCTGCCGCTCGAGACCCGATGCCACTCAAAACCATGGATACCGAACCGCTCGTTGGTGAGGTTGAGCCACCGCTCTAGACCCGTAAAAACCGATGGCGAGCCGCGCTCAAGACCAAGGGTACCGAACCGCCGACCGGGAGAGGGGTCGAGCCGCCGCTCAAGACCCAGAAATCCGATGGCAAAGCTGCCACTCAAGGCCATGGATACCAAACCGCCGTTCGGGATGAGGGGTCGAGCCGCGCTCTAGACCGCGATGGCGAGAGCCGTCGCTCAAGACCATGGATGCCGAACCGCCGTTCGATGTGGGTCGAGCCGCGCTCTGACCGAAATCAATGGCGAGAGCCGTCGCTCAAGACCATGGATGCGAACCACCGTCGGGATGTGGGGTCGAGCCGCTCTGACCCGAGAAATCGATGGCGAGCCGTCGCTCAAGACCATGGATGTCGAACCGCCGTTCGGGATGTGGGGTCGAGCCGCCGCTCTAGCCCTAGAAATCCGATGGTCGAGGCGCCACTCAACACCCTGTAACCGAACCGCCGTTCGGGATAAGGGGTCGAGGCCCGCACAAGACCCAGAAAACCGATGGTCGAGGCGCCACTCAACACCCTGTAACCGAACCGCCGTTCGGGATAAGGGGTCGAGGCCCGCACAAGACCCAGAAGACCGTTAATCGCGCATCGCTCAAGATCGCGAGAACCAAACCACCGTTCAGATAAGGGGTCGAGCCGCGCTCAAGACCCGGAAAACGATGATTGAGCATCGCTCAAGATCATGAGAACCGAACCGCTGCTCGATAAGGGGTCGCCGCCGCCAAGACCCGGAAACTGCGATCGAGCATCGCCAAGATCATGAGAACCGAACCGCCGCTCGATAAGGGGTCGAGCCGCCAAGACCCGGAAAACGATGATCGAGCATCGCCAAGATCATGAGAACCGAACCACCGTCGGGATAAGGGTCGAGCCGCCGCCAAGACCCGGAAACCGGTGATCGAGCATCGCCAAGATCATGAGAACCGAACTGCCGTTCGGGATAAGGGGTCGAGCCGCCGCTCAAGACCCGGAAAACCAGTGATCGAGCATCGCTCAAGATCATGAGAACCGAACCGTCGTTCGGGATAAGGGGTCGAGCCGCCGCTCAAGACCTAGAAAACTGATGATCGAGCCGTCGCTCAAGATCATGAGAACCGAACCACCGTTCGGGATAAGGGGTCGAGCCGCCGCTCAAGACCCAGAAAATCGATGATCGAGCCGTCGCTCAAGATCATGAGAACCGAACCGCCGTTCGGGATAAGGGGTCGAGCCACCGCTCAAGACCCGGAAAACCGATGATCGAGCACCGCTCAAGATCATGAGAACCGAACCGCCGTTCGGGATAAGGGGTCGAGCCGCCGCTCAAGACCCGGTGTTATGGGTAAACATCTTTTTGCCGTGGCCTCGGGGCAGTCGCAGCTGGGTTCGGGTCCGAATGCGCAGGGGTCGCCTCATCGATCTCCGGGCAGGAAGCCGACGTTGGGTCGGGAGGAGCGGATCATCCGCTCAGCCAGGGCCGGTTCCTTCATCTGGTGACCAGCTTGCTGCATGCCCCTCGGTTCCTGCACACAGTCGGTCGGGGTTTCGCCACCCTCCGACGACGATCAAGTCAGTGTCGGATGAGAGTGAGTAGAGTGTTTAATATAGAGAGAGAGAGGTAGAGAGAGAGATCCTTTGGTCATCGATGTCTTGAGGTCAATGCTTCTCCTCTGCGTGCTGAGGGAGAGAGTGGCTGCTGCGTGCGAGGGGAGAGAGTCCCCCTTTTCCCTCCCATCTATTATCTCCTCTCCTAAATCTGTTCTCTCTCTTTCTTAGTGCTCTCCCTCTTCTTTCTCCTTCGTGGCTTAAATAGGCTCGGGAGTTAGCGTGTTTCCGGTTGCGGCCCGAGGGTGGTGCACGGCCCGACCGGGCAGATCGTAGCGCGTCAACTCAAGATGGGCGCGGCGAGGCCGAGGAGAAGCGACGCCGGGTTGATCTCGCAGCGGAGTACGGGTCGCAGGAGGGGCGAAGACGCCACCCGGCCAAATACACAGTGACCGGACGTCATGTCATATTCAATACCTCGCCGACGGACAAGGGCCAAGACCCGGACACGGTGGTCGAGCCGCCGCCAAGACCGCACCCATGGCCGATACTTAAGAACATGTGACCGAACCACCGCTCGATAAAAGGTCGAGCTCGCCGCCGAGACAAAACCGATGGTCGAGCCGCCACTCAAAACCATAGATACCGAACCGCCGTCGGGGGTGAGGTTGAACCGCCGCCTAGACCTAAAAACTGATGGCGAGCCGCCGCCAAGACCAAGGGTACCAACCGCCGACGAGAGGGGTCGAGCCGCCGCCAAGACCTGTAAACTGGCGGCGTAGCCGCCACTAAGGCCATGGATGCCGAACCGCTGCTCGGGTGAGGGGTCGAGCCGCCGCCTAGACCTAAAACCGATGGCAGAGCCGCCGCCAAGACCATGGATGCCGAACCGCCGCCGATGTGGGGTCGAGCCGCCGCCAAGACCTGTAAACTGGCGGCAGCCGCCGTCAAGACCATGGGTGAGGGGTCGAGCCGCCGCTAGACCCGTAAACCGATGGCGAGCCGCCGCCAAGACCATGGATGCCAACCGCCGACTCGAGAGGGGTCGAGCCGCCGCCTAGACCTAGAAACTGGCGGCAGAGCCGCCACCAAGACCATGGATGCCGAACCACCGTTTCGATGGGGTCGAGCCGCTAGACCTAGAAATCCGATGGCAGAGCCGCCGCCAAGACCATGGATGCCGAACCGCTCGATGGGGTCGAGCCGCCGCCTAGCCCTAGAAATCCGATGGTCGAGGTGCCACTAACACTGAGAACCAACCGCCGTCGAGATAAGGGGTCGAGGCCCGCACAAGACCTGTAAAACCGATGGTCGAGGCGCCACTAACATGAGAACCAACCGCTGCTCGGGATAAGGGGTCGAGGCCCGCACAAGACCCGAAACCGATGGTCGAGGCGCCACTAACATGAGAACCAACCGCTGCTCGATAAGGGGTCGAGGCCCGCCAAGACCCGAAAAACTGCTAATCGAGCATCGCCAAGATCATGAGAACCAAAACCACCGCTCGATAAGGGGTCGAGCCGCCGCCAAGACCCGGAAAACTGATCGAGCATCGCCAAGATCATGAGAACCAAACCGCCGCTTCGATAAGGGGTCGAGCCGCCGCCAAGACCCGAAACTAAAGTGATCGAGCATCGCCAAGATCATGAGAACCGAACCGCCGCTCGATAAGGGGTCGAGCCGCCAAGACCCGGAAAACTGCTGATCGAGCATCGCCAAGATCATGAGAACCGAACCGCTGCTCGATAAGGGGTCGAGCCGCCACTCGAGACCCGGAAAACTGATCGAGCATCGCCAAGATCATGAGAACCGAACCGCTCGATAAGGGGTCGAGCCGCCAAGACCCGGAAACTGATCGAGCATCGCCAAGATCATGAGAACCGAACCGCTTCGGGATAAGGGGTCGAGCCGCCAAGACCTGTAAGACCCGTGAGCTTCGCTCTAACACAGATCCGTAGCACGAGAAGATCAGATTCAGCTCGCTGCTGCAGAATTCTTTTGCGATGCATCGATAGCCCCGCCGCAAAGCAATGGCTCCCAGATGAGGAAGGTCACTCGTGGGGGAGCTTCTTCAATGAGCGACCGCTCGATGTACTCCATGAGGATTAAGTTGCATGGCTTGCTCAACTCAGTGGGAAGTCCGTAAGATATTGCAAAGGAGTAACGACAATCGGAGCATCGCTTCTGTTGGCCGAGCAGCATGGCTCGGGTAGTTTTTGGCCGGGCAGCTGCTTGGTGCAGCTACAATGCATGCAGTGAAGTGCCGAACGTGGGTGGCCGAGCGTCGTAGCTCGGGCTTTGGCCGAACAGCTGTTTGGTGCAGCTGTGAACCATGCGGCGTAGGATTACAGCCCAGGCATTGGCAGAACAGCTGCTTGTTGCAGCGATGAGTCACGCAATAGTGGTTGAGCATGGGTGGCCGAGCACTGTAGCTCGGGCTTCGGCTTTCGAGCAGCACACTCGGGCTTGGATTTGGCCGAGCTGCTGCGTGAGGCAGCGATGAAACATGCAGTGAGGAGTTGCCGAGCATTGCAGCTCGGGCTTTGGGCGAGCAGCTGCTTGGTGCAGCCGCAAACCACGCAGCAAGGCGCTGAACGTGGGTGCCGAGCGCTGTAGCTCGAGCTTTGGCTGCCGAGCAGCACACTCGGGCTTAGATTCGGCCGAGCTACTGCGTGAGGCAGCGATGAAACGAAGTGTTGTCGAGCATCGCAGCTCGGGCTTTCGCTGCCGAGCAGCTGCTTGGTGCAACTGCCAACCATGCAGCGAAGCGCTGACATGGTGGCCGAGCACTGTAGCTCGGGATTCCGCTGCCGAGCAGGCGCACTCTGGCTCGGATTTGGCCGAGCGGCTGCATGAGGTAGCGACGCGTTGCAAGCATCGCAGCTCGGGCTTCCGCTGCCGAGCAGCACACTCGGGCTCAGATTTGGCTGAGTGGCTGCATGAGGCAGCGACGCAGCGATGAACCATGCAGCGAAGCGCCGCCATGGTTGCCGAGCACTGTGGCTCGGGCTTCCGCTGCCGAGCAGCACACTCGGCTCAGATTTGGCTGAGTGGCTGCATGAGGCAGTGACGTAGCGAGGGGTTGCCGAGCATCGCAGTTCGACTCCGCGTCGAGCAGCTGCTTGGTGCAACTGCTGACCATGCAGCGAAGCGCTGAACATGGCTGCCGAGCACTGTAGCTCGATTTCGCTGCCGAGCAGCTGCTTGGTGCAGCTGCAAACCACGCAGCCGGCGTTGCCGAGCATCGCAGCTCGGCTGCCGAGCAGCTGCTTGGTGCAACTGCTAACTACGCAGCGAAGGGGTTGCCGAGCTTCGCAGCTCGGACTTCTGCTGCCGAGCAGCACGCTCGGGCTTTCGCTGCCGAGCAGCGCACTCTGGCTCAGATTTGGCCGAGTGGCTGCATGAGGCAGCGACGCAGCGATGAACCATGCAGCGAAGCGCTGAACATGGTGGCCGAGCACTGTAGCTCGGGCTTCCGCTGTCGAGCAGTGCACTCGGACTCAGATTTGGCCGGGCGGTCGATGAGGCAGCGACGACGCTGCGAGCACCGCAGCTCGGGCTTCCGCTGCCGAGCAGCTGCTTGGTGCAGCTGCAGACCACGCAGCGAAGTGTTGCCGAGCATCGCAGCTCGGGCTTTCGCTGCCGAGCAGCTGCTTGGTGCAACTGCTAACTACGCAGCGAAGGGGTTGCCGAGCTTCGCAGCTCGGACTTCCGCTGCCGAGCAGCGCGCTCGGGCTTAGATTTGGCCGAGCGGCTGCATGAGGCAGCGACGCAGCGAGGGGTTGCCAAGCAGCGCACTCGAGCTCAGATTTGGCCGAGTGGCTGCGTGAGGCAACGATGAAGCGAGGAACCATGCAGCGAAGCGCTGAACATGGTCGCCGAGCACTGTAGCTCGGGCTTCCGCTGCCGAGCAGTGCACTCTGGCTCAGATTTGGCCGAGTGGCCGCATGAGGCAGCGACGCGTTGCGAGCATCGCAGCTCGGGCTTCCGCTGCCGAGCAGCTGCTTGGTGCAGCTGCAGACCACGCAGCGAAGCGTTGCCGAGCATCGCGCAGCTGCTTGGTGCAACTGCTAACTACGCAGCGAAGGGGTTGCCGAGCTTCGCAGCTCGGACTTCCGCTGCCGAGCAGCGCGCTCGGGCTTAGATTTGGCCGAGCGACTGCATGAGGCAGCGACGCAGCGAGGGGTTGCCAAGCAGCGCACTCGAGCTCAGATTTGGCCGAGTGGCTGCGTGAGGCAACGATGAAGCGAGGAACCATGCTGCGAAGCGCTGAACATGGTCGCCGAGCACTGTAGCTCGGGCTTCCGCTGCCGAGCAGTGCACTCTGGCTCAGATTTGGCCGAGTGGCCGCATGAGGCAGCGACGCGTTGCGAGCATCGCAGCTCGGGCTTCCGCTGCCGAGCAGCTGCTTGGTGCAGCTGCAGACCACGCAGCGAAGCGTTGCCGAGCATCGCAGCTCGGGCTTCCGCTGCCGAGCAGGCGCACTCTGGCTCGGATTTGGCCGAGCGGCTGCATGAGGCAGCGACGCAGCGAGGGGTTGCCGAGCATCGCAGCTCGGGCTTCCGCTGCCGAGCAGCACACTCGGGCTCAGATTTGGCTGAGTGGCTGCATGAGGCAGCGACGCAGCGATGAACCATGCAGCGAAGCGCCGCCATGGTTGCCGAGCACTGTGGCTCGGGCTTCCGCTGCCGAGCAGCACACTCGGGCTCAGATTTGGCTGAGTGGCTGCATGAGGCAGTGACGCAGCGAGGGGTTGCCGAACATCGCAGTTCGGACTCTCGCTGCCGAGCAGCTGCTTGGTGCAACTGCTAACCATACAGCGAAGCGCTGACATGGTGGCTGAGCACTGTAGCTCGGGATTCCGCTGCCAAGCAGGCGCACTCTGGCTCAGATTTGGCCGAGTGGTTGCATGAGGCAGCGATGCGTTGTCGAGCAGCGCACTCGGGCTCAGATTTGGCCGAGTGGCTGCATCAGGCAACGATGAAGCGAAGTGTTGCCGAGCATCGCAGCTCGGGCTTCCGCTGCCGAGCAGCGCACTCGGGCTCAGATTTGGCCGAGCGACTGCGTGAGGCAGCGACGCAGCGATGCGTTGCCGAGCAGCGCACTCGGGCTCAGATTTGGCCGAGCGGCTGCATGAGGCAGCGACGCAGCGATACGTTGCCGAGCAGCGCACTCGGGCTCAGATTTGGCCGAGTGGCTGCATCAGGCAACGATGAACCATGCAGCGAAGCGCTGAACATGGTCGCCGAGCTCGGGTTTCGGAGATTAGATGGAGCTAACCTTGCGACAACGGGCCCTCCTTCTAGCGCCAATCTGTTATGGGTAAACATCTTTTTGCCGTGGCCTCGGGGCCGTCGCAGCTGGGTTCGGGTCCGAATGCGCAGGGGTCGCCTCATCGATCTCCGGGCAGGAAGCCGACGTTGGGTCGGGAGAAGCGGATCATCCGCTCAGCCAGGGCCGGTTCCTTCATCTGGTGACCAGCTTGCTGCATGCCCCTGCCTCGCACACGTCGGGTCGGGTTTCCGCCGACCCTCCGACGATCAAGTCAGTGTCGGATGAGAGTGAGTAGAGTGTTTAATATAGAGAGAGAGAGGTAGAGAGAGAGATCCTTTGGCTGTCGATGTCTCGAGGTCAATGCTGCTCCTCTCTGTGATGGGAACTCGGTTATGCCATGCAGCGATGGGAGCTCGGGTGCTGCCATGCAGTGAGGGAGAGAGTGGCTGCTGCAGTGCAGCGAGGGAGAGAGTGGCTGCTGCCGTGCCGCGAGGGGAGAGAGTCCCCCCTTTTTTCCCTCCCATCTATTATCTCCACCTCCTAAATCTGTTCTCTTCTCTTTCTTAGTGCTCGTTCCCCCCTTTCTTTTCTCCTTCTGTGGCTTAAATAGGTCGGGGAGTTAGCGTGTTTCTGGTTGCGTCTGAGGGTGGTGCACGGCCGACCGCGATCGGTAGCGCAGTCAACTCAGCATGGGCGCGGGCGAGGCCGAGGAGAAGCGACGTCGGGTTGATGCAGCGGGTGCACGGGTCGCGGAGGGGCGAAGACGTCTCGGGTCAAATACGGACGGACGTCCATGTCATATTCAATACCCTCATCACCCGAAAACGGTGATCGAGCATCGCCAAGATCATGAGAACCAACCGCCGCTCGATAAGGGGTCGAGCCGCCGCCAAGACCCGGAAACTGCTGATCGAGCATCGCCAAGATCATGAGAACCGAACCGCCGCTTCAAAACCGCTCACGCTTAGTGCGGTTGCGGTAACCGAGGGGCCGGTGACGTCGCGCAAGCTTACCCGCCGGTGGTGCACACGCCACGCCTCATTAATATCGCGTGCCTTTTGGGCTTCCCGATGCAGCGCCGTTGGACGATATGCGCGCGGCGACACATGCCGCTTACTTCGAAGGCGAAAGGGTGAGGCCTTTTCCTTTAAATAGCGCGCGACACCCCAGCCGCTTTTTATCGGAGTTATTCTGTCTCTCGAGTCTTGCCGTAGTCTTCATCCGAACTTTCTTCCTTGGCTCGTGTCTTGCCACCCTTCGGGCCGATCCCCATCAGAGGTCGCTGTACGATGGCCCTTCCTTCCACCTCTTCTTCCTCTACTTCTTCCTCCTCCTCTCCTTCCGTCACCACTCACTGCTGCAGCCTTCCCACCATCTCCTCCTTCCAACCGCTCTGACGGGAAGCGCGTGTTAGAGGCCATAATGTGACCGCACGACCAAGATTCTACCATGGACGATACGTCCGTGGGGATCATCCGAGGCGCTTTAGTATTCCAGAGGAATACGCTTCTACAGCCCCGGCGGGCAGCGTCCTTCGACCCGGTCCCCAAGGGCTTTGCCCTCGACTTCGACGCCCGAGGCCGGTCCCGCGCTCCCTACATCCTCGTTATCGTGTCATGCATCTCTCTCGTGGCGGATCTCGCCTTCACAGATAACCCCAACTCCTGGCGATACTTGGTGGCTTTCCTGGGGGAATGCCACTACGCCAACATCACCCCTACCCGCAGCCTTTTCCTTTCTTGCTTCCGCCTATTCAAGGGTCCGGGGGGTTATTTCCTTGCTGCCCGGACGGGGTTCCGAGTCAGCGGTGCCCCCACCAACAACAAGGGGTGGAAGAGGCGCTTCTTCTTCATCCAATGGGAGAAGGACTGGGGCTTCGGGGTTCGGTGGTCCTCGAGGACCATCGATAACTCAGCCCCGAAGCTCAACGCCGAGGAGCGTACTCACCTCGAGAAGCTGAGGGTCATTCTTCCTCTTCGCAGCCATCCGAAATATGTCTGAGCAATGGCTTGCGGATGCAGTGGCTTAGCCCGCGCCTCGGGTAGGTTTGTCGCTTTCATATTTCGGATAATCGTGGTCTTCGAATCTAATCGGGTCTCCACCTTTCGCAGAGATGGTGAACTTGGCGGTCCTTCCACTGTCGCACTTCGCAGCTCGCCCCGCGCTCCAGATGCACCGCGAGCGGGGTGATTCTCGCAGACGGCGGAGGGGGACGCCCCAAGAAGAGGTCCAAGGCGGAACGCCGTGGACCTTGAAGCGCCGTCCTCCCGACCATCTCAAACGCCTGGCCGCGATCGAGGGCGCCGGCCCTACCAAGGGGCGACGAAAGAGATGCGCCCCTCGGCCGTGAGGGATTTATGCCGATCCCACCGGGAAGGGTCAGCCCTTCCGCTCCTGTAGTGGGTGAGATCCTCCCGAGGGGGAGCGATCCCCTAGTGGCCCGTTGAGCGAATCGCCCCGAGGGGACAAAGTGTGGTCGTGGGGAGACCTGCGCCACTTACCTCCGAGGCGCTCCATCCCGATATGGCTCGATGTTTATACGCCCTCGGAAGCTCTCATTGCCAAGTCGGCCCAATCGGTGTTGTGGGTAAGTCTCGCATCGCTTTCTTTTTGGGAGAACGCCGCTTGCCACTACTAATCGCCCCTTTCGTGCGTAATCTCCACTACACCACAGGACGATCGACCGGGTCCACGACGGCCGGATCGTAGGGCGGCTGAGCGAGCGCAATGTCGCTCGCCGCTGGGCTGGAGGAGGCCCGAGCGGGTCCGACCGAGGCGCTTGTCGCCGCCGAGCAGCGGTCGGCCGACCTAAGCGCCGAGGTCTCGCGCTTAACCGCGAACTTGAGGCCTCATGGCGGCGCAGCCAGCTCGCAAAATTTGGGCGGCGAGGTGTCGCGCTCGATCGCCGAGCTCGAGGCCGCGCTGGCCGTGGGAGGTCGGCCGCAGGCTTCTCCGATGGAGAAGCCGAGATCCGCTCCGCACCAAGGAGGCCTCCGAATCGGCGCGGCCGGGCTTCGCGAGAGGCCGAGGCGAAGGCCGCCGGAGGCCCTCGCGGCGAGAGAGACAGCCGTCCGAGCGGGACCGAGGCGATCGAACAGCATAAGAAGTCGGAGGGCTTCCTTCTCGGCTTGGACCGGACGGGCAGAGTATCCTACGAATATAAATACAAGGTCACCTTAGCCCGGTTCCGAGCGTGCCCTCCGGGCTCCGCGACCGAGGAGGATCCCTTCACCTCCCGGCCTGAGGACCAGGGGGCGAGTATGCTCGACGAGGTCCCCTTCGACGGCACCTCACCGAGGCCAACGCTGAGGGGTTCTCTCTTTTTCTTTTGGAGGGTTTTCTCGTCCCTTTTTGTATCATCTTTTGTACCTCTCGGGGCTCATTTTGTACTCCGATCTTTTGATAATAAGATTTCGATTTTGGCAAGCTAGTCTCTATGTTCTAAATCCAACAATAGCATTTCTATCCTACCTTTGCAATCTCTGTAGTAACTTCACACAAAATATTTCTTAAGGTTCTGGATGTTCCAGGTCCTCGGGAATTGCTGTCCCGACATAGTCGCAAGTCGGTACGTGCCCGGCCGGACGACCTTAGTGACTCGAGGGGCCTTCCCACTGGGTGCAAGCTTGCCCTTAGGCGAGTAGGGTCACTCACTTCCGCCTTACGCAGCACCAAGTCTCCCACCCGAGGGGTCGAGGGTGTACCCTCTTATTGTAATTCCGGCACACTTCGATTATAAGCTAACATCTTTAGGTGCGCGTCACCCGCGCTCTTCGAGTAAGTCTAGGCCAGCCCGAACTCCTTGGGCCGAGGTTGATTCTTCGTAGTTTGCTACTCGGAAGGTCGGAATGATCAACTCGCCGAGTATCGCTTCCACCCCAACGCCAAGTCAGACGGGACTCGCCCGAGGTCGCTGGGTCGCCCGCAACGACCATAGGACATTCGCAGTTCGTCGACCCAGCCGACCGAAGCTTCCAGAGTCCTTTTCTAAGCCCATCCGTGATAGCTCGCTTGGTTACCTCGCAAGTCCGCTGGTCCGAGGGTGTGCCACCGAGCTAAACCTCAATCCGATCTCGTAGGTCGCGAGAATTCTACTAAACCGAGCTACCGAGAACTGGGTACCGTTATCGGTAATGATAACGTTAGGAAGGCCGAACCGGGTCACGATATTTTTCCATACGAACTGTTCGACCCGCTCGGCCGTAATAGTCGCTAGCGGCTCGGCTTCTACCCACTTGGTGAAATAATCGATTGCCACGATGATGTATCTCCGCCGTCGGACGGGGGAAATGGCCCCAACAGTCCATCCCCACCGCGCGAAGGGCCAAGCGCACCATGGGGGTGAGAGGGATCGCGGGAAGCTGCGGGACCCGGCTTGGCGCCGCAGTGTCGCACCGCACGAAGGCCTTGGCGCTCTGCGTGGTAGGCCAAGCACAGCCTTGGCGCAGCACTTTGAAGGCCAAAGTCCGGCACCC
The DNA here is from genome assembly GCA_023547065.1 of Musa troglodytarum. NCBI lineage: Eukaryota > Viridiplantae > Streptophyta > Magnoliopsida > Zingiberales > Musaceae > Musa > Musa troglodytarum. The sequence goes on from CP097508.1 coordinate 16,727,945, forward strand.
ATGTGCTCCCATGTGTTCCGCCATGGACTTCGAGAATCACACTCGCCTTCGTCGGGATCCAAGCATCGTAAGAGGGGCGAAAATGACCTTCTCAGATAGCCGATCGCCAATCTCGCAGCACCATGCTTGGGTTCGCGGAGTCGGGCGCGCCTTGGCGTTGTCTTCGTGCAGACGCCGCCCCGCTTGTATTTCCGCATCTCCCGCACCCACGTGAGCGGAGTCGCCGGGACCTCGGGTCCTCGGCCCCACCGTGGCCACCGACGGCGAGTGAGGTCCTCGACCGGATGTTCCTCGTGTTCACTCCCGAGGCCAATTTGGCAAGCTGATCCGCCCGCCATTCTCGGGACCCGGGCACTCTAGATAAAGTAAAGTGAGAAAAGTTAGAGGTCCGGGCTTTTACCTCCGTTAGGTACTTCGACATGGTCGGGTCTCGCTCGATAGTCCCCGGCCATTTGCCCGGCGACCAATTGGGAGTCCGTGATGACATGGACTGCTCTCGTGATCTCGATTGCTAGGCGAAGGCCCGCCAGAGGCCAGACTCGCCTCGCTTGTTCGTGGCCTCGAAGCCAAAACGAGGGAACGCTCGAAAGAGTGTCCTCGGGTCCTCTAGGATAAGTCTCGCTCCGCACCCTTCGATCCCGAGGATCCGCCCACGCAAGACCCAGCCTCGTAAACTTGTTCCGCACCCTCCGCTTCTGGGCGGGTTAGTTCTGAGATGAAGTCGGCAAGGGCTTGGGCCTTGATGGCCGTCCTTGGCTTGTAGTGGAGATCGAACTCGGATAATTCCACCGACCATTTCAAGAGGCGTCCTGCTACGTCGAATTTAGAAAGAACTTGACGCAGTGGTTGGTCGGTCATTACCTCAATGGTGTGGGCCTGAAAATAAGGACGCAGCTTCCGAGCCGCCATGATAAGTGCTAATGCTAGCCTCTCGATGGGGTAACGCCGCCCGCCCCGTGAAACATGGCCGTGTAATAGACCGGATGTCAGACTTGCAGGCTTCCTTCACCAAAGATCGAGCTCACGGTGGCCGACACCGCCGTGTAGAGGCGAAGTTTCTCCGGTGGATCGAGGCGAGGCGCGAAGGGCGGATGTGTGCCGCCAGACGCGGCGAAGGCTTCTCACACTCCGACCATCGGAAGTTCTTCGGATCCTTCAGACCCGGAAAGAAGGGGAGACACTTGTCTCCGACGAGACAGAACCGACAGAGCCGCTATTCTCCCGTTAAGGCATTGGAGCTCCTTTATCGCCCTTGGAGATCCCATGTTGAGGAGCGCATGGATCTTCTCCGGTTGGCATCAATTCCCGCCATGTATGATGAATCCCAGTGAACTTTCCGATGCGACGCCAAGACGCACTTGGGTTAAGGCGCATCCCGTATTCTCTCAACGCGGGCGAAAGTTTCCTTAGATCGCCAAGGTGTGCGGCTCTGTCCGACTTTTTACGATCATATCATCGATATAAACCTCCATATTCCGGCCGACCGTGGGCGAACATCTTGTTCACCGCCCTTCCGTAAGTGGCCCCGCGTTCTTAGTCCGAACGGCATGACCTTGTAAAAGTAGGCTCCTTGGGCGTGTGGAAGGCCGTGTGTTGTTGATCCTCCGCGCCATCCGGATCCGTTGTAACCGAGAAGGCATCCATGAAGGAGAAACGGGCGTGCCCGCCGTGGAGTCAACTAGCCGGTCAATCCTTGGCAAAGGGAAGCAATCCTTCTGGACAGCACGGTTCAGATCGGTGTAGTCGACACACATCCTCCAGCTTCCATTAGGCTTCTTCACGAACCTGCGTCAAATGGCCGACGCCAAGAGCCTATCCACCTCCGCTTGCACGGCTGTTGGCGCCTGGAGCCTGAGCTCGGAGCCTTTGTCTCACTGGGCGAGCTGTCGGGGAAATGCTCAGGCGGTGTTGAGCAACTTCCGGGTTGATTCCTGGGAGGTCAGCTGCCGTCCAAGCAAAGACGTCCTCCTTGCTTGGACGGCAGGTGATCTTTCAACGGGCCCTCCTTCTAGCGCCAATCTGTTTGTGTCAAACTATCTTTTTACCGTGACCCGGGAGAGGCACAGGGGAAGGCCCACGGTCCCGGGGTCATCTCGGTAGGGTTCGGGTCCATCGGCGTCTCTGCCTGCCCCGAAGCGGCGGGTGCGCTGTCGCTGGGGAGCTAAACTCGCACAAAGGCGGGTCGGAGGATGCTCCGCCCGACCCTCCGACGATCAAGTCGTGGTCGCTCCGGTGTTCCCCGACCGTCAGTTCCCAACTCAAAGATCCGCATGCGCATTCTTTTTCCCCTTTTCATACCTTGCCCCTTGCCTTATATACCTCGGGATGAATGGCCTACTCCCGCTTCGTCGGGGATGGTGCACGGGCCTCGACCGGCAGATGTAGCGGTCAACTTAGCATGGGCGCGGGGCGAGGCCGAGGAGAAGCGACGTCGGGTTGATCTGCAGCGGGAGTACGGGTCGCAGGAGGGGCGAAGACGTCACCCGGGTCAAATACACAGGACCGGACGTCATGTCATATTCAATACCCTCATCACACTCCACACCTGCAGTAGGGCACTCCGGATTTCTAAGAACCTACAAAAGAGTGAAGCAAAACTTTTATTGGAAAGGGATGAACAAAATTATTTCTGAATACGTAGCACAATGTGATATATGTCAACAGCAAAAAGGTGAAACAGTGGCGAGTCCAGGGAAACTATAACTACTACCCATACCAGACTCGATGTGGATTGACATCTCCATGGACTTCATCGAAGGGCTACCACCTTCCAAAGGGAAAAGCACAATCCTTGTGGTGGTTGATCGACTTACGAAATATGCTCATTTTTGTGCTGTGTGAAATCCCTACACTACTGTTAGTATTGCTCAGATTTTCATAGAAAATATTATTAAACTGCATGGGATGCCAAGGTCCATTGTAAGTGATCGTGATAGGATCTTCACTAGTAAATTTTGGACCGAGTTATTTCAGTTACAGGGCACCAAACTCAAGATGAGCACTGCATATCATCCACAAACTGACGGCCAAACAGAAGTGGTGAACAGATGTTTAGAGACATACCTTCGGTGTTTCACTAGTGATCGACCAAGGGAGTGGACGAAATGGCTCCCCTGGGCCGAATGGTGGTACAATACTACATATCATTCATCTACAAAATGTACCCCATATGAAGCATTATATGGTCGGCCGGCTCCTGTGATTCCAAAGTATGTAATTGGCTTAGCTAAGGTAGATCAGGTCGACCAAGATTTAATTGACAGGGACAAACTCCTACAGCTGCTAAAGGATAATCTCTCTACCGCTCAAGCTAGAATGAAGTAGCAAGCTGACACACGAAGAAGTGAAAGAGAATTTTTAGTAGGAGACTTGGTTTATCTTCACCTACAACCATACAAGCAACTATCCATCAACACACGAGCCTCCATGAAGCTATCTCCATGTTTTTATGGGCCCTATCAGATCATAAAGTGTATTGGAGCCGTGGCGCATGCACTTAAATTACCTAAAGATGCCAAAATTCACCCTGTCTTCCACGTGTCATGCTTGAAGCCCAAGTTGGGAGAACACGAGACACCCCAGATCCAACTGCCCAACACCACTGATGATGGAAATATTCAAGCCCAACCACAAGCCATCCTCGACCGCAGAGTCGTGATGCGTCGTCGACATCCCTCTACTGAAGTACTAGTATATTGGACTAATTTACCACTCGAAGATGCCACATGAGAATCGTATGAGGAGCTGAAGTCCTGGTTCCCTGAGTTCATGGAACCCCATCGTTGAGGACAAGGCTGATTTGAAGAGGGCGGGCTTGATAGGACCCTAGCATGGTTAGGTCCTACTCAACCATGTAGCAACTAATAAAAACCCTGTGATAATGTAATAAACCCACCTAGCCGCCTCTATCCTATAAAGAAGAGAAGCTAGGGTTTATATTTGGGTCTTTGAGCTTCTTAGCCACCGCCCCCTTGTTACTGGGCCGACCCGCTAAGGTTGAGGGCAAATTGGGTAGTTCACTTAGGAAGCAACCCCTAAGACTAGGGTTTGGAGCTCTATATAAGCTTGTAGCCTCCACCTCTTTGGAATAAGAAAGATCAATCTACAATTGCAGCTACCAGGCTACTTGGAGGGTGGAACCCCTATAGCGTTCCAAGGGTTGATCCTCAAATATCAATCTCCACCGAGGCTGTCGGCGCTGCTCGGGCCGAGGCGGCGCTGCTCGGGCTTGGCGCTGCTCGCTTGCGCGGCGCTGCGCAGGTGTTGCGCCGTGCTCGGTGCCGATGCCGCTGCCGGTTGCCGAGCTGCCGAGGCTGCTGCCGGGCGCTGCTCGAGCTTGATGGCGGCGTTGCTCGGTTGAGCCGAGGCGAGCGCCGGGCTTGGTGGCCGAGGTGCTGCTCGGGCTTTTGAGGGATGGTGAGTGTGGGGAAAAGCGCTTGGGCGGTCGGCCCCGAACGTGCTCAGCAGCGGGTGTGCAGGGCGTGCTTGGGTGGTCGGCAGTGCGTGCTCAGCGGGCGAGCCGCGCAGGGCGTGCGGGCGTCGGCGGCCGCACGCGTCAAGCAAGCGGTGTGCAGACGCGCCCAGATAGTCGGCAATCGCTGTGCCTTCTCATTCAGGGATATCCTCCTTCCTCTCTCTTTTAGCGTGGGTCGCGAAGGACTCGTTAGCCTTCGCGTCTCTCCAAAAGCTGGTCGTACGTGTCAGGCGCCGGAACCGAAGCGTCCCTGGCGTGTCGCCCAAGTTGCCCACCTGGGGGGTCGCCACGTGGCTCCCCATTTATGGCGGGGCGTCTTTCGGGCTCCCCGATGTGATGTGGCTGGTGGGCAAATACGGCAGTGGGCTGTCGCCCACCTCGGAAGACGAGGGGGCGTCGTGCTCTGGCAGGATCTCGCCTTTAAGTAGCGCGCATCGCGCCCCCTTCCCCTCTTCTTGTCAATCTATTTTTCCACTCCAGGTCTCGCCGTCTCTTTTCCTAGCTGCCTTCCTTTCCTCCTGCATCCTTCATCTTCTTCGAGTCGACCTCGTCGCCTTCTGTTTTGGAGGTCAGTAAGGATGGCCTCTTCTTCCTCTTCTTCTTTCCCTTCTGCCTCCTCCTCTTCCTCCTCTTCTTCCTTTGACGAGAGGGTGGCGCGAGCGCTTGAAGCCCTGATGTGGCCGCATGAGCTAGACTCGTCCGTGAGTGGCGCGTCGCTGGAGACACTCTGCGAGCGCTACTGCATCCCGGAGGATTACACCCTCCTGGCACCGGTGTCGGGGCAACGGGCTTACGACCCGATCCCCAAGGGCTTCGTGCTAACCCTAGACGCCCTCGAGGCGGGGTTGCGATTCCCCCTGCACCTCGTCATCGTCTCTTGCATCTCCTGGTGGCGAATCTCGCCGTCGCAGGTCGCACCCAACTCCTGGCACTACTTGGTGGCATTCCTTGGGGAATGCCAACATGCCAATATAACCCTGACCCGAAATCTCTTTCTTTCTTGTTTCCGCCTCCTCAAAGGGTTGGGGGTGTACTTCCTATCTGCCCGGAAGGGTTTCCAAGTCGGCGGGGCCCCTTCCAATAATAAAGGTTGGAAGGGACGATTCTTCTTTGTCTGTTGCGAGAAGGACTGGGGTTTTGGGGTTCGATGGTCTACAAGGGTCATCGACAACAACACGCTTAAGCGCCAAGAGCGCCGGGATCTAGAGAGGCTCAGGGAAATTCTCCCCTCCTCTCAGGCCATCCGGAACATGACGGAACGATGGCTAGTCGAGGCGGGACTCAGCCCATCCTCACTGGGTAGGTCCATGCCGGCCGTTCCCTAGGTGTCTTTGTCGGTCATCGGACTCTAACCGTCTTTCTGTCTTCTGCAGAAATGGTGAACCTGCAGGCTCTCCGTGTCGGGCGGACCTCGGCGCCCTCATCTCCACGCCTCGCAGCAGGTCCGCGGGTCGGCACCAAGGACTCCCCGCTGGAGGTGGATGTCGGTCGTCCGAGGAAGAAGGCCAAGGTCGGGTCCGCGAGGGAGCCTGAGGGGGACGCGCCAAGGTCAGCAGGTGCGGCCGCGGAGCAGGCCGGGCGAGCGGGCGGGCCTCCCCAGCTCGACGAGGCAGGGCCCAGCCGGGAGGCGACCGAGAAGGGACCACGCCCTCCCGTCGTGAGAGATCCCTGCCGCCTTTCGCCGGGCAAGGAGGAAAGGCAACCCTTCCTGGCGCGGGCGATGTGGGAGCTCCCTGCAGGGGAGGCGAGCGATCCTCTGGTCGCCCGTTGGGGAGGATTATCCCGAGGGGACAAGGTGTGGGCCGGAGGAGATCTCTCGGCCACATATTTGCGGGGTGCGCTGCATCCCGTCATGGCCCGGGACTGCATAACCTCCTTGGAGACCTCCTCGAGAAGTCGGCCAAGTCGCCGACATGGGTGAGTGTCGCTTCCGCTCCTTTCTACCCTCGCTCATATTCGCTCGACTTTACTGTTTTTATAGGGTCTCCACTACACTACGGCGCTGATGGACCGGGTTCGCGACGCCGGTCGGGTCATCAGGGGCCTGTGCGAGCGCAACTCCATGTTGCACCGTGAGCTGAACGAGGTCCTGGCCGGCTCGGGCCCCGCGGCGGTTGCGGCGGCGGAGAAACGGGCGTCTGACCTAGATGCTGAAGTGGCCCGCCTGATGTCCGAGCTCCAAGCGGCAAGTCGGAAGGATGACGAGCTACAGAAGCTGCTGAGGTTGGAGCGGACCGAGCTCCGCCTACGGAAGACAGAGGCCTCCGAGCTGGCCGCCCGGTTAGAGAAGGAGGCCGAGGTGAAGACGGCCTCCGAGGCCCTTACCGAAGAGAGGCACCTCCGTCCGGAGAGGGAGAAGGAGGTGGTGGAGGCTTACAAGAAGTCTGAGGGGTTTCAACTCAGGCTAAACTGGACGGGCCATGTGTCCTATGAGTACGGGTACAGGATCGCCCTGGCCCGCTTCCGAGCGCGGCATCCGGGCGCGAGGGTTGAGGAGGATCCTTTCACCTCCTGTCCCGAGGATCTAGAAGTGAATATGCCCGAGGAGGTCCCCTTCGATAATAGCTTGGAGCAACCGAAGGCCTGAAAAGAGGCCTTCTATATCTCGTAACATCGCAACCTTCTCTCTAGGTCTAGTCGGTCTGTAAGTCGGTCAAGTCTTATAACCAAAGCTTTGCTAATCAAGGTTCCCTTTTACCAATACTTGTCACTATTGTGGGTTTTATACAAAGTATTTCCTAACATTCTGGATGTTCCATGTTCTCGGTAAGCATTGTCCTGACATTGTTGCTAATCTGAACGTACCCGTTCGGACGACCTTTACGACGCGGTAAGGTCCTTCCCACTTGGGGGCGAGCTTACCTCGTGTCCGGGTCGGGTCGCTTACCTCGGCTTTGCGTAGGACCAAGTCTCCTAACCCGACGGGCCGGGGGCGCACACCTCTGTTGTAGCTTTTGGCGACACTTCTGTTGTAGGAGAGGATCCTAAGGTGCGCGTCGGCTCGGCGTTCCTCGAGTAGGTCTAGCGCGGCTCGGACCCCATCGGCCGAGCTTGCCTCCTGAAAAGCCTCCACCCGAGGGGTGAGAAGGACTACCTCGGCGGGGAGGACCGCCTCAGTCCCGAACGCCAGGCTATAGGGAGACTCGCCAGACGCCGCCTTTGGAGTGGTTCGCAGGGACCACAGAATGCTCGGCAGTTCATCGACCCAGTTGGATCGGGCTGCGAGGGTCCTCTTCCTAAGTCCGTCTAGGATCGATCGGTTGGTTACTTCCGCCAGGCCGTTGGTCTGGGGGTGGGCCACCGAGCTGAACCTTAACTGTATCCGGTGAGCCGCGCAAAACTCCCGGAACCGGGCGCTGGCAAACTGAGTCCCGTTGTCGGTGATAATGGCTCTAGGCAGGCCGAACCACGTCACGATGTTTCTCCACACGAACCGCTCGACCTGGCGCCCCGTGATTGTGGCCAGGGGCTCCGCCTCCACCCACTTGGTGAAGTAGTCAACACCCACAATAATGTACCTCCGCTGCCCGGGTGCTAGTGGGAAAGGTCCGAGGAGAACCATTCTCCACTGCGCGAAGGGCCAGGCACAATCCAAAGGGGTGAGCGGGACCGCTGGGTGCTAAGAGGCTCGCGCGTGCCGCTGACATGCATCGCACCGGCGCACGTAGGCCCTTGCGTCCCGGTGCAATGTGGGCCAGTAGTACCCCTGGCGGAGTACTTTGAATGCCAGGGCACGGCCGTCGATGTGCTCTTCGCAAATCCATCGTGGACCTCGACGAGAACTGACTGGGCCTCGTCGGGATCCAAACAACGTAAAAGAGGGCGCGAGAAAGACCTTCTATAGAGGTAGTTGCCGATCTCGCAGTACCATGCCTAGGTCCGACGTAAGCGCCGGGCTGCGACGTCGTCAGGGGGCAGGACACCATCTCGCTTGTACTGCAACATCTCCTGTACCCATGTGGTCGGGGCGGCAAGCTCGACCACCCCCACGGCGGCAATGGCTCGGTGGGGGAGCTCCTCGACCTCAGGTCCCACGCTGAAGGCCGACCTTGAGGCCAACTTCGCCAATGCGTCCGCCCGCTCGTTCTGGCTCCTGGGCACCCTAGATAATGTGAAGCGAGAAAAACTGGCAGCGAGGGCTCTTACCTCGGCTAAGTATCTTGTCATGATCGGATCCCGAGCTTCGTATCCCCCGCTGAGTTGTTCGGCGACTAGCTGTGAGTCGGTGAGGACGCGCACAGCGTCCACCTGCATCTCGGCTGCCAATCTGAGGCCCGCCAGGAGCGCCTCGTATTCCGCTTCATTGTTAGTGGCTTTAAAGCCGAAGCGGAGGGAACGCTCGAATGAACGGCCGTCGGGGGCCTCCAGCACTAGCCCGGCTCCCGCGCCCCTTGAGCCAGACGAGCCATCGACCCGCAGAACCCACTCTGTTTCGTCCTGTCCGGGGCCTCGCTCATTTGAAGGGGTCAATTCCGAAATGAAGTCGGCCACAGCTTGTGCTTTGATGGCGGTTCTTGGCCTGTACTGTAAGTCGAACTCGGACAGCTCCACCGACCATTTGAGGAGGCGACCTGCTACATCGAACTTTGATAAAACCTGTCGGAGCGGTTGGTCGGTCATTACCTCTATCGGGTGAGCCTGAAAGTAGGGGCGTAGCTTTTGGGCTGTGAGAACGAGAGCTAGGGCCAGCCTCTCGAGGGTCGGATAACGCTCTTCTAGCCCTCTCAGGACGTGGCTGGTGTAATAAACCGGCAGCTGTTCCCCAGAGGCCTCTTTGACCAGAGTACAGAACTCACCGCATGTTGGGAGGCTGCCAAATAGACGTACAACTTTTCCTGGGTGGAGACCGAGGCGAGATGAGGGAGTGAGGACAGATGTTGCTTGAGGTGCGCGAAGACTTCTTCGCACTCTGTCATCCACTGGAAGTTCCTCGGGCTCTTCAAGGCTCGGAAAAAGGGGAGGCATCGGTCCCCCGATCGGGATAGGAACCGAGACAGGGCGGCGAGCCTCCCGTTGAGGCGCTAGAGCTCCTTGACCGATCGGGGTGCTTTCATGTCGATGATTGCCCGTACCTTTTCGGGGTTGGCGTCGATTCCCCTCTCATGTATGATGAACCCGTGGTGGAATCTGCCTGATGTAACGCCAAAAATGCACTTGGTGGGATTGAGGCGCATTCCGTACCTCCTCAACGTGGCAAATGTCTCGGCTAGGTCGGCCAGATGAGCCGGCCCGGATCGGCTTTTCACGATCATATCGTCAACATAGACCTCCATGTTTCGCCCTATCTGGTGGGCGAACATCCTGTTCACAGTCCTCTGGTAGGTGGCTCCAGCGTTCTTCAGCCCGAACGGCATGACCTTGTAGAAGTAGGTCCCTTGGTTTGTAAGAAAAGTCGTGTGCTCTTAGTTCTCGGGCGCCATCCTGATCTGATTGAGCCGGAGAAGGCATCCATGAACGAGAAGCGGGCGTGCCCGGCGGTTGAGTCGACCAGCTGGTCGATCCTCGGGAGAGGGTAGCAGTCTTTTGGACACGCACGGTTGAGATCGGTGTAGTCAACGCACATCCTCCAGCTACCATTAGATTTCTTTACGAGGACTACATTTGACAACCATCGGGGGTACTTAACTTCCTCGATGAAGTCTGCCGCCAGGAGCTGTTCTACCTCCTCTCGAACGGCTTGTTGCCGCTCGGGAGCGAATAACCGTGGCCTTTGCTTTACAGGGCGCGCAGTCGGAGAGATGCGCAAGTGGTGCTGGGCTACTTTCGGATCGACGCCTGGCATTTCGGCTGGGGACCAGGCGAAGACGTCCGAATTCTCCTGAAGGAGGTTGACGAGCCGAGCCTGTTCCTGTTCGTCAAGTTCGGAGCCGACTCCAACCGTCCGGTCAGGATGACTCCCTTGCAGGGGCACATTTAGCGCAGGCTTCGTTGGCTCGGGGTGCTGGGTCAGCCGCTTGACTTCTCGGGGGTCGTCCAGGGGTTGTTCCGGCCTTGTCCTCTTGTGCAGGGAGACCGCCGTCAGGTAACATTGCCTGGATTCACAAGGGCTCCCTCGGACTTCCCTGACTCCGGCACGGGTCGGGAACTTCAGGGTTCGATGATAGGTGGAGATGACTGCTCTGATCTTATTGAGAGTGGGTCGCCCTAGGATGGCATTGTACGCCGTGGGGAGGTCGACCACTAGAAAAGTCGCCCATCACGGTCTTCGTCTTCGGCGCATCCCCGAAGGTCAAGGGAAGGGTGACCACTCCAAGTGGCGAAATCGAGTTCCCAGTGAACCCCATGAGCGCTGAATGCATGGGTTCCATAGCACCATTAGGAAGCCCGAGCTTCCGAAAGGCGTCGAGGTAGAGTACATCGGCCGAACTCCCGGTGTCGACCATGATCCTTTTCACCTACGCGTTGGCGATTCTGGCTGATATCACCAGCGCGTCGTCGTGCTCGGGTTGTCCCGTCCCCTCAATCGAGAACGTAATTTTTGGCTCGGGGGCCAGTTCGTGCCCCTCGGGCGCAGTGGCACGGGCGTACGCCATCCGCCCGGATGTGCTGCTACCCCCGGATGCTGGTCCGCCCGTGATTACGTCGATGCGTCGCTCGACGGGCCCTTCGGGACGGGGGGAGGGCTCTCGATCCTGCTGGAGGTAGGGGCTCAAATGGCCTCTGCGGATCAGCTCTTCGATCTGCCGCTTCAGCTCGCGACACTCCTTGGTGTCGTGTCCATTTTGCCGATGGAAGCGACAGTATCGAGTTCGATCCGCCAGCGCGCATGGATTTTTTTATAGGATGGGGAGACTTGAGCAACCCCTTCTCCTTTATCTGGAGAAATATCTGTGTTCGAGACGTACCCGGGGAGGAGGTCGGGAGCTTCGGCGCGGGATGATCAGCGCGATCTACCCTGTGCCTCGGTTGAGCGGGCTGTTGCCCGCAGGGGGGCTCTGGGCGTCCCCTTTTGTGTTCTTCCCTCCTCCCCGACATCCAGGCCTCCGCCGAGACGTACTGGCTCGCCCGTTGGAGCATATCCGCGATCGAGGCCGAGGGCCGCTCCACAAGCGACCAGAAAAATCTCGAGGGGCGCAGCCCTACCATGAACGCCTGTATCAACAGCGAAGGGTGAGCGTCTGGCAGTCTCCGTATCTCTGTAGTAAAGCGATGCATGAAATGGGAGAGAGGTTCATCCTCCCTCTGGTTCAGCCCGAGAAGAAGGGCGATGGATGACTTCGGTCGGGCGCACGCCAGGAAGTGGAGCTCAAAGTCCTTGGCGAGTTGTTCGAAAGAGGCGACCGTCCCGGCCTTCAAGCCGCTATACCATGCACGAGCTGGGCCCCTCAAAGTGGTGGGGAACGCCCTGCACATCAAGGCATCCGCGGTCCCGTACAGCGCCATCTGGGCCCGGAAGGCAGCGACATGATCGGCGGGGTCGCTGGCGCCGTCATAAGAGTCGATGGCGGGGAGGCGAAAGTTCGGGGGCACAGGATGCTCTTGTATCTCGGTTGCGAACGGGGACCCCTTATGGGGGTCCTCCCCGTGTTCCTCCTTCGACTTGCGGATTTCCTTTTGCATTTCGTCCAGCCGTTGGCTGACGGAGCAAAGCTGGGCTCGGAAAGAGTCTGTCGAGTCCGAAGATACTACCTCGGGCTCGGGTCGAACGACCGGGTTTCCCGGGCCCCGGTCTCTGCCTAAGACCGGGTGACCCGAGGGTGAAGCTGGTAGCGTGGAAGGTGCGGTACGAGCTCGAGGGGTAGACTCAGGCTGCTGAGGGGGCTGGTGCGCCGGTACGTCCGTCGCTCGGGAGGCGAGGGGGACAACGACCTGTATCATTCCTGCCAGGGCCCGCACCTGGTGAGTGAGGTCGCGAAAGGCCTCCGTCGTAACGGGGGAAGAAGTGCCGGGGATGTCCTCGCGAGGGAGTAGTCCCGGGTCATTGAACAAGCGCCAATAACGCTCCGCGGTCGGGGCGGGGTCCTCCATTCTCGACCCGGCGAGAAGGGAGGCTTCTACCGAGGCTCCCTCACGATGGAGTCCCTTGCCCGAGCACTGGTCCATCGGGTGATCTCTCAACATGGCCCTCCTTCTAGCGTCAATCTGTTAGTGTCAACAACTTTTCACCGTGATCCCGCGGCTGGGATCTCCTCGTTGGGAGCTCGGGATCGTCGCGGTGTGGTTCGGGCCGGATGCGAGAGAATCCCGCGGACGGGTCTGAGACTCCAAGAGGTCGAAGAAGGTGACGCCGGCTGCCACCGTCTGCCTCCGGTCCTGCACAAAGGTCGGGTCGGGTCGAACTCCGCCCGACCCCTCCGATGTTCAAGTCAGTCCAGGGGAGGAATGAGAGGGTGCTTCACAGAGTGAGAAGTAGAAGTGACTGTAGTTGCCGTTGTTACCCCTGTCTTCGGCTTCTCCGGGACTTATATACACCGAGACACTGCTGCGTCTCTGGTTGCGTCTGAGGAAGCTGTACGGTCCTGCTCCTGCAGGATGGCGACGCGCCTCGAGACTCATGGAGCCTGAGGAGATCGGTTAGGATCATCTCTGCAGGTCAATTCGGGTCACAGTCTGTGAGCTGAGGAGTGGGGGGCGTCATCCTGACGTAGGTGATATGGGCTCGTGTCACATCGCTCTTATTACCTATATCAGCATCAATCGCGGCCTTATAACAGACTGCGTCATCCCCTCCTCCCCTTAACCGCCCTCACCGAGCCAGTGTTCCAATGGTGATCGGCCTCAAACGCCCGTCAGACGGTGAATCACCCTTTTCTCTGATCGATTTGGGTTTCCTTCCTCTGAAAGCTCTACTCGTTGAGTTGCAGAGGTTATCCTCGGGCAACCGAGAGATGGAAACACCCGCTTCGAGCTTCTCCGCCTCCGAATCCCGCCGGCCCTCGGTTCATCGCTAGGGTCAAGCCATTCGTGTACGTTTATGTTTCTCCTCAAGTCCTCGTTGCGTCTCGTTGTGGATCTGCTTTTGTTTTAGGTCCCTGGGACTGACTTCGGTCTTATGGGTGGGCGGGATGTCTTCAATTCAAGGATCGCCGGGGGCCTGACTGCTGGTGGAGCATTACACGGTTCAAAAGGTTACAGACGACGGCCGTTGCATGATCCGGGCACTGGTAGATTCCTTCTTCATTTCCTTTAAAATTGGTGCTGAGCACAATGCATGTTTTCCTCTCTTTACTTCTTCTTGTTTCTTTTTCTTTTTGGTAATTGTTCGCATATGTCACCGTAGTTTACCTATCCTTTTTATTAATAATTTAAGAAGCTCATTATTCACCTTCCCTTTTTTATTATTAATAATTTTTTAAAAGTAACATATTATTATATCATTTATAACCCAAGGATAATTGATTTTATTTTATTTTTCTTCCCGATAACTTTTTGTTTCATTATCTCATCATCACTCAGCGTTGGTGTCAGTATCGATACTATCATCGCCTGTCATCATAAATAAAATAAAAGAAAAAAAAATTAAAAATAGAATATTTATATTTATTTATAAAATAATAATTTAAAAATATTAAGAAAAAAATTTAAATAAAATTATAAATAATGAAAAGGAATATATAAATATGAATCTCCATAATTTATCAATCCTTCTTCGTCTCCATACATTTCAATTTTTTTGGCTTTCCAACGTTTATTGAAATATACAAACAATTTATACTTTTGTTAAAAGAAAGCGCATGTCAAAATCCCTAGTTTCGGACAAGGAGCACAGATATCTTTTCCGGGCCGCTCGCGGCCCAACACAGCCCGTTTGGCCATTGACTTCTTGACAGCAGACGCGGCTGTGGATTGACTCGGCCACACCGTCGTCGTCGTCGTCGTCGTCGTGAGTTCCACCATCCACTAAGGGTTCCATGGCGAACCGCGGGAATCGTCCTTCGAACGGTGCGTTACGCTTTCTTTTCTCCTGGTGATTAGGATTTTCTTAGAAATCTGTTCTTGCTCGGCTGCAGAGGTCTTACTGGGGCAGCTAAAAGATGGAACCGCCCGCTTCGAGCTCCTCCAGCCGCCGGCTGCTCTGGCTCCCACCGGCGTTCGGTTCTTCGCCAGGATCGGCTCCTCCTTGTACGTTTTTGTTCCTGCCGAAGTCCTTGTTTTTTTCTGGTTATCTTTCGGCTTTATTGGTGAAAATGTCTTGAAATCAAGGAGGGCGGGGGGTTTACTGGCGACGAAGAAGGTGGAGCAATACACTGTTCAGAAAGTAAAAGGTGACGGCCGCTGCATGTTCCGTGCACTGGTGCGATTCCTTCTTCTTTTGTTTATTTCCTTTATCATTATTGCAAAGCACATTACTTTATATCAACCATTAGCGTCTTATGGGATTTCTCATATGGTAATTATTCATTTATGCATCTTTGATGTCTGCTATATGTTATCTCAATTTGTTGAAAACATGATAAATTTTGTGATAGGAGTGTGATACTTCATATTACTTTTCTGCATCTTAGGCCATAAAGCAAGAAACAATTTCTAGAACTGTGGATTGGCTAAATTCTGTGGTACTTCCATTCGTTTATATGGACCTTTACTTCGACTGTTGCAAGCTTCATCCCTGATTGAGTTGTAGCTGAATGTTTGCATGTCTGTCCATCTTTTTACTCACATAAAAAGTTATAATTGATCTTAATCATTTATTCTTCAAGGTCAAAGGAATGGCAAATAACAAAGGATTGGTACTTAACCCAAGGCAAGAGACAGATGAGGCAGGTAATCAGGAGAAATTTCCTTGCTTTTGTGGTTCCCTAACCTTGCCACTTTATCATCATGAGA
Organism: Musa troglodytarum; assembly: GCA_023547065.1. Classification (NCBI taxonomy): domain Eukaryota; kingdom Viridiplantae; phylum Streptophyta; class Magnoliopsida; order Zingiberales; family Musaceae; genus Musa; species Musa troglodytarum. Next base: position 16,743,186 of record CP097508.1, read on the forward strand.
ATTACTACACTCATATAATCTTGTCCTTAGATATAACTATGTCTATATGCAAATTTCCATGGATCTATGGTGCTTAAAAGCAAGGATTTTAATTTCGAATGATATCGTTCGTACTGGGCAGAACGTACCGGTCTGCCAGCAGATCAGTACGCTGGCCGTCCTGTCACGAACAAAGTTTTAAACAGGGTGTTTGATGTAATACTCATGCGTGTCCGTGTCTTTTTGTTTGTTCATGCTTTGCACAGCATATAGAGGGTTGGTCGAATGCTTAACAACCCTATTTTAGTTGGGTTTGGCGGCCGTTTTAGGTTTGTAAATAAAAGTTATGTAATGTGGACACTTGTTGGGGATTTTGGTCTGTAGTAGATCATTTTGGATCCTTTATTGTGCATTGGCTATAAAGTGTTTGCTGAAATGGTTGTTTGTGGATCCCGAGTGAAGCGTTTTCTCTAACCCATCTTCTCTTATGTGGGTTCTAAGGGATCCTATGAGGTTTCGGGGAGGCTAACCTTTGCGGATGGACACGCAAGGATGCCACATGACTTAGGCAAAACTATCTAAGTTCGTAACAAATGGTATCAGAGCGAGACAATAAGCACACATAAAAGCACTTAGCATGCAAACATGGGAGATCTAGCGGGACTATGTTGTGAGCAACCAGCACGCTTGACCATTTGGGGGAAACGGATATGGAAATGTAGGGAAAGGAGTCTCTCAGAGGAGTGAGCATAAAAAATGATATTCAGAGGAATGACCAACCACTCGCGCAACAGGCACTATGAGGACAAGCAAGCTAGGAAGAATGTGTTGCGCACAAAGGTTGGGATGACTGAGTTCAAGCTAAGGCTCGACATTGGCAACCAAACTTGATGGTGCTCAAGACAAGCGGGGCGCTTGGTAAAGGATGAGACTGTGCAAGGTTGGATGGGTTGCTCAGCGATTGAAGGAGTTGTGCAAAGTTCACAGAGGTGAGGGGAATTACTAATTTAAAAAATTCGGTACTCATGCAAGGGCTTGTATGCGAGCGATGGATTATCCATGACCATCCCAAGGTGATACCATGGAGCATTGAAACTTTCTCTTTGGCATGGGAAGGATATGTCCGTAGGCGGCTGAAGTTTGTAGCAAGTTCAGCATGTTGCTAGACCCTGAGGCGTGCAGTAGGAGCTGTATTGGTGAAGAGTCGCAATCTAGTAATTGCGCTTGTGGGGGCAGAACAATCCACAGTTTGTTTAGCAAGGTGGAGTAGTCCATGGGGATAGTGGTCTCCGAAACTTCCAGAGGGAAGGATGTGAAGAGAGAAATTGCTCCAACGGGACAGATATCCTGGAGGGATAAGTTCCGGTTCTCCGACGGAAGAATCATGTGTAACGGACCATACATGTTGAGGAGTACCTCGAGACAACAACTCCATAATGCTTAACGGACCGAGCGAGCGACGAGGAGTCATTGCATGATCTCGCAAGAGGTAATGCATTGGTGGATGCATTGCGAGATCAAGTGGGGGAGTGACCCAAGGCAATACAAATTGAAGGCACACTTAGAGTCGATATAGAGATCAGACTCAACAGAGGGCTGACCCGTAGAATGGTAGGCACGAGGGCCACCATCAACTCAATGCAAATCGAGTAGTGGAGCAACTTGGGTGTAACGTGGTGAAGTACTCAAGCCGCATGAACGGAGTTGACATAGAAGATGGAACATGGAGTGGTGGCATGAAGCTTTCCTTGAACGGAGGTCAAGGACATGAACTTTTATAGAGGCAAAAGCAAGATCATGTTGTTTCATAGGTTCCTTATTCTGATAAAGCAGGCTCATCTTGCATAGTGCCAAAGACAAAGGAAGCTTCGAGGCACATACACCTTATATTGGTGAAGCATTTGATGGAGAAATTAAGGTGACGCAACTTGCAGAGGCAAAGTTGGGATCAGAAGGCCTTAGCACGGGGTAAGAGGACGCAATGATGAGTACTCTTGAAGAATATGCCATAGTGCTACCATACAAGTTGCCATGAGGGAAGCGGTGCGCAACGGAGATTGTATTGGTGGGGGTAGAGGCCCAGGATCTAGACAATGGTGCACCAATTCCAACGAAGTCGGTGGACTTCGAGAGCTGCTAAGCGACGGACTATCCTCGAGCTATGCCTCGTCTGGGTATGACCCGAGAGCAGGTGGACGAAGGTCGATTGTCAAAGGAGCGAACACTATCGAAGGTGGCAAAGGCCTTGCAATGTGTTGGTAGAGGCTACACTTGGAGAGATTGCAGTTTGAGTTCATCCCACAATGATTAGAATGCAAGGAGATGTCACCAAGAGGCGACATAGTGCAGCGGATCATGGTGGAACAGTTCGAGGCAATGTAACACACACAAGACAAGTCCCGCGAGAGACTAGGTCATACAAAGGTATGATCGGGAGCTACTGGGAGCTCCACTTCGATGAATAACATGACAACAAGAAGGGCCATGGATTTAAGGAGGGAATGCCATAGTATCGCAGAGGTGGGTCTTCCATGCGTGCATCAAATTTTGTGTCGGATGAAAGCCTTGGTCATCAGCATATGAGGACTGTATATCACCGAGGGAGAAGTTCGATTGCAAGTATCAGTGAGTCCCAGGTTGTCACGCACTTAGCAAGAATTGTCTAAGTGGTGAGGCACCCTTGCGGCAAGCCACCGACTTAGCTGAAGTTGCCTAAGTCAAGAATCGCCTTCGCGCCCACTTCGATCGGACTTAGCTTGGATTGCCTAAGTCTTGAGGCGCCCTTGCGACATACGGCGTCGCGAAAGCGGTCGTGAGACCTCGTGCGGTCCCGTGAGGACTGGCCAAAAGAGAAGTTGATTAGTTGTTGGAACGAGCGGCGGACAAGTCCCGACGTCTCGCGAAGAGGGAAGCTTTACAAGCAATTGAGCGAGCACTTGGAGTGCGAAAGCAGAAAGAGAGGAGGAAAACAAGGACTTTAGAGGGTGAATGAGTAGCCGCAAGTCCGCAAACGTCAAGTTGGCGTGCAAACTTGTGAAAGTGTTCAACGCCCACACTATCTGAAGCCCCATCCGACCATGTGCCACCGGGGTTCCAGTCTTGAGATGGTCGACAAAATCTCGTGGCCGCGCTAAATCAGCCGCGCGCACAAAACGGCCGTTTTTGGATGTCTAGGCGATGCGAATGTCGTTCGCTGCCGCAGCTTGCTGTTTTCTGCATTTTTACATGGAAAAACACACCAAAACATGGCAAAACAGGCTGCCAAGGATGTGTGGCATGGGCAAGCGGCCGAACGGGCGTTGAGCGGTTCGCGGTGCGCGATGGCGTTCGTGACAAGGTGGGGGGGAGTTAATCATGCAAAAGTATGATCGGAGTGATTGGAGAGTTGGATTACTCCTGAGCTCGCATTCGCTTAAGGGAGCCCGTGAAGTCAGAGGACAAGGCCGAGTAAGCGAACGTTACTACCAAGGAAGCTAAGGAAAACAGAATCGATGCAAGCCTTAGAACATGATGGCAAAGGCCATGCATGGGAGTTGGAGTCTGCCTTTCTATCAACTAAGGGAAATTGCTTAGAGAACGTAGTGGTGTTGAAGCAGGTGGTCGAAAAAGGGCGAGAAAGCGACGACGAGTCCAGAGGGACTTAGCTACCCAAAACCAAGCATCGGTAGAATGAATGTGGACTTAAAAGAGTGCCACAGTGTCACGGACAAAATTGTAAACGGCTTGTTCGATGTAATGCTTATGCATGTCCGTGTCCCTTTTGGTTGGTTGTCACTTGTAAAACTTGTAAAGGGCTTGCCAAAGGCAAAATGCCCCATTTGAGCGAGTTTGTAAGCCATTGTAAGCTTGTACATAAAGCTTACGTCGAGTGACATACTTGTATTAGAATTCGGTCTGTAGTGGACCAATTTTATACCTTTGTTGTGCAACTGTTCTGAGCTTGTAATATGCATGGTTGGCTATAAAGTGTTTGCTAAAAGAGTGACTTGTGGATCCCGTGAAGCGCTTTCCGTCCCGCTCTCTTCCGTAGGTCCTAAGGGATTCTAGGAGATTTCGGGAGGTCGACGCGTGATACGCATTGGTGCCGCACGCTTAGGCAAAACCACTAAGTCCGCGACAGATGGTATCGAGCGGACAAGCCCACTTACAAACACTTAGCATGCAAACGGGGACCTAGCGAGGCACCACGAATACAACAAGCTAAGAGGAATGCGGAGCGCACAAAGGTCGGGATGGTCGAAGTTCGAGCAAAGGTGGCTCGACGTTAACACCTGACAGCGATGCTCGAGGCAAGCAGAGTGCTTGGCAAAGGATGAGACCGCAAGGTGGAGTGGGTTGTTCAACGATCGAAAGAGTTGTTAACTCGAGGAATTCGATACTACGCAAGGCCTTGCGTGACGACGATGGATTGTTCGCGGCCATCCCAAGGCGGCCAAGGTCGGCGCCATGGAGCATTAAAACTTTCTCTCGGCATGTGCGTGATACTTTCGTAAGAGGTCAAGTGTGCAGCAGTTCGCATGTTGCTAGACCCGCAGGGGTGCAAGGCGAAATGTATTGGTGAAATGTCACACCCAGCAAGTGCATTTGCAGCGCGAATTGGGCGCTTTGTTCAACAAAGGCGAAGTAGTCCAAGGATCGTGGTCTCCAAAACTTCCAAAGGGAAGGAGGCGAAGAGTGAAGTTGCTCCAACGGACGATATCCGTGAGGGATAAGTCCCGATTCTCCGTTGTCGCAATGAATCGCACTAGTTGAGGAGTACCTCAAGTCAAGCTCGATGGATCGAGTGAGTGGGAGTCATTGCATGATCTCGCCGATGGTGATGCGTTGGTGGGACGATAGCGAGATCAAGTGGGGAGCAACCTGCAATATAAAGTGAAGGCACACTTGGAGCCGATAGTGAGATCGGACTCAACAAAGGGTCGACCGTGGAATGGTGGGCGTGAGGGCCACCATTAACTCAATGCAAATCGAGAAGCGAACAACTTGGGGGTAACTTGTTGATGTACCCAAACCGCATGAAGGAGTTGGCGAAGAAGATAGAACGATGGAGCGGAGGCTCGAGCTTTCCTGCAGCAGGTCAAGGACATGGACTCTGCAGCGGGCGTGAATCGGATCATGTCGCTCCATGGGTTTCATATTCAGATGGAGCCGACTCATCTTGCATGGTGCCAAAGACAAAGGGAGCTTGAGGCACATGCACCTTATCTCGATGAAGCATTTGGGGAGATTCTAAGGCGACGCAGCTTTGAGGCAAAGTTGGTCCAATAGGCCTCGACACGGGCAAGAGGATGCACGGCAGATACTCTTGAAAAATATGCCATAGTGTAGCTATTCAAGTTGCCATGAGGAAAGCGGTGCGCAATGAGATCGGCCGTAGGGGTGGTCCCGTGATCTAGACAATGGTGCACCTATTTTAGTGAAGTCGGGACTTCAAAGGAGCCGCTAGGCGATGGATCCTAGAGCTAGGCTTCGTCCGAGTGTGACCCGAGAGTGGGTGGACGTAAGGTCGATTGCCAAAGGAGTGAACATATTCGGCCGGGCGAAGGCCTTACGATGTGTTGGCGGAGTCCACACATGGAGATATCGTAATTCGAGTTCATACCACGGGATCGACGCAAGGAGATGTCATCAGCGATGACATGATGCACGGATCATGGTGGAATGGTTCGTGGCAAGTCGACACACGAGTCCCATGGGGACTAGATCATGCGAAGTATGATCGGAGCGCGACTAGAGCTCCAAGTCGGTGAACAACACGACGGCAAGAAGAGCAATGCCATGGTACCGCAGAGGCGGGTCTTCCGCGTGCACCGAATGTTGCATTGAATGGAAGCCTCGACATCACTTATGGGGTGCCCTATCGAGGAAGAAGTTCAGATGCAAGTACCGTGGAGTCCCATGGGGACCGGATCATGCAGAGGTATGATCGAGCTACCGGTGAAGAGTGGAATCGCTTCGGAGCTCACATTCGCTAAGGGAGCCCGCAAGTCGCCGACAAGGCCGAGTGTTTAACATCGCAGCCAACGGCCAAGGAGAACGTAAATGGTGCAAGTTCGCGATACATGAATGGCAAAGCGGCCATACACGGGTGTTGTAATCGCCTTTTCCAAATGACCAAGTGGAACCGCCGAGAACACAGAGGTGTCGGGCTGCATGGTCGAAACGGGCTTAAGAAGCAATGACGAGTCCAAGAGGGACTCACTACCCAAGATCAATCATCTGCTAGATCAAGGTGGACTCAAAGGAGTGCCACAATGCCGCGGAGGCGAATCTACCGATCATGAAGAAGGGATGTAGATGCGAGACAACTGATAGTAGTGCTATGGGCGCCAGAAGGCCATGGTACCGCAGAGGCGGACTTCCGGAGTCATCAATCAACTCGCTCTCATAGAGGGAGAGCACTTGGTCGTGATATGGGCCGTGGAGGAGGAGAATGCTTCGCAAACTCCATGTACCAAGACAAGGTCAAGGGCGTGGCTGTGGAACTTCGTAAGACCAAAGGTCAATAGACTTTCCATCAAGATAGCCGTGAGTGAAGGACTTCGGTCGATGCAAGAGTGCATGACCAAGGATCGAGTAGCAAGACGCTGGTCGCACCTTTGCTACTGAGGAGTCGGCGATAAAAATGATGGAGAAGGCGCATAATCCCAAAGGCGACCAGATCTATCTGAGACTTACTCCAAGTTGGAGTGATAACTTCTGCATTCCAAAAGTTCAAGGGCAATGAGAAGGCGAATCATAGTAGCCGACTCAAAGGTAAGGATTGCAAACACTTCAAGTGCTTCGGAAGTGTGAGCTAAGAGCAGCGAAGTCTAGTAACCACTGATGCACGAAGTACAACCTCGAGGAGGCGCGGTCAAGTAACCTTTGCCTTTCTCAACTCTCAAGAACGGGCGGAACCGTGCACCCCAACTCTCTTAGTTATCCGGCAGGAGCTCAGACAACTTAAAGACCCTTCAAGTAAATCTGGCTGAAGAAGATCTGACAATAATTTTCGCGGAGTAAGGACCTCAAGAAATTTAGCAGCTGCGCAGGCGACGTCATAAAGCTCCAATAAGCATCTATCCAGCTAAGAGATAAGAAGAATTTGAAGATCGCGCATATCAAAGATGGTCTTTTCCTTCATCGATGAATCCGCAAGACTCAAAGAAGGATCAAGATAACTTCGCCGACCCCACACCGTAGTCGGAGTTATCAAGTAGTCAAGCAAAGATGGCGGATTAAAGTTCGACGACTCAACAACAACAAGTGGAGAGCAATTGGGAGCCAAGAGACGCATTGCAGTAGGAGCGTAAGATCAAGATCCAACAAAGAAAAGAAGTTGCAACACAAGAAAGGCTTCGACGAGGACGCCAAAGGAATAAGTGGGGAGAATGTCACGACAAAATTGTAAACGGCTTGTTCGATGTAATGCTTATGCATGTCCGTGTCCCTTTGGTTGGTTGTCACTTGTAAACTTGTAAAGGGCTTACCAAAGGCAAAATGCCCCATTTGAGCGAGTTTGTAAGCCATTGTAGGCTTGTACATAAAGCTTGCGCCGAGTGACATACTTGTATTAGAATTCGGTCAGAGTGGACCAATTTTATACCTTTGTTGTGCAACTGTTCTGAGCTTGTAATATGCATGGTTGGCTATAAAGTGTTTGCTAAAAGAGTGACTTGTGGATCCCGTGTGAAGCGCTTTCTCTGTCCCGTTCTCTCTTCCGTAGGTCCTAAGGGATTCTAGGAGATTTCAGGGAGGCTGACCTTTGCGGTGATACGCATTGGTGCCGCACGGCTTAGGCAAAACCAGCTAAGTCCGTGACAACAGTGCCACAGAGGTGGATCCATCGATCACGAAGAAAGGACGCAGATGCGAGGCAACGGATAGTAGTGCCATGGGCATGGCAGCACCATGATACTGCAGAGGCGAGACTTCCGTGGAGTCATCGATCCCTTACTCTCATGGAGGGAGAGCTCTTGGTCGTGAAATGGGCCAAGGAGGTGAAGAATGCAGGGGCAAACTCCAAGTACTAAGACAAGACCAAGGATGAGGCTAGGAAACTTGTAAGATCGTGTCAACAAGCTTCTCATTAAGATAGCTGAAAGTGAAGGACTACGGGCCGATGCAAGAGTGCACGTCCAAGGAATGAAGCAGGCATTACATGGTGGTGTACCTTTGCTACTCAGAGGAATATGCGGCAGAAATAATAGGGAAGACGCATAATCCCAAAGGCGGTCAAAACTATCATAGACTTACTCCAAGTCAAGTAAAAACTTCTTGCATTCCAGAAGTTCGATGGTGTTAAGAAAGTGAATCACAATAGCTAACTTAACGCAAGAAGTGCAAACACTTTGAATGCTTCGGAAGTGTGAGCTAAGAGCAGGCGAAGGCTAGTAACCAGCTCGATGCACGAAGTACAACCCTCAAGGAGGCGGGCGAAGTCAAGTAACCTTTGCCTTCTTAACTCTTAAGAGAATGGGCGAAATTGAGTACCTTAGTTCTCTTATTTATCAAGTAGAGGAGCTCTGCACAGGTTCAAAGACCCTTCGAAGGAACCTAATAGAAGACAACAATTGTAAAATCCTCACCAATGGTGATCAGTGCTACTGAGAGTAGATTGTTCGCTTCATTTCCCAATATAATGTCAATCGAAAGCGGAAATGATGCGAACCTACTTGGATATGACAACTAAGTGGAAGAAGATTCGATGGGCAAATTTTGTAGAGGAAGGACTCGAAAACTTCAAAGTCTATAAAGCGATGCTCGTTAAAGCTCTAACAAGCATCTACCCAGTTCAAGCGTCATGAGGCGTTTGAGAGATTGGCATATACCAAGGATGATCTTTTCCTTCATCTGAAGAATCCGCAAGAACCAACAGAGATCAGCATAACTCAGTCAACCCCACACCGGAGTCAGAGTCATTAATGAGTTGAAGCAGCATAGCGGATCAAAGTTCGACTACTCAACAACGCGAGAGCAACTAGGAGTCGAGGGGGCATTGCGGCAAGAGTAGAAGATTGAAGATTCGAAGAGTGCAAAGAAAGGTAAGGAGTTGCAACGTCGAATGAATAAGTGGGGGAGAATGTTACAAACAAAGTTTTAAATAGGGTGTTTGATGTAATGCTCATGCATGTCCAAGTTTTTTGGTTTGTTCATGCTTTGCATAGCATGTAGAGGGCCGATTGAATGCTTAGCCTCATTTTAGTTGGGTTTGACGATCGTTTTAGGCTTGTAAATAAAGGTTGTGTCATGTGGACACTTGTGGGGGATTTCGGTCTATAGTGGACTATTTTAGACCCTTTGTTGTGCAACCATTCTTGTGCTTGTGAAGTCCATGGTTGTAATTTGCATTGGCTATAAAATGTTTGTTGAAATGGTTGCTTGTAGATCTCGAGTGAAGCGTTTTCTTTAACCCGTCTTCTCTTTTGTATGTCCTAATGGATCCTAGGAGGTTTTGGGGAGGTTGACCTTTGCGGACGGACACGCAAGGGTACCGCACGACCTAGGCAAAACCAACTAAGTCCGTGATAATCCGCTACCGGGCGGTATCAGCTTCGCTGCAGCGAGGGAAGAAGAAGAGTCGTGGGAGAAGAGGGAGAAGGTGCTCGAAGAAGAGGGAGAATCGGGAGAACTTCAACGCTTTCTGATCCGGCGTCGCCTTCCCTTGACGATCCCGATCCAGGAGGTAACGGAGAGGCAACGACTCGACTTCTTCGCCGAAGGCCAAAGATGCCTGTGGCCTTTGCCGCGTTCTTCGTTGAAGGATGGAGACATCTGCGGCCTTTGACGTCTTCACTAAACACCACAGATGAGTAGAAGATTGTGTTCTCCTCATCACGTCAGGCCGAAGGCTAGAGACGTCTACAACCTTTGACGTCTTCGCCTAGAAGACTACGTTCTTCTCCTTGTCGCATCGCGTCGAAGGTCGGAGACGTATGCGCCCTTCGACGTTTTCACCGAACACCACAAATGAGGAGAAGACCATGTTCTTCTCCTCATCTGACACGACGAGGAGAAGAAAGGAGGCGACGTCACCAAGGTAGCGTATGCCTCCTTTTTTTAAAATTATATATATATATATATATGCACACGTATCGAGATGCTCAGTACACCCATATCATACCGTTTGCTCGAAACGTTGGTGCAGTACGAAATTTAAAATCTTGCTTTAAAGTATACAGTGGATGAGGATTCAAGAATTTGATAGCCACCCATATTTAAGCATTCATTTTTTTCAGAAATTGATGCGATTCGCATGTGAGATGATGGCCATGCCAGTTGAATGTGATATAGTTGCCACATAAATCTTGATTCGTGATTCGTTTGCATGTGCCATTCTTCACCCTTGTTTTTGTTGGTTTTCAGCATTGCCTTGATGCCCTTCATAGATCGGTACAGCCTCGATCTGTGCAAAGAAAAAGTGTGAAAGTGACTTCCTTGTCTTCTTAGATATACTGACATCTTGAATTATCCAGATGAGTTACGGATGGCTGTCAAAGAAGTCATATGTGACAGTGAGACCGAGCGACCTCAGTATGAGGAAGCACTAATAGCAATCACTGTGGATGAGTCTTTGAAACAGTGAGTTGATGTGTGTATGGATTTGTTATTGTCAATTTTAAGAAATTCATTATTTATTCTCAACATTGTTATTGCAGATACTGCCAGCGCATTGAACGATCTGATTTTTGGGGAGGCGAGTCAGAATTGTTGGTAAAGCTTTTGGCATGCTTTATATTGTTAGTTTAACATGAATATGAGCACATAGGCACACAACCATAGATGTATATAAGCATATTTAATCCATGTTGTATAGGAAGTTATATCAATCTAAACACTTAATTCTAGAATATTTGTTGACAGAATTTATATAAATATACTCTACTAGTTCGAGAACCTGTTGATGCTGAATGGTGTTTGTTAAACCAGTCAAGATTATACTAATTGGTATCCATTTTGAAGCAGCATTGCTCCCATGAAATTGTACTTTTCTTTTGCTTTTATCTCTTTTTGTTTATTTGTCATTTTGACTAAAATATTATTTTCTTTCTATGTCGTAAAGATTATAAGATTTCATTGATGTAAGAATCAGATTGACTTTTGGATGGTGTGCAATGATATAGTTACAACATAGCACTTTGAATGTTTTAAACTGCACCTAACAGTGAGATGCACTTCAGGTGTTGTCAAAATTGTGCCAGCAGCTGATCATCATCTACATACCGGAACATGAAGTAAGTTTATTAATTGGTTTTAGATTTACTATTTGGTAAACTTTCATAGCATGTTGGATATACAAATGGCAAGCTTTCTCTTTTTGCTGATAATGTGGCTGTTCTGCAAAATCATACCACTGAAGAATGTTGCTTATCAATACAGCATACGCATGGCGCATGGGGCAACGGATTTATTCCTATAACGCAGTACGGATCAGAGTTTGGCAAGAAGTCGAGAAACGGAAAGCAGAGGGCTCCCGTCAGATTGGTATACAGTGGTAGGAATCACTATGATTTATTGGTTTGACATTGCAGAATTTACTCTTCTTTTCTGGAAACATGCAATGCATTAAGTTGTTTCTTTTTGTTGTTGATCGAGTTGTACTGAGAATTGTCACTCTATTTGTGAGGTTATTCTTCCGAGTGCTTCAGTGTTGACATTTACTGAAGTAGTATGGGCCAGTCGCCCCAAAATAATCTGAACAAATCCCTGTCAGTAATGTGAAACGAGCATGATGAATCCGATATTACCAGCGTATACATAAATGCATGAGAAAAATGGTTTTGTAATCATTCTTATATTTGCCAGCAATGTGAAAATAACATGTTTTTACTTGTGGCAGTTTCTCGTTGAGGAGAACCTTAATTCCTTATCATTCCATATCTGCCCCCAATTTTACTTACAATACACAATTTCCAATTTGTTAATTTAATTATTTAAATAATTATTTTACAACATTTTCGTTTGATTTTTGTTTTAATTACCATTGCATATATATATATATATGTACATATATATGTATACATATGCATATATATTTATATGTATATATCTATGTATACATACATATATACATACATATATGTATGTATGTATGTATGTATATGTGTATATATGTGTATAATATATATATACATGCATGTACATATATGTATATGTGTATGTATATATGTGTATATATACATGTACATATATATTCATATATATATATATATATATATATATATATATATATATATATATATATATATATATATATATATATATATATATATATATCTATATCTATGTATAGATATGTATGTATATGTATATATATACACATATAGATACATAACTAAAAGGAGAAGAACAATCATAAAGAAAATCAATTAATAGGGGTTTTTTAAATAAATTGTCCTGTTTCCTGGATTCAAGTTCAAGGGAGAGAGATTCTGCACTAGACCTAGAAGACATTACATGCGACTAAGGGAGGAAATCCTATGTGTGAGATCATGGCAAGAACTGGCACAGAAGAACTAATGCTGCACTGGTAAGCTAGATGGCAAAATTGAGAGTGACGTAGATTGCAAGAGAGATGAACATGAAGCTTGAAATCGTTGCATCTAACACGATGGAAACCATTTCTTCAGAACCACTAAGACGACAAGAGTTTGTTCAGATAAAATAATTAAAAGAAGGTCAAATTGTTTTGATAAGTCGATACACAATAAGCTCAAACGAGTCAAGGATACAAGATTCTACAACAAATACTGGAACCATAAGAATCTCGATTAATTAAAAGAAACATGCAATGGCGGAACTCAACTCATAAATCAAACGAGAAAAGTACATTCTACCACAGAGATACGAACCTGAGAGGAACTTTGGATATCTTGATTTACGATATCAAAGAGGCACTTCTCTTATGAAAAACATTTTGACCTGTCCATCAGAGACACAAAAGTAAGTGAAATTATCAAAGAAATATCACAGGATATTATCATCAGCAAATACCCACTCATACTTGAGGGAAAGTACAAGCACTCATAAGGGGCTACCCATGTTTGATAATTCGTCCAAAGACGTAAAGCTATTTGGAATTTTTAAGTTCACATGGCTGTTCAGAAGCTACCGCTACTTGAGTCCAATAGGCGTTGTTTGTTAACTATATCAATAGTTAGGGCAAGAGGTTCCCTAATGTTGCACTTATAAGAACTGCAAGAGGAAGTTAATAAATTGCGATTATATGAATTAGAGTTTACCTGCTCCAGTGTCAGGAACATTATCACATTCCATGATCCAAGCCGAACAAAATTTGGAATGAAGCCCTTATAAAGAGCTAAAGGTCCCTGCAAGCAAAAATCTCCTTTTTTTTAGTTCAAGTCAACCACACATTGTATTCAGTCCCAATTCGGGCAGATCCCAAAGATAACAACATTAAGTGATGCATCTTGCCATCTCAAGTGATTTTTTTTCTGAACATTTTTCACATTTCTAAGCAAGAAATACAAAATAAAGCTAAAAAACTTCAACATACTTCATTTTTCAGTGTCTTGATGAAGCAATCTAGTGTGCTTTTATAGGATGAATCTCCCATCATTCTCGACTTGACCTGCAAAAAAGCAATATCTATATTCAGCTGGAGAATTTAGAAGGTAAGATGCAGCAATCTATTCAGAATGTTAGCAATTGCAAATCTTGCTCACTATGTTGGCATAGAATGACAAGATTAAAGCAACCCTATAGTGTACTTGTCTATTGTATCGTGTCAAAATATAGTTTACATTATCAAGCACAACTGTCACAGACCTAGATAGAGGACTGTTGTGTCTTTTAGCTGACAATTAGAGTGAGATTTGTCAAACTATAAGTTTGGGCTTCACCAGATATACACTGTTGTCAGATCATTGCTTAAAATTGACACATTGCACCAATAGTCAAAACAACAAGCAACACTTCTAAAAGAAAGGTGCCTAGAAACCTAGAACATCATCTCGAAGGGACCACCACATCAGTGCCCAAGTGGAGTGGCAAGTAAAAGGATTCTCACACTGTTATGGACTGGGACAAATTAAGAAATAAGAGATAAATCAGAATTGATAAGTATAATAATTTGAATTAAACTGAACACAATTTGCTCAGTCAAAGTAAAATGGAGAACAGGAAACCTAGAGAAATTGAAGATACTCATACTTACAAGTAGGAGTGGTATTATGTTGGCTGGTCGAAGAAGTAGGCAGCCATCACACCTACTTAGAGCAGGAAGGGTTGGCCAAAACTCCTACTTGAAGTAGGAACAGAAGAGAGGACCAGCTAGCTGCCACCATACCTGTATGGATCAGTAGGGGAGCTATATCTAAAGGCCAACCATCATAGAGAACAAGTGAGAGAAATAAGTGCAACAAGGATAACTCCAAAGTTGTTCTCCACATATACACATGCTTACAAGCCTTTAAAGTTATACTTTCAGACCTTTTCTAGGATCTCTCATTAGTGCAGTCATTGGATGCTTGAAATCAACCTTAACACAAGACCTTATTCTCCACATATACACATAGGTAATCCTGCTATATTGGTTGCTGTTTCAAGGAAATATGAGTCATGAAGAGGCTGCCCTATTAAACTTGACATTTGGTTTTCAACCTCCAGTTACATGACCCCATCTCCATCATTTGGTTGGTCAAGGTTCGGCAGCATAAACTAGGTTGACACCTTCATCAAGTTTGGCATCCTTAGCTAGATCAACCACATCTCCTGCATCCTCAGAATTTCAAAACCTACGCAAGCTCTCACAATTCCGCAGTTGGTCGAGAATAGGCAAAGGGCTTGCGCACCCACTACCAAAAGAGATGGACTTTGGGGAGCTTCTGTTCCCACTGCAATAAGAAGCAGAATCTGGCACCCAAGTGCTAGTCTATCAATTTCATAGTGTGACTGATGACAACAAGGTAGAAAGCCTGGTTAAACTTGACAGGTGAAAGAACCTGATGGAATTCTGAAACTGACAATCAAAGTGTCCAGTAGATGTCAAAATCTCATTGCACCCTATATGGTGTCACTCGAAATCTGTGATAACAACATTCTCGTAGCTTCCTGTTGGTAGCATATCCACCCACAGCTTTACCAACTTCAGCATCACTGACCAGTAACATAGAAGAATATCCTCACACCTATTGCAAGGTTTATGGAGATCAATGGCGAGAAACTTAAGTGCCATGGCAAGTGTGAGGAATTTCCCCTTGCATCCAGGAAATACAATTTGACATCACCCTCTATGCTAACACTCTTGAAGGGTACTAACATCATACTTGTACTCACATGGCTACATGAGGATTGTGTATGACATCCATAAGAACTTTGAGGACATGACACTGATATTCGAATGTGATTGATGTAGCTTAAGGATAAAGAGTTGTGGGACCTCCAGCAAATCATCAAATTGGCAAATATTTCTCCAGCCAACCTTTTCAAATTGACCACGGAAACAGATCAAAAGGAGCTCCCGATTAAAGGCTTTAAACCAGCAGCAATTTCCATCCTATTTGTGCTGGCAGAGCCCTTATGAGACCCATGGCCAGACTTAAGTCCACTTCTTCAAGGACCATCTAGCAGGCAAATGCTGCAATTGAAACAGATTAGACCCCTGAGTAGTCTAACAGTGCATCAGCATATGTCACTTCTTAACTGTCATGTCCATCCACTATAATTTGACCCAATCTCTGAAGAACAAGGTCGTAGCTTAAGTTTTATGATTTCTTATGTTCTGACCTGTTTGTAAAAGCCAATGGCCTCACTCCAGGGCATGAACATGACCCGTGTATCCCTATTGTGCCTCGAGCACAACTAGCCAACATACAGTCATATCAGTACCAACACATGCAGATGTTGAAGATCAAGCATCAAGTGCAGGTGATGCTTCAAACCAATATAAACTGTTCTTCATGAAGCCCAAGTTATTTACGGTGTTGCTAGTTTAGAAGCACAATAATTGGAGGTTATATGTAGACTACCTGAGAGTGGTCCTGATCCTGCCAATGATGATAGGATAAGATAACATTGGAAAATCAAATAATGATGATCCTGAATAATATGAATTCAGATAATAGAGTAGGCACCTAAGTACTTGGAGATTTAGGCTATCTGAACAAAAGCTCAGCAACTAAGAATATATCTAACATGTGGAGGAAAAACATATTAATATAATAAAACAAATGCCTCCATATTCTGCATTCACCATATGTTGCATGGTGTCATAGAATCACAGCCCTTCATGCCTTTCATTTTAAAAAGAATCAATTTCCTATCAAATATGAGCTTGCAATAATCTTCAACAAAAGTTAGTGCAAAATATAATGGATGCCAAGAGCAATTTTTGCAAATCGGCAATTTTATGTGGACGTCCAAAGGTTGCAGGCATTCTTCTATATGCGATCAAGCAGTCTTCCAATCATACCTATATGTAATATGAGGAAATATCTAATGAAATGCATCGTAATATCATATAACAAAGAACAATTAGTTACACCTTACAGTAAAAAGATGATCTCTTTACAAACAGTCACTGAAATTAGAAAAACAAATGACATTATACCTTGAATGGTTTTATTTTCGAACAAAAAAATATTTGATTAAAAAAAGGGTAGCAGTATACTCTGAGAAAAGCATACCACATCAACAGGAGAACCAATACAAACAGCAAAGAATCCAGCACCCAAACCAGCTACAACATGAGTGAAAATGTCATCTGTGAATCCGGGAATTTCCAAGATCGTCTGCACCCAAAAGAAGACTCATATAACAGAAGAACGAAAAGGAAAAAAAAAAGAAGAAAGAACTAGAAGCCTCCACTGATAAGATATGATGGAAAGGGTCTAACCTGTTTTATATGATCATAGCTTGCTAGCTCAGCAGCATTTATAATCGCGTTACGTGCAATATTGGGACCAAGACCAGTCCATAAAGACCCAATTCCTTCCTAAATTGTAAAATTGGACAAATTCACTTGAAGTATGATCCACTTTAAACTTTTGATCAGTTAGTTGTTAAATATAGACCTGTCTGATTATTTTGAAATAAGCATCCAATGCTCCTAAATAACGTCTTGGTACACCCGGTGGAAGTTTGCCTTCGGATTGAAGGCGAACTTTTACAAGATCAGTTGGATTGGCCACAGTAATTGCCAAGGCACCTAATTGAATTGCAATAACTAGGTTAAGATGACAAATGAAATCACCGATCCCAATGAAATCTTAGACAAATGAATTGTCTATCTTAGACAATGAAACACTGATCCCAATTGTGAAAGATCAGACTGATAGAACGTCAAACTCTTGAATAAACTATATACGATTGTTTTCATTTACACTATCCATGAAACTCACCGGTTATAAGCCCAGCAAGGATTTTCTTTATCAATGAAATATCTCCGACAAAACTATCACCAAAGAAGAAGGCTTTGACCTGTCAAGATAGGCAAACTGTTAAATTAGTTGAATCAACAATTTTGATAGTCTACTACTGAGCTGAGTGAGAACAAGCACTGTAACTTACAGGCTCATACAACCCAATCCGTAACCCACCATAGAGACATTGACGATGCAACCCAGGTACGAGACCTGTCCATAGTGCTGTCAAACCTTCCTCCCTAAATATTGTTAATATGGTGCCCAACATTCCCCTGTATTTAGGTACTCCCACTGCATCCCCAGCGACTGCTTTTTTCTGTAGCTGGAGCCTGACTTTAGCAGTGTCCAAAGGAATGGTGCAAAACTACATCAAATCAGCACATAATATACGGTGTGAGAAAGGATCTACCTGCAAAGCAAGGAAATAAAAGTGTCTAATAGGAAAAAGAACGTGGGCATTACACGAATGAATTCTGATGCTTGTTCGAGTGTGTCGCGTAGTAGGGAAACAAAATGAAGACGAGAGGATATGCAAGTTAAAAATGTGTTTACAAAGACAATACATACAATGTTACGAAAAATGACAGACTAAACGGCTGAGTTCCTAATAAGCCTATATGCCAAAATTGTCCAACTTCTCCTTGCCATTTTAAATATGCCCTCAAGGTGTTTGAGGACTGTCCTACTTGCAGATATGAAGCAAAAGACAGATCCTATCCCACACTATTCACACAAACGAAATCAGATCTCCAACTCAAACTGCTGCCTTATCATAAAGCTTTTATCTCGCCAACGAGAGCAATTTCTTTCTTCTTTCGAACATCTAAATGGTCGGTTTACTTGCTGCGACTTGCAAGGGCACCGAATCACCAATGGTTAAAATGGACGGGGCGGGAACGAAATCGAACATCTAAAATTTTACGATCTTGAATCGAACACGTCCCAGATCGAGAAATGGACAAGCAGCACACAAGTAACAGGATGCCTCCAACACGGCGATCAGAGTCCAAGTAAACCGACCTCGGCGAAGCAGGCGGCGATGGCGCTGCTCGCGAACCGCCAGTAGAAGGAGATATCGGTCCTGGAGCCGTGGTCCGCCATGGCCGCGGGCGAACCGCGATCTGCTGCCGCCGGGAAAATCGGAGGTAGTCGGTTGACGTAGCCCAGGGACGGGGGATTAGGGATCTCGGAGAAGGCAAGACAAGAGGCGAGCGGAGAAGGATCCCAACTTCTCTCCCGGGCAATGGGGTTCGGAGGTGACAATGGATCGGCCGATCCCTCTCACCTCGCCGCGCTCTTCTTTCACGGGGATCAAACAGACACAAACTTATTTCCTGATCGATTTTTCTTATGCTTGGCTAACGAAAATGGACTTCCCAACCGCCAGCACAAGGGCCGAGAAATAAGCTTAAAGCCGTATGGTAGGTGCACCGATTTTGACTTTTCAGGTACCATCTGCTGCACGTGTGGCAGCCATCACGTAAACGACGATGCGGCTTCGCCTCGTCGTGCACACGTTCGGAATGGGTTTAGTTTCGAGAGTTTTGGTCCGACCGAATGGAAATAAACCAAAATTAACTCGACCTGGTTCAAGTCATTGTTACCAATATGCTGTGAAATGCAAGCTATAGGAAGACATGTTTTGATACGACACGAGTCCTCGAGAACCTTCATAACAAAATGCTATGAAATGGTACTCCTACCACATTGGGAAATCATATATTTACCTCTCTAAACATTCTTCTGCTTTCAACAAGCAACATTTGTTCTACTCTTCGTTTGAGATTCCTGAAGGTACTGATCATTCAAGTATTATCTTAGTACTTATCTTTCCCAAGCCGGATCGTAAGAATAATACCAATACTCATTTTTACAATGTTATGGGTAATATTCAAGATTGATATAAGTTTTCCTTGTTTTCAGAGAGAGAAAAACTATACTGATTGGTTTTGTAATTAATTCCTTGCCAACCCATATCTTGCTCAACACCTGGATCTTTTTTTTTGTTTTTTTGATCGAAATTTTCTTTAGAATGAATCATCGTAGTACGCAACTTATCGTTTGGCACACCCTTACCATAGCTAAAAAGAAGTGATATGTGCTAATAGACTTTGATCATTAATGATGAGGATAAATTTTGTGTCAAAATTTTTATTTCTAAATATGATTCTCTAACATTCCCACGATCAGAATATTTAGGATTGCTCATGCAATCTTAAACCTTTCTTATTCCTTAAAAGAGGATTTTAGAAAATACAATAGTACTAATATTTGGATGAAGGCGCTTGGTTAAACAATATCCCGTTCTCATCGTTCATTAATATATATATATATATATATATATATATATATATATATATATATATATATATATAGTGTTGTTAGTGCAAACAATCTTTTTATCGTGATCCGGGGGCGCGCGGGGGAGAGCCCGTAGTACTGGGGTCGTCTCGGTAGGGTTCGGGCCCGTCGAAGCCTCCTGCTCCAGTTGAGTCCCGAGCTGTGGCGTGCGCCGAGGTCGCCGGGAGCGGAACCTGCACAAAGGCGGGTCGGAGGGTGCTCCGCCCGACCCCTCCGACGCTTAAGTCAGCGTCGCTCCCGTGGGTTCCCGACCTCCAGAAATTACCAACTCAAGGGTTTAGAGTGCGCACCTCTCGCCCTCCTTTCCCCCCTTTTCCTTACCTTGCCCCTTGCCTTAAATATGTCGGGGGAATGGCCCGCTCCCATTTGCGTCTGGGGATGGTGTACGGACCTGGCCTCGCAGGCTGGTGGCGTGGTCAACTCAGCATGGACGCGGGGCGAGGCAGAGGAGAAGCGACGTCTCGGCCGGCCGCGGAGTAATTGAGCGCAGAGTGGCGAGGACGCCATCCGGCGAAATACACAGACCGGATGTCACGCCACATTTAATACCCATAACACTACCCCTCAAAAGCCACTCTGCGGACGGGCCTCGGTGGGTAGGGGCGTGTTCGGAAAACCCGGTTGCACGTGAGCGGCCGGCTGAGACCTCGCCGAGGTTCTGCGAAGTTGTGATATAATTGGATCGCATCATTGGCGGGATAAGGGGTCGAGACTCGCTCAAGACCCGACACGGTGGTCGAGCCGCCGCTCAAGACCATGTAACAGAATACCCATGGTTGAGACCCGCTCAAGACCATGTTACCGAACCACCGTTCGGGATAAAGGGTCGAGGCTCACTCAAGACCCGGAAAACCAATGATCGAGGCCCGCTCAAGACCATGTAATAGAATACCCATGGTCGAGGCCCGCTCGAGACCACGTAACCGAACCGCCGTTCGGGATAAAGGGTCGAGGCTCGCTCAAGACCCGAAAAACCAATGGTCGAGTCCCGCTCGAGACCATGAGAACCGAACCGCCGTTCGGGATAAGGGGTCGAGACCCGCTCAAGACCCAGAAAATCGATGGTCGAGGCCCGCTCAAGACCCAGAAATCCGATGGTCGAGGCCCGCTCAAGACCATGGATACTGAACCGCTGATCGGGATAAAGGGTCGAGGCCCGCTCAAGACCGAGAAATCTGATGGTCGAGGCCCGCTCAAGACCATGTAACCGAACCACCGTTCGAGATAAGGGGTCGAGACCCGCTCAAGACCCAGAAAACCGATGGTCGAGGCCCGCTCAAGACCATGGGAACCGAACCGTCGTTCGGGATAAGGGGTCGAGACCCGCTCAAGACCCAGAAAACCGATGGTCGAGGCCCGCTCAAGACCATGAGAACCGAACCGCCGTTCGGGATAAGGGGTCAAGACCCGCTCAAGACCCAGAAAACCAATGGTCGAAGCCCGCTCAAGACCATGAGAACCGAACCGCCGATCGGGATAAAGGGTCGAGGCCCGCTCAAGACCTGTAAACTGGCGGTGGTCGAGGCCCGCCAAGACCATGGATACCGAATCATTGCCGATAAGGGGCCGAGGCGTTGCTCAAGACTCCAGAAAACGATCGAGCCGCCGCCAAGATCAAGAAGAACCGAACCGCTGCTCGATAAGGGTCGAGGCGCCGCCAAGACCCGAAACCAGCGGTCGCGGCCGCTTGAAACCGTCGCGCTATTGCGGTTGTGGGGATCGAGGGGTCGACGACGTGCCGCGCAAGTTACCCGCCTGGGTGGTGGACACGTCACGTCCTCATTAATACCGCGTCGGCGTTTGGGCTTCCCGATGCGACGTCGTTGGGCGATATGCGCGACGACATGTCGCCGCCACTTCGGAGGCGAAAGGGCGAGGCCTTTCCTTTAAATAGCGCACACGCGACACTCCGACTTTTCATCGCGGAGTTATTCTGTCTCTCGAGTCCTGCCGTTGTCTTCTTCCGAGTTTTCTTCCTTGGCTCTGGTGTCCTGCCACCCTTCAGTCGATCCCTTCCACTGTAGGTCAGTGTACGATGGCTCTTCCTTCCACCTCTTCTTCCTCCACTTCTTCCTCCTCCTCTCCTTCCGTCACTACTCGCGTTGCAGCCTTCCCACCATCTCCTCCTTCCAACCGTTTCTCGGACGGGGAAGCAGCGCGTGCGCTAGAGGCCATAATGTGGCGCCACGACCAAGATTCTACTGGGCGACTCGTCAGTGGGGATCATCGGGCGCTTTAGTATTCCGGAGGAATACGTTCTTGCAGCCCCCGAAGCGGGGCAGCGGGCCTTCGACCCGGTCCCCAAGGGCTTTGCCCTGACTCTCGACGCCCTGGAGGCCGGTCTGCGCCTCCCCCTACATCCCGTCATTGTGTCATGCATCTCTTTGTGGCGGATCTCGCCTTCACAGATAACCCCCAACTCCTGGCGATACTTGGTGGCTTTCCTGGGGGAATGCCACTACGCCAATATCACCCCTACCATGACCTTTTTCTTTCTTGTTTCCACTTTGTTCAAGGGTCAGGGGTTATTTCCTTGCTGCCGGGCGAGTTCAGTCGGGTGCCCCACCAACAACAAGGGTGGAAGAGGCGCTTCTTCTTCATCCGGTGGGAGAAGGGTGGGGTTTGGGGTTCGGTGGTCCTCGAGGACCATTGATAACTGACCCGGCTCAAGCTCAAGCGAGGCGTGCACACCTCGAGAAGGCGAGGTCATTCTTCCCTCTTCGCAAGCCATCCGTAATATGTCGGAGAAATGGCTTGCGGGCGAGCAACGCTCTCGGGGTAGGTTTATCACTGCTTTACGTTTTTGGGACCATTGCGGCTTTCTCGTTTCTAACTGGTCCTTATTTCTCGCAGAAATAGTGAACTTGCGGTCGTTCCATGGTGCGAGTACTCCCGCAAGCTCGTCCCCGCGAGCCCCGGCTGCAGGCGGCGGGGTGACTCCCATGAGGCGGAGGGCGCCCGAAGAGGCCCAAGGCGAAGAACGTCGTGGACCACGAAGCGCCGGCAGCCCTCCCCGACCATCCTGAAGCATCTGCCGCGACGAGGTGCGAGGCCCCGGGGCGCCGGAAGGGCGTCGTCCCCGGCCGGGAAGGACCTATGCCGGATTCCACCGGGCAAGGGGCAGCCCTTCCATTCTCGGGTAATGGTGAGATCCCTCCCGGGGAAGCGACCCCTTGGTGGCCCGTTGGAGCAGATTGTCCCGAGGGGACAAGGTATGGTCGAGGAGACCTGCGCCACTTACCTCGGGCGCCCCATCCCGACATGGCTCGGGACGTATACACGCTCCCCTCGGAGGCTCTCATCGCCAAATCAGCCAAGTCGGTGCTGTGGGTAAGCCTCGTCTCGCGTTTCTCTTTTTGGGAAAACGCCGTTTATCACTATTTACTGTTCCCCTTTTTGTGCAGAATCTCCACTACACCACGGCTCGGCCATCGTCCACGACGCGGTCGGCTCATAGCTAAGCGGCGCACGCCTGCGTCGCCGCCACCGAGGAGGCCGGCGGGTCCGGACCCGAGGCGGTTGCGCCACCGGCAGCGGCGTTGACTGGCGCGGTATCACGCGACCGCCGAGCTCGAGGCCTCGTCGCAACGACGCCGCGGCTTCTCGGATGGAGAAGGCGAGAACCGCCTCAGGCGAGCCTCGAGCTGGCGCCGCTTCACGAGGCGCGCGAGGCCGCCAGAGGCCCTCGCAGCGAAAAAGCCGTCGGAGGCGATCGAGCGAAGTCGGAGGGCTTCCTTCTCGGCTTGGACCGGCGGCGGTATCCACGAATATGGATACAAGGTCGCCTAGCCGGTTCGGCGTGCCCTCCGGGCTCCACGATCGAGGAAGATCCCTTCACCTCCTGGCCCGAGGACCAGGGGGCAAGTATGCTCGACGAGGTCCCCTTCGACGATAGTCTGCCGGAGGCCAACCCTTAAGGGGTTCTTTTTCTTTTTTGGAGGGTTTTCCCTCACCCCTTTTGTATCATCCTTTGTCCCCCCTCTAGGGGCTCATTTTGTTCTTCAGCATTTTGGCAATATAATTCCAATTTTGACAAGTTAGCCTCTATAGTCTGAATCCAATGCTAGTACTTCTATCTTGCCTTTGCAGTCTTTATAACAACTTCACACGAAATATTTTTTGAGGTTCTGGACGTTCCAGGTCCTCGGGAATTGCTGTCCTGACATAGTCGCAAGTCGGTACGTGCCCGGTCGGACGACCTTGGTGACTCGGTAGGGGCCTTCCCACTTGGGTGCAAGCTTGCCCCTTAGGCGGGTAGGGTCACTTACCTCCGCCTTGCGCAGCACCAAGTCTCCCAACCCGAGGGGTCGAGGGTGTACCCTCTTATTATAGTTTCGGGCGACACTTCGATTATACGCTAACATCTTTAGGTGCGCGTCAGCCCTGCGCTCTTCGAGGAGGTCTAGGCCAGCCCGAACTCCTTGGGTCGAGGTTGACTCTTCGTAGTTTTCTACTCGGAAGGTCGGAATGACCAACTCGGCCGGGAGAACTGCCTCCACGCCGAACGCCAAGCTGTACGGGGACTCGCCCGAGGCCGTTTTCGGGGTTGTCCGCAATGACCATAGGACATTCGGTAGTTCGTCGACCCAGGCTGACCGGGCTTCCAGAGTCCTTTTCTTAAGCCCATCCAGGATAGCTCGGTTGGTTACCTCGGCGAGCCCGTTGGTCCAGTGTGCCACGGGCTAAACCTCAAATGGATCAGTAAGTCGCGCGAATTCCTAAACCGGCGTGAAAAGCGGGTACCGTTATCAGTAATGATAACGTTGGGAAGGCCGAACCGGGTCACAATATTTTTCCATACTGAACTATTCGACCCGTCCGGTTGTAATAGTCGCCGTACCCACTTGGTGAAATAATCGATTCCTACAATGATGTATCTCCGCTGACCGGACGCCGGGGGAAATGGCCCCAGAAGGTCCATCCCCCACTGCGCGAAGGGCCAAGCGCAATCCATGGTGGTGAGAGGGACCGCGGGAAGCTGCGGGGCCTGGGCTTGGCGCTGGCATGTGTCGCACCGCCGCACGAAAGCCTTAGCGTCTCGGTGCAACGTGGGCCAGTAATAGCCTTGGCGCAGTACCTTGAAGGCCAAAGTCCGACCCATGTGCTCCCCGCAGTTCCGTGCGGACTTCGGGCGAATTATATTCGCCACGGATCCAAGCATCGTAAGAGGGGCGAAAATGACCTTCTCAGAAAGCCGATCGCCAATCTCGCACAATACCATGCTTGTTCGCGGAGCCGGCGCGCCAAGGCCGCCTTCAGCAGTGATGCCCTCACGCTTGTATCTCCGCATCTCCCGCACTCCATGTGAGCGAGGCGCTGACTCGGGTCCCTTCGCTCGTGGCCACCGACGGGAGTGAGGTCTTCGACTGGATGTTCCTCGTGTTCGCCTCCCGAGGCTAACTTTGCGAGCTGGTCCACCCGCTCGTTCTGGGACCTGGGCACTCTAGATAAAGTGAAGTGAGAAAAGTTAGAGGTTTGGGCTTTTACCTCTGTTAGGTATTTCGACATGGTCGGGTCCCGCACCCGATATTCTCTGCCTACTTGCTCGGCGACCAATTGGGAGTCCGTGATAACATGGACTGCTCTCAACTGCATCTCAGCTGCCAAGCGGAGGTCCGCCAGAAGGGCTTCATACTCTGCCTCATTGTTTGTGGCCTCGCCAAATGGAGGGAGCGCCGAAAGAGTGTCCTCGGGTCCTCCAGATAAGTCCTCGCCCGGCACTCCTTCGAGCTCGATGACCCATCTACGCAAGACCTGGGCCTCGTAAACTTGTTCCGCACCCTCCGCTTCCGGTCGGGTCAGTTCCAAAATGAAGTCGGCCAGTGCCTGGGCCTTGATGGCCGTTTTTGGTTTGTAGTGGAGATCGAACTCAGATAGCTCCACCGACCATTTTAAGAGGCGCCCTGCTACGTCGAATTTAGAAAGAACTTGACGCAGTGGTTGGTCGGTCATTACCTCGATTGTATGGGCCTGGAAATAGGGGCGTAGCTTCCGAGCCGCCAAGATAAGTGCTAACGCCAGCCTCTCGATGGGGGGGGTAGCGCTGCTCCGGCCCCCGCAAAACATGGCTGGTGTAATAGACCGGATGTTGTTTTTCGGATGCTTCTTTTACCAAAGATCGAGCTCATCCGTGCCGAGACGCCGCTGTAGAGGCAAAGTTTTTCCGACGCGATACCGAGGCAAGGCGTGGGAGCGCCGGATAGGTGCCGCTCAGACGCGGCAAGGCTTCCTCACACTCCGACCATCGAAGTTCTTCGGATCCTTCAGACCGAAAGAAGGGGGAGACACTTGTCTCCGATCGGGATGTAAACCGACAAAGCCGTTATCCTCCCGTTAAGGCATTGAAGCTCCTTCATCGCCCTTGGAGATCTCATGTTGAGGAGTGCAATCTTTTCCGGTTGGCATCAATTCCCGCCATGTATGATGAATCCAGAACTTTCCGAGGTGACGCCAAGACGCACTTAGCTGGGTTAAGGCGCATCCCATATCCCCTCAACGTAGCGAAGGTCTCCCTCAGGTCGTCAAGGTGTGCAGCTCCTGTCTGACTTTTCACGATCATGTCGTCGACATAGACCTCCATGTTTCGCCCAATCTAGTGGGCGAACATCTTATTCATCGTCTTTTGGTAAGTGGCCCCAGCGTTCTTTAGTCCAAACGGCATGACCTTGTAAAAATAGGCTCCTCGGGGCGTGTGGAAGGCTGTGTGTTGTTGATCCTCCGCGCCATCCGGATCCGTTGTAACCGAGAAGGCATCCATGAAGGAGAAACGGCGTGTCCCACCGCCGAGTCAACGAAATGGTCGATCCTAGGCAAAGGGAAGCAATCCTTCGCAAGCACGATTCAGACGGTGTAGTCGACACACATCCTCCAACTTCCATTAGGCTTCTTCACGAGAACTACATTGACACCATTGGGGTACCCGACTTTCCTAATGAAGCCGATGCCGAGCTTATCCACCTCCATTTGCATAGCCTCGTTGGCGCCCGAGCCCGAGCTCGAGTCTTTGTCTCACCGGGCGAAAGCAATGGGAAATGCTCAGCGGTGTTGAGAAACTTCCGGTTGATTCCCGGAGGTCGGCCTGTCCAAGCAAAGACATCCGTATTTTCTGGAGGAGGCTGAGTTGAGCTCGCTCGCTCATCTAGGTCCGACCGATCCCGACCGTCCGGCCGGACGGCCATCCCGCAGCTGAACGCTTGATTGCCGCGCTGCCGCCGGGTGCTAGGTCGGGTGTCGCGACCCGCGCGGGTCCTCAAGGGGCTGCTCTGGCCTCTTTCTCTTGCCTAGGGAGATCGCCATCAAGTAGCACCGCCTAGACTGGGATCTCCCGACTTCCCCGCGCCCGTCCGAATTTCAAGGTCCGTGGTATGTTGAGATAATCGCCTTAGCTCGCTGAGGGGGCTGCCTGTGATGGCGTTGTACGCGGTGGGGAGATCGACCACCGTAAAGGTCACCAACATTGTTTTTGCCCTGAGAGTCGCCGAGAGTTAGAGGTAGGGTGACCGCACTCGCGGCGAGATCGACCCGGTGAACCCGTGAGCGCCGAGTGTAGAGGCTTCAAGGCCTCCTTCGTAATCCCAGCCTTCAAGAAGGCTTCAAGTAAAGGATGTCGGCACGAGCCGCAAAGTGTCAACCATGATCCTTCTAACTCGCAGATTGGCTATTCGGGCCGACACCATTAGCGCCGTCGCGTTCGAGATTCCCAATCCCCGGGGGAAAGTGATCTGCTCGAGGGGGTGGAGTTCCCGGCCGGGACAAAGACGGCATAAGCCTTCGTCCCGAGGCACTATGCCCCCAGAGGCGGGTCCCCAACAATCACGCCGATGTGTTGCTCGACCGCCCTCGACGCAGAGGGATCCCGCGACGTTGGAGGTATTGGTCTAAATGCCCTCCGGATCGCTCCTCAATTTGCCGCCTACCGTAGCATTGCTCCGTCGCGTGCCCATTCGCCGATGGAAGCGGCAGACGGGTATGGTCGGCTAGCTCGCCGCCTCATCTGGCGGGAGGCTTAAGCATTCCCTTCCTTTATCCGAGAAATATTTGTGTGCGCGACGCTGCTCAAGGGGGAGGTGGTAGCCAGCGTATTGGTCGGGATGTCCCGTCCGCATCCTCGGTGGGGACTACCGCCGTCGCTGCTCCGCCGGTGGCGCCGAACGCCCCTTGGGCGCTCTTCCTTTCTTCCCGACATCCAAGTTTCGGCCGCCACATACTGGTTCGCCCGCTGGAATATTTCCTCGATGGACACGGGGGGTCGCTCCACCAAGGACCAACAAAACCTCGAGGGTCGTAGCCCTATCATGAATTCCTGCATTAACAGCGAAGGGTGAGCGTCAGATAACCCTCGTACCTCCATGGTAAATCTTCGCACAAAGTGGGAGAGGGGTTCATCCTCCTTTTACTTCAAACCCAGGAGGAGCGCGACAGTAGGCTTCGGATGCGCGAACGCCAGAAAGTGTAGCTCGAAATCCTTGGCGAGCTATTCGAAGGACGTTATCGTCCCACTTTTTAAAGTGCTGTACCAGGCACGTGCGGGCCCTTTCAACGTGGTGGGGAACGCCCGGCACATCAGGGCGTCCGAGGTCCCATATAGGGCCATTTGAGCTCGAAAGGCAGCAACATGGTCCGCGGGGTCACTGGCTCCGTCATAAAGATTGATGGAGGGGAGGCAGAAGTTCAAGGGCACAGGGTATTCCCGTATGTCACTAGCGAACGGGGACTCCCAGTGGGGCTCCTCCCTCTGCTCCTCTTTCGACCTACGGACATCCCTTTGCACCTCATCCAGGCGCTGGGAAATAGAGCGGAGCTGAGCTCGGAATAAATCGGTTGAGTCCGAGGACACCGCCTCGGGCTCGGGCGGGATACCCAGGTTTTCGAGAACCCGGGTTCCGTCCAGGACCGGATGGGACACTGGGGAAGACGGTGCCGCGGGAGGTGCCTCCTGAGCTTGGAGGGAGGGTCTGGGCCTCTGGTGGTTCGGCCCTCCCGTTCCCTGAAGCAGGTGAGGGACAACGGCCTGGACGGCATTTGCTAGAGTCCGGACCAATTGGGATAGGTCCTGAAAGGCCTCTGCGGTGACTGGGGGAGGGTCCGGAGAAAACCCGACTGGCGGGTGGAGTCCCGGGTCGTTAAACAGACTCCAATAGCGCTCTAAGGTCGCAGCGGGATCGTCTCTGGTCCGAGGTAGAGGGGCTTCCACCGGGTGCCCCACGTGGTGCGACCTTTCGCCCATGCGCTGCTCGGGGCACGCAAAGGCGATCTTTCGACGGGCCCTCCTTCTAGCGCCAATCTGTTAGTGCAACAATCTTTTACCGTGACCCGAGGGGCGCGGGAAAGCCCGTGGTTCCGGTCGCCTCGGTAGAGTTCGGCCCGCCGACGCCTCTCGCTTCTTGAGTCCCGAGTGGCGCGCGCTGTCGCCGGAGCGGAACCTGCACAAAGGCGGGTCGGAGGGTGCTCCGCCCGACCCCTCCGATGCTCAAGTCAGCGTCACTCCCGTGGATTCCCGACCTCCTTTTTCTCCTATCTCCCCGGAGATTACCAACTCAAGGGTTTAGAGTGCGCACCTTTCTCCCCCCCTTCCTTACCTTGC
This sequence comes from Musa troglodytarum, assembly GCA_023547065.1. Taxonomy (NCBI): domain Eukaryota; kingdom Viridiplantae; phylum Streptophyta; class Magnoliopsida; order Zingiberales; family Musaceae; genus Musa; species Musa troglodytarum. The sequence goes on from CP097508.1 coordinate 16,772,475, forward strand.
CCCTTGTCTTAAATATGTCGGGGGAATGGCCCGCTCCCATTTGCGTCTGGGGATGGTGTACGGATCTGGCCTCGCAGGCTGGTGGCGTGGTCAACTCAGCATGGACGCGGGGCGAGGCAGAGGAGAAGCGACGTCGGGTCGGTCAGTCGTGGGAGTAATTGAGCGCAGGAGAGACGAGGACATCATCCGGGTGAAATACACAGGACCGGATGTCACGTCACATTTAATACCTATAACATTAGCTAAGTTAACCAACATATTTTCTCTTTTATCAACATTGATGCCATGTAACACTATTCTCAAGTGGTTGATTTCATATATAAAATGGCAATTGGTACG
>CP097508.1:16777113-16924112 GCA_023547065.1 Musa troglodytarum
TTTGCTGCTGTAATTTTTCATCTAAAATATCAGAAAGAAGTTTTTCTATCAATCCCTTGCCTGCGAATTCCTTGCGTCGCAAAAGTTACCATCTTTGCGACGAAGGATCGCTAGAAAATTTCAACCGCGTGTTGCTACCTTTAACCGATCTAATTATTATCCTTTTTGAACGAAATTTTTTGTGCACCTCATAGATCATCTTGGCTCCCATCCATGATTGATCTATTATGGAATTCATCAAAAAAAAAAATCGTGTGTTACTGCAATCTCTCATCAGCTGTGAAATTTTGAGAATTCTGCTATCGCAACCGATTTCTTTACTGCTTTGCTGCCAAAATTTCTTGATCCAATTTGTTATCCTTGTTTCTATCTAAACTAAGATTCTACCGTCAAACTCCCTCCTCAAATCCCTGAGTTTTCGCTGGAAATTTCATCGAGAAATCGCTATTTCTTCGATGACAATTCTGCTCTTATGAGGCAGCGCACATAGGCAGCAATTGCCATTGATTTTTGTCAAATCTTTGCTGAGATCTATCACAGATCTAAAACCCTCTTCCCTAACCTTTATCTACTACCATCTCAGCCCAAAACTCCATCAAATCGCTGCCCCAATCAGCACCCAAAACAGCCACAAAACAAGCCTAAACATGAGCCTACATCCACGATCCACAAACCCTTTCGCCCACCACTTCCCTTAAATAATTCATGCCTTTAACCCGGCAACAAAAGAGAGATCTTAATATTACAGATCTGGAGGCATATACTATGGCATCCGAGGAGGCGATAAATGCTAAATTCGAAGCCTTCGAGACGCGAATGGAGGATAAGATTTGAGCTCTCTTTGTCGAACTCAGTTTGGATCGATCACCGAGCCTGAAGAAATCTCATCAAGGTGAGAGCTCTGATCGAAGAGATGACTTCCAGGATTGGGGAGGCTCTATGACCGGTCCCTACTATCTACGCATGAGGGTGGACTTCCCTAGATGGGAAGGAGACCTGATTGGTTGGATCTTGCGAGCGGAGCGATATTTTCGATACCACAAAACCGCGGATGCATCTATGGTGGAATTATAGCTATATATCTTCAAGGAGATGTCATACAATAGTTTGATTGGTTTGAACACACTCATGGAGTCCTCTCATGGTGACAATTCAAAGAAGGACTACGGATCCGCTTCGGACTAACCGATTACGAGAACATCGACGGACAACTAGCAAAGATCCGACAAACCTCTACCATTCAGGAGGATCAAACCAGGTTTGAAAGGTTATCTAATCAAACTCGTGATTAGTTTGAAAAACAGTTATTGGGGACATTTATTGAGGGCTTGAAGCCGGAGATCCGGGGAGAAGTTAAAGCACGACAATAACCGGCTTATGGCAGCCATCTCTTTCGCATGACTTGAGGAGCGATTGAACCACGAAGCTTGAAGGACTAGGGTCGTTCCCAACCAGCAATATCAGATCCTCAGCCCCCTACTATCAGTTGAGCTCCTGCACCAAAGGTTGACAAGAAGAGCTTGAGACCAATGCGCCAGGGGTTATGTTGGCATTGTGACGAGCCATGGAGCCGCGAGCATCGCTGTTGTTAGGGGAAACAACTTTTTGTGACCCGGGCGCGCGGTGCGAATCCGAAGCGAGTCGTCTCGGTGCAGTTCGGGCCCGTCGATGGCTCTGCTCCGCCTCTCGACCGGCTCCTCGGCGGCTCGCTCGGGCGTCGAGCGTGACCTGCGGGCGGGTCGGATGCTCCGCCGACCCCTCCGGCCAAGTCAGTGGTGGCCGTGGGCCGAAGTTCCCAGAGAAGTGCGGGGTGTCAGAGTCTACTCACCTCTCGGAGTGTTTTACGTGAAGCAAGGGTTCGAGAGGAAAGAGATCCGAGATCCCCATCCCGATCTTACATTAGGCTTAAATAGGTCGGACGGAGGACACCCTTGTCTGCGGTGGCGTATGGGCACGACACGGCAGGTCGGTGCCGTGGTCAGCGGGTGGGTAGTTGGGCGATCTTGAGAGAAGCGACGTCGGGGGGTCAAATCGCGGGTGTTATGGAGCGCAGGTGGGGCGATGATGTCAGCCGAGTGTGCGACCGAAGACCGGGTGTCTCGTCATACATAATATCCCTATCACTACCCCCTCAAAGCCACTCTGCGGGACAAAGTTGGAGGTGTTGCTCGGAAGAACACAGTTGCGGCCCGAGATCTCGGGCGGCGGTTCCGCCGTCGTGCCATAATTGGCCGAATCCCTTGCGAGGATGGGGGTCAAGCGCGCTCAAGACCCGAGAAAACCGATGATCGAGGAAGCTCGAGATCTTACCTGGCCGCTGTTCGGGATAAAGAAGTCGAGGAACCTCAAGACCCAGAAAACCATAGTCACCGAACCGTCGTTCGGGATATAGTGCTTAGAAACCGCTCAAGGCCTAGATGCCGATGATCGGCGTCGCTCAAGATCATGTAGAGCGTTCGGGATAAATGTCGAGAGGCGCCGATTTCCGTTCGCCGGCGTCCGTGTCGAGGGTTGAGACTCGCGCTTAGGCGTTGAACCAATGGGTGGCGGTAGCTCGAGATAGGCGGCGACGGCGTCAAGTCCCCATTCGACCCGTCGTTGGGTACTAGGGGTCAGTCACGCCTACGACTTGAAAAACCATGATAAGCCGAGCTGCGTTCGGGATGCGTGTGGCCGAGCTGCGCTCGGGGCCTGAAGCGAGTAAGCCGAACTACCGTTCGGGATGTGTGTGTGTGTGGCGGCTGCGCTCGGGCCTAGGAAGCGAGTAGCCGAACTGGGTTCGGGATGTGTGTGTGGCCGGTGCCGCTCGGGCCTCTGAAACGAGTAGCGAAGCGTTCGGGATGAATGAAGTCGAGAGCGCCCGATACCCATTGCCAAGCGGACGTCCGGTCGGGGTTGAGGCAGCGCCGAGTCCTCCACCTTCACCCGTCGTTTTAGTGCAAGGGTCGAGTCACGCCTACGACACGAGAAACCATAATGCCAGCTGCCGTTCGGGATGAAGAGTCGAGGAGGCGCGATACCATTCTAAGCGGACGTCCGGAAGTCGGGGGTTGAGGCGCGAGTCCTCCACGCTTCTGGGCCGTCGTTTTTAGTACAATTCGAGTCACGCCTGCGACACGAGAAACCATAGTAGCGCTCGGGATGAAGAAGTCGAGAGGCGCCCGATACCCATTGCTAAGCGGACGTCCGGAAGTCGGGGTTGAGGCGCGCCGGTCCTCCACCTTCACAGGCGTCGTTTTAGTACAAGGTGAGTCACGCACGACACGAGAAACCATAGTAGCCGAACTGCGTTCGGGATGAAGAGGTCGAGAGGCGCGATACCCATTGCTAAGCGGACGTCCGGTCGGGGGTTGAGGCGCGGTCCTCACCTTCAGGCCGTCGTTTTAGTACAAGGTCGAGTTCACGCCGAAGCGCCGTTCGGGATAAATGTGAGCCACGCTCGAGGCCGGAAGACCCGTGGTGGCTGCTCAAGACCTAGAAAAGCGAGAATCGCCTGAAAGCGCTCGCTATTGGGCGAGGTGGCGGTGTCATCTTTGTCACTTTGCCTTGGGAGGCGAAAGGTCGAGCCCCTTTTTCTATAAATAGGGAGTTCAGCGTCTCTCTATCACTTTATCGTGAGTCTTCATCTCTTGTCTGTGTCGTCTTCCTTCAAGTTTTCTCCATAGGCTCGGTGCCTTTTAACTTCTTCGGCCGATCTCTTCCATTATAGGTTAGTGTGCGATGGGTCTTCCTTCCACTTCCTCTTCCTCTGCTTCTTCCTCCTCCTCCCCATCGATTTACAACCAGCGTCGCTCTCTCCCTTCCCTGCTTCCAACCCTTCCTCGGATCACAGGCGGCGCGTGCGTTAGAGGCCTTAATGTGGCGCCGACCAAGACTCCATCTTGGATGAGCGTATGGTGGGGTACTCGTGCGCTCTGGCATCTCGGAGAGTTCAATCTCTGGCGAAGCGGGACAGCGGGCTTTGACCCGGTTCCCAAAGGGCTTTGCCACGGCGCCGATGCCCTAGAAGTCGGCTTGCGCCTACCCCTGCACCCACTCGCCGTGTCTGTATCTCCTGTGGCGTATTTCGCCTTCCTAGATAACTCCCAACTCTTGGCGGTATTTGGTGGCTTTCCTGGGGGAATGCCATTACGCCAACATCGCCCCAACCCGCAACCTCTTCCTCTCCTGCTTTCGCCTCTTCAAGGGGTCGGGAGGATACTTCCTGGCCGCACGACCAGGGTCCCGGGTTAGCGGCGCCCCCACCAATAACAAGGGGTGGAAGAGGCGCTTCTTTTGTCGGTGCCAAGGGGTGGGTTTTGGGGTTCGGTGGTCGTCGAGGACCATCGATAACACTGCCCCGGCTGAGTCTTGAGGCGCGCTCACCTTGAGCGGTGAGGTAATCCTCCCTTCCTCGCAAGCCATCCGCAATATGTCGGGCGGTGGTGGAGGCGGACTAAATCCGCGCTCTCGGGAGTAGGCCGTCGTTGTTTTGCCTCTTTTTGGATTGCTGCCATACTCTATCTTGACATATCATGCGTTCTTTGCGAGGATGGTGAACTGCGATCCTTCCACGACTCGGGTGCTCAGGGGACCATCTCCGCGCTCTCCGGCGGTCTCTAAGCGGGCGGGGGGTGGTTCCCCGCGCACCGTTGAGGAGGCGCCGAAGAGGCGAGGGCCAGGGCGTGGTGGACACAGGCGCCGGTGTGCCGGCACCGACGGCCGACGACGGCGCCACCACTCCTGCCGAGAGTCTGGTCGGCCGAGGCGGCCGGGAAGGGCGGCGTCCTCCAGCCATGCAGGACTGTCGGGTCACGTCGGGGAAGGATCGGTAGTTCCTTTCCCGAATGATGGGGAGGTCCTTCGGGGCGCGGGCGACCCTCTCGTGGCCGGTGGCATGGTACGTCGGGGACAAGGTGTGGGTCGGGGAGAGCCCTCGGCCAGCTACCTCGGGCGCTCCATCCCGGACATGGCTCGGGATCTATACACGCTCCTCGGGCGCCGCTAAGTCCGCCAAGTCGGTGTTGTGGGTAAGCACCGTTTGCATGTATCCTCTTGGCTGAGCTATGTTCATCACTTTCAGCGTTCTTTTTCCTTTTGCAGAATCTCCACTACACCACGGCCCTCCTCGGCCGGGTGCATGACTCAGTCGCTTGGTGCATGGCACAGGCGGCGCAACGGAGTTACGCCGCCCTCGAGAAGCCAGCGGGTCGGGACCGAGGCGATTCTTCTGCCGAGCGTGCGGCGCGGACATGGCGCGGAAGTTGCGCGTCGACCGCCGAGCTCGAGCCGCCACGGCGACAGAGGCCGGGCTGCAGAAGCTCCTCCGGACATCGAAGCTGGAGAACCGCCTCCGGATGGAGGAGGCCTCGGGATTGGCCGCGAAGCTGACCTCGAGGGAGGCCGAGCTGCAGGCCGCCAGGGAAGCCCTTGCCGCGGCGGAAGGGAGTCGGCCGGAGAAGGACCGGGAGGCAGTCGACGCTTACAAGAAGTCGGAGGGCTTCCTCCTCGGCCTGGACCGGACGGGCCGGGTGTCGTACGTGTATGGGTACAAGGTTGCCCTGGCCCGGTTCCGAGCATGTCCTCCAGGCTCGGTGGTCGAAGAATCGCCGTTTCATGCCCGAAGATCATGGGAATTGACATGCTGGCGAGGTCCCTTCGGCAATGACCTTCCGAAGCTGCGGCCTGAAGACCTCTTTTCTTCTTTTTGGAGGGCTTTCCCTTGCTTTTTGTAATACTTCTTCCCCACTAGGGGCCCATTTTGTAACCCAAAACTTTTTGGTAATACAAACTTGCTTTCTCAATACAATCTCCGACTTCTTTCCAATGGCCTGAGTCTGGCATTGATTTACTTCCGTTTTGTCCTTAAACAAAATATTTCTTAAGGTTGTGGACGTTCCAAGTCCTCGGGAACTGCTGCCCAGTCATAGTCGCGAGCCGTTCGGTCGGACTACTTGGATTACTCGGTAGGGCCTTCCCACTTGGGTGCAAGCTTGCCCTTGAGTGGCGGGGTCGCTTACTTCGCCTTGCGTAGGACTAAAGTCGCCCATCCCGAGGGTCGAGGCGCACCTTCTTGTTGTAACTCTGGCCACACTTGCGCCGGCATTTTTACGTCTTGCGTTAGCCTGCGTTCTTCTAGCAGGTCTAGGCCGGCCCGAATTCCACTGGGCGAGGTGGATTCCTCATAGTTCTCCACCGGAATGTTGGGATGACCAACTCGGTGGTAGGACTGCTTCCACGCCGAATGCGGTGTAGGGGACTGCGGCCGTCTTCGGGTAGTCGCGAGACCATAGGATGTTAGCTCGTCGACCCGGCTCGTCGGGCTTCCAGAGTCCTTTTCCTAAGTCCATCCAGTATAGATCGGTTGGTCACCTCGGCGAGCCCGTTGGTCTGGGGGTGGGCCACCGAGCTAAACCTCAACTGGATGTGGTAAGTTGCGCAGAACTCCGAAAACCGGGTGCTGGCGAACTGGGTTCCGTTATCGGTGATGATAACGTTGGGCAGACCGAATCGGGTCACAATGTTCTTCCATACGAACTGTTCGACCCGTTCGGCTGTAATGGTTGCCAGGGGCTCGGCTTCCACCCACTTGGTGAAGTAATCGATCCCCACAATGATATGTCTCCGCTGGCCGGACGCCGGGGGGAATGGCCCCAAGAGGTCCATTCCCCATTTAGCGAAGGGCCAGGCGCAATCCATGGAGGCGAGCGGGACCGCGGGGAGCTGCGGGGCTCGGGCCTGGCGCTGGCAAGTGTCGCACCGCCGCACGAAAGCCCTGGCGTCTCGGTGCAGCGTAGGCAGGCCAAAGTTCGGCCGCCCATATGCTCCCCACAAATCCCGCCGTGGACCTCGGCGAGAATCACTTCCGCCTCCTCGGGATCTAAGCATCGTAGTAAGGGGTGGGAGAACGACCTTTTGTAGAGCCGGTCGCCAATTTCGCAGTACCACGCCTGGGTTCGGCGGAGCCGCCGCGCCTTGACCTCATCCGCCGGCAGGATCCCCTCGCGTTTGTACTTCAGTACCTCCTGAATCCACGAAGGTGGGGTGGTCGGGACTCCGGGGTCCCCGATCTCCATGATGGCCACCGACCGGTGTGTCAGCTCTTCGACCTCGGGATGTTCCTCTGGATCGGCTCCCGAGGCCAATTTCGCGAGCTGGTCTGCCCGCTCGTTCTGGGACCTGGGCACCCTGGACAGAGTGAAGCGTGGAAAGTTAGAGGTTTGGGCTTTTACCTCGGTCAGGTATCTGGACATGGTCGAGTCCCGCGCCCGATACTCTCCACCAACTTGCTCGGCGACAAGTTGGGAATCCGTGAGAATGTGGATTGCTCCTAGTTGCATCTCGGCCGCCAAAGTCGGAGGCCGGCCAACAGCGCCTCGTATTCGGCCTCATTGTTTGTGGCCGCGAAACCGAAGCGGAGGGAACGCTCGAAAGCGTGTCCGTCGGGATCCTCCAGAATGAGTCCGGCGCCGGCTCCCCTGGAGCTGGACGACCCATCCACGTGCAGCATCCAGTCTCGGTGGATTTGCTCAACGGTCTCTGCTTCCGTCGGTGTCAATTCCGAGATGAAATCGGCCAAGGCCTGGGCCTTGATGGCTGTTCTCGGCTTGTAGCAAAGGTCGAACTCGGATAGCTCCACCGACCACTTTAGGCAAACTTAGAAAGAACTTGACGCAGGGGTTGGTCGGTTATTACCTCAATCGTGTGGGCTTGGAAGTAGGGGCGTAGCTTCCGGGCCGCTAGCACAAGCGCCAATGCCAGCCTTTCAATGGGAGGATAGCGCTGCTCCGGGCCACGCAGCACGTGGCTGGTGTAGTAAACCGGGTGTTGCGCATCGGGGGCTTCTTTCACAAGCACCGAGCTCACTGCATGCTGAGATGCCGCCCGGTAGAGGGTAAGTTTTTCCGCACGGACACCGAGGTAAGTCGGGTAGCTCGGATAAGTGCTTTGCCGGGCCGGCGAAGGCTTCTTCGCGTGCCGTCCATTGGAAGTTCTTTGGGTCCTTGAGGACTCGGAAGAAAGGAAGGCACTTATCTCCCGACCGGGATAGAAACCGGGACAGGGCCGCTATCCTGCCGTTAAGGCACTGAAGCTCCTTTACTGTGCTCGGAGATCTCATGTCGGTGAGAGCTCGGATCTTCTCGGGGTTGGCATCAATTCCTCTCGTGTATGATGAACCGAGGAACTTCCCGATGTCACGCCCGAAGACGCACTTGGCCGGATTAAGGCGCATCCGTGTCTTCTCGGCGTAGAAGGTTTCCGCAAGTCATCGAGGTGTGCAGTCCCGCGACTTTTCACGATCATATCGTCCAACGTACACCTCCATGTTTCGCCCTATTTGCCGCGAACACCTTGTTCACCATCCTTTGGTAGGTGGCGCCTGCATTCTTTAACCCGAATGGCATAACTTTGTAGAAGTAGGCTCCTTGGGGTGTGTGGAAGGCTGTATGCTGCCGATCCTCGGGGGCCATCCGGATCTGGTTGTATCCGGAGTAGGCGTCCATGAAGGAGAAGCGGGCGTACCCAGCGGTCGAGTCGACCAGTTGGTCGATCCTGGGTAGGGGGAAGCAATCCTTCGGGCAAGCACGATTTAGATCGGTGTAGTCAACACACATCCTCCAGCTTCCATTAGGCTTCTTGACGAGGACTACATTGGGCGGCCACCGAGGGTACTGGACCTCCTCAATGAAGTCGACGCCAAGAGCACATCGACTTCCTTCTGCACAGCTTGTTGGCGCTCGAGGGTGGCCGAGGTCTGTCTCAGTCTCCGGCGGTCGAAAAATGTAGATGGTGTTAGGCGACCTCGAGTCGATTCGGAGGTCGGCGGTATCCAGCGAAGACATCGGCACTTTCTGGAGGAGGCGATGGCTGCGCCGCTCTTGATTGTCTAGGTCGGGCGATCCGGTATCCGATCGGGACGGTCATCTTGCAGCGGAATATCAACCGCCGGATTTGTTGGCTCGGGATGCTCGGTCGGGCGCTGCGTCCCGCGTGGGTCTTCGAGGGGCGGTTCCGGCCTTTTCCTCTTACCCAGGGAAGTCGCCGTCAAGTAACACCGTCTGGATTCCTGCGGATCTCCCCGCACCTCCCCGACTCCGGGCGGTGGGAACTTCAGCGTCCGGTGGTATGTGGACAGAACGGCCCTTAGCACTGTTGAGGTGGGTCGGCCCGGGATGGCGTTATACGCAGTGAGGAGGTCGACCACCGGAAAAGTTACCAGTGAGTTTTGGCCTTGAGAATCGCCGAGGTCAATGGTAGGTTACCGCACCCGGCGAGATCGAGTCGCCGGTGAAGCCGGTGGCGCCGAGTGCAAAGGCTTGGGGCTTCCTTCGAGCCCCAACTTCAAATGCCTCGAAGTAGAGGATGTCGGTGGCTGCGGTGTCGACCATAATCCGTCGGACACATGCGTTGGCAATTCGGGCCGACACCACCGCATCGTCATGCTCTGTTGCTCCCATATCCCGAGAATGTGATCTCGGCTCGGAGGAGGTGATATTCCCGATGCGCCACGGCTCGGCGTAAGCCCGCCGACCAGCGCTATGTCCTCCGGCGGGTCCCGGTGATCACATCAATGTGTTGCTCGGCCAAGACGTCGGGGCGCGAGGATGGTGCCCGCGGATGCTGGAGGTATTGATCGAGGTGACCTCTTCGGATCAGCTCTTCAATTTGTCGCTTCAGCTCGTAGCATTGCTCCGTGTCATGTCCATTTTGCCGATGGAAGCGGCAATACCGGGTGCTATCGGCCAGCTGTCGCCGGCCTTTCATCTGGGGGGGCGGCCTGAGCATTCCCCGCTCCTTTATTTGGAGGAATATTTGCGTGCGAGACGCCTTCAAGGGGGGAGGTGGCGGCTCGGCCGCGTATGGGTCGGGGCGGCCCGTGCGGCGCCCTTGGTGCGGGGACTCCCGCCTGGTTGTCGGTCCCGATCGGGATGGAGTAGGATGTCCCCTCGGTCGTTCTTCCTTCCTTCCCGACATCCAGGACTCGGCCGCCACGTATTGACTCGCCCGCTGAAACATTTCCGCGATGGACGCGGTCGCTCCACCAGGACGGCAGAATCTCGGCGGCAGCCCATCATGAATGCTGCACCAATAACGATGGGTGAGCATCCGATAACTCCGTACCTCCGTGGTGAACCTTCGCGCGAAGTGGGAGAGGGGTTCGTCCTCCTTTTGCTTCAACCCGGGAGGAGCGCGACGAAGGCTTTGGTCGCATGGCGCCAAAAAGCGTAGCTCGAAGTCCTTGGCGAGCTGTTCAAAGGATGTCACCGACCCACTTTTTAAGGTCTTGTACCGTATGCGGGCGGATCCTTTCAGCGTGGTGGGAACGCATACGCACATCAAGGCGTCCGGCGTTCCATATAGGGCCATTTGAGCCGGAAGGCGGCGGCGTGATGGATCAACCGACTCCATCATAAAGGTCGATGGAGAGGAAGCGGAAGTTCAAGGGCAGGTATTCCCGTATATCAGCGACGGGGACTCCCGGTGGGGCATTTCCTCTGCTCTTCTTTGGACTTGCGGACGTCCTTTGCACCTCCTCCGACGGCATGCGATGGACCGGATCTGAGCCGAAATAGGTCCGCTGAGTGCGAAGACACGCCTCGAGTTCGGGGCGAGGCGTCCAGTTTTCAAGAGCCCGGGTTCCGTCACGAACCGGCGGGGAAGCTGAGAAGATGGTACCGGCGGTATCGCCTCCGATGCCGGGAGAGGTTCCGGCGTTGGAGGTCGGCTCTGTCGCCTCTGGAGTAGGCGAGGAGGACAGCCGGTACTTGCCAGGGTCCGGACCTGTTGGGAAAGGTCCTGAAAAGCCTCCACCGTGACGGTGGGGGGAAGCGGTGGAACCCGACTTGGCGGGTAGAGCCCGGCGTCGCTAAATATATTCCAGTAGCGATCTATAGTTGCGGCAGGATCGTCCCTCCGGGGTTCGAGTGCGGGACCTCCGAGGTGCCAAAGCGACCTTTCGTCCATGTGTGTCGTTAAGGGCGGGCGGTGGTCCTTCGGCGAGTGGCCCTCCTTCTAGCGCCAATCTGTTAGAAACAACTTTTACCGTGACCCGGGCGCACGGCGGGAATCGGAAGCGGGGTCGTCTCGGTGCAGTTCGGGCCGTCGATGGCTCTGCTCCCGCCTCGACCAGGCTCCTCGAAGCGGTGGCTCGCTCGGCGTCGGGAACGTGACCTGCAGCAAGGCGGGTCGGATGCTCCGCCCGTCCCCTCGACGCCCAAGTCGGTGGTGGCCGTGAGGAAGTTCCCAGAGAGAATTGCGGGGTGTCCGAGTCTACTCACCTCTCGAGTGTTTACGTGAAGCAAGGGTTGGAAAGAGATCCAGATCCCCATCCCGATCTTACCATTCGGCTTAAATAGGTCGGACGGAGGAGACCTTGCCCGGCCCTGCGGTGGCGTATGGGCCTGACTCGCAGTCGGTGCCGTAGTCAGCTGGGTGGGTAGTTGGGGCGATCTTGAGGAGAAGCGGCGTCGAGCGGTCAAATCGCGGGTGTTATGGAGCGCAGAGGCGATGGCGTCATCGAGTGATCGAGACCGGTGTCTCGTCATACTTAATATCCCTATCGGCTATAAAAAGGAGACTTCTTGTGATTGAACTTTTCTAAATAGTAAGGTTGCTGCTCGGATGGCGCTCTATATCGAAGGTTGCAGCAAGTTCGGCGTAAAGGTTGCCAGCGGTCGAATCTAAAATGCGACCAAAGATGCCCACAGTGAAACTATTCTTGCGAGGCCAAGAAATTGTTGCTAACTTCTTCCTCCTACCAATTGATGATTATGAGGCTGTGTTGGGCATAGAATGGTGATGACACTAGGTGATGTCTCTTGGAATTTTTCTAAATTGATTATGAAATTCTATTGCAAAGGTAAACAAGGTCACCCTACGCGGGAAGCGCGGAAGCAACGTAACCACCATTTCAACCCAACGAATGGAGAAAGTTTTACACAAGATAAATGGTGGCTTTCTTATGCATCTCCAGTAGCAACCAGAGGGGGAGGAATGGAAGAAGGATCCAGAAACCAACAACATCATCAAAAAATTGGAGGAGGATCCAAGTGCAATAGCTCACTATACTTGAGATTCGAGGGATCTACGCTATAAAGGTTGTATTGTGCTTATACCAAACTCCCCTTGCATCAAAGTCATTCTGCATGAAATACACTCCACACCTGCAGTAGGGCACTCCGGATTTCTAAGAACCTACAAAAGAGTGAAGCAAAACTTTTATTGGAAAGGGATGAACAAAATTATTTCTGAATACGTAGCACAATGTGATATATGTCAACAGCAAAAAGGTGAAACAGTAGCGAGTCCAGGAAAACTACAACTACTACCCATACCAGACTCGATGTGGACTGACATCTCCATGGACTTCATCGAAGGGCTGCCACCTTCCAAAGGTAAAAGCACAATCCTTGTGGTGGTTGATCGACTTACGAAATATGCTCATTTTTGTCTTGCGAAATCCCTACACTGCTGTTAGTATTGCTCAGATTTTCATAGAAAATATTATTAAACTACATGGGATGCCAAGGTCCATTGTAAGTGATCGTGATAGGATCTTCACTAGTAAATTTTGGATCGAGTTATTTCAGTTACAGGGCACCAAACTCAAGAGGAGCACTGCATATCATCAACAAACAGAAGTGGTGAACAGATGTTTAGAGACATACCTTCGGTGTTTCACTAGTGATCGACCAAGGGAGTGGACGAAATGGCTCCCCTCGACCGAATGGTGGTACAATACTACATATCATTCATCTACAAAATGTACCCCATATGAAGCATTATATGGTCGGTCGGCTCCTGTGATTCCAAAGTATGTAATTGGCTTGGCTAAGGTAGATCAGGTCGACCAAGATTTAATTGATATGGATAAACTCCTACAGCTGCTAAAGGATAATCTCTCTACTGCTCAAGCTAGAATGAAGCAGCAAGCTGACACACGAAGAAGTGAAAGAGAATTTTTAGTAGGAGACTTGGTTTATCTTCGCCTACAACCATACAAGCAACTATCCATCAACACACGAGCCTCCATGAAGCTATCTCCATGTTTTTATGGGCCCTATCAAATCATAGAGCGTATTGGAGCTGTGGCGTCTGCACTTGAATTACCTGAAGATGCCAAAATTCACCCTGTCTTCCACGTGTCATGCTTGAAGCCCAAGTTGGGAGAACACGAGACACCCCAGATCCAACTGCCCAACACCACTGATGATGGAAATATTCAAGCCCAACCACAAGCCATCCTCGACCGCAGAGTCGTGATGCGTCGTCGACGTCCCTCTACTGAAGTACTAGTACATTGGACTAATTTACCACTCGAAGATGCCACATGAGAATCGTATGAGGAGCTGAAGTCCCGGTTCCCTGAGTTCATGGAACCCCATCGTTGAGGACAAGGCTGATTTGAAGAGGGCGGGCTTGATAGGACCCTAACAGGGTTAGGTCCTACTCAACCATGTAGCAGCTAATAAAAACCCTGCGATAATGTAATAAACCCACCTAGCCGCCTCTATCCTATAAAGAAGAGAGGCTAGGGTTTATATTTGGGTCTTTGAGCTTCTTAGCCACCGCCCCCTTGTTATTGGGCCGACCCGCTAAGGTTGAGGGCAAATTGGGTAGTTCACTTAGGAAGTAGCCCCTAGGGCTAGGGTTTGGAGCTCTATATAAGCGTGTAGCCTCCACCTCTTTGGAATAAGAAAGATCAATCTACAATTGCAGCTACCAGGCTACTTGGAGGGTGGAACCCCTATAGCGTTCCAAGGGTTGATCCCCCTCAAAGATCAATCTCCATAGAATTCCTCTGGGGTTCTATCATCGGGCTTGATGGCCGAGGCGCTGCTCGATTGCCGAGGCGCTGCTCGGGCTTGGTGGCCGAGGCGCTCTGGCATTGCTGCTTCCGAGGCGCGCCGGGCTTCCGAGGCGCCGGGCTTTGAGGCTCGGTTCGATGGTGAGGCCGGAGAAGCGCTTGCTGGCGAGCCGCTCGAGCTGAGGCGGCGTGCGGTGGCGCGCAGGGGGTCGGGCAGGGCCGCACGCAGGACGCTGGCCGCCGTCGCCGGAACGTGCGGCCGCGAGCGGCTGGCGGCGGCGCGGCGGCGCGAGCGCGAGCGACCGAGCCAGCCGTCAGGCGGCCAAGCAAGCAAGCGGCGCGATCCGCCGCGTAGCCGCAGCGATGCCGCGCAAGCGGCGATCGGCTGTGCATATCCTCCTTCCTCTCTCTTTTTGGCGTGGGTCGCGAAGGACTCGTTAGCCTTCGCGCTCTCCAAAAGCTGGTAAATGCGTGTCAGGCGCCAAAACCGAAGCGTCCCTGGCGTGTCGCCCAAGTTGCCCACCTGGGGGGTCGCCACGTGGCTCCCCATTTATGGCGGGGCGTCTTTCGGGCTCCCCGATGTGATGTGGCTGGTGGGCAAATACAGTAGTTGGTTGTCGCCCACCTCGGAAGACGAGGGGGCGTCGTGCTCTAGCGGGATCTCGCCTTTAAATAGCGCACATCGCGCCCCCTTCCCCTCTTCTTGTCAATCAATTTTTCCACTCCAGGTCTCGCCGTCTCTTTTCCTAGCTGCCTTCCTTTCCTCCTGCATCCTTCATCTTCTTCAAGTCGACCTCATCGCCTTCTGTTTCGGAGGTCAGTAAGGATGGCCTCTCCTTCCACTTCTTCTTTCCCTTCTGCCTTCTCCTCTTCCTCCTCTTCTTCCTTCAACGAGGGGGTGGCGCGAGTGCTTGAAGCCCTGATGTGGCCGCATGAGCTAGACTCGTCCGTGAGTGGCGCGTCGCTAGAGACACTCTGCGAGCACTACTGCATCCCGGAGGATTACACCCTCCTGGCACCGAAGTCGAGGCAACAGGCTTACGACCCGATCCCCAAGGGCTTCGTGCTAACCCTAGACGCCCTCGAGGCGGGGTTGCGATTCCCCCTGCACTCGGTCATCGTCTCTTGCATCTCCTGGTGGCGAATCTCGTCGTCGCAGGTCGCGCCCAACTCCTGGCGCTACCTGGTGGCATTCCTTGGGGAATGCCAACATGCCAATATAACCCCGACCCGAAATCTCTTTCTTTCTTGTTTCCGCCTCCTCAAAGGGTCGGGGGTGTACTTCCTATCTGCCCGGAAGGGTTTCCAAGTCGGCGGGGCCCCTTCCAATAATAAAGGTTAGAAGGGACGATTCTTCTTTGTCTGTTGCGAGAAGGACTGGGGTTTTGGGGTTCGATGGTCTGCAAGGATCATCGACAACACGGTGCCACGCTTAAGCGCTCAAGAGCGCCGGGATCTAGAGAGGCTCAGGGAAATTCTCCCCTCCTCTCAGGCCATCCGGAACATGACGGAACGATGGCTAGTCGAGGCGGGACTCAGCCCATCCTCACTGGGTAGGTCCATGCCGGCCGTTCCCTAGGTGTCTTTGTCAGTCATTGGACTCTAACCGTCTTTCTGTCTTCTGCAGAAATGGTGAACCTGCAGGCTCTCCGTGTCGGGTGGACCTCGGCGCCCTCGTCTCCACGCCTCGCAGCAGGTCCGCGGGTCGGCACCAAGGACTCCCCGCTGGAGGTGGATGCCGGTCGTCTGAGGAAGAAGGCCAAGGTCGGGTCCGCGAGGGAACCTGAGGGGGATGCACCAAGGTCAGCAGGTGCGGCCGGAGCGGCCGGCGGCGGCGGGCCTCCCCAGCTCGACGAGGCAGGGCCCAGCCGGGAGGCGACCGAGAAGGGACCACGCCCTCCCGTCGTGAGAGATCTCTGCCGCCTTTCGCCGGGCAAGGAGGAGAGGCAGCCCTTCCTGGCGCGGGCGATGTGGGAGCTCCCTGCAGGGGAGGCGAGCGATCCTCTGGTCGCTCGTTGGGGAGGATTGTCCCGAGGGGACAAGGTGTGGGCCGGAGGAGATCTCTCGGCCACGTATCTGCGGAGTGCGCTGCACCCCGTCATGGCCCGGGACCTGTACAACCTCCCCTTGGAGACCCTCCTCGGGAAGTCGGCCAAGTCGCTGACATGGGTGAGTTTCGCTTTTCCGCTCCTTTCTACCCTCGCGTTCATATTCGTTCTAACTTTACTATTTTTATAGGGTCTCCACTACACTACGGCGCTGATGGACCGGGTTCGCGATGCCGGTCGGGTCATCAAGGGCCTATGCGAGCGCAACTCCACGTTGCACCGTGAGCTGGACGAGGTCCTAGCCGGCACGGGCCCCGCGGCGGTTACGGCGGTGGAGAAACGGGCGTCCGACCTAGATGCTGAAGTGGCCCGCCTGACGTCCGAGCTCCAAGCGGCGAGTCGGAAGGATGACGAGCTACAGAAGCTGCTGAGGTTGGAGCGGACCGAGCTCCGCCTGCGGAAGACGGAGGCCTCCGAGCTGGCCGCCCGGCTAGAGAAGGAGGCCGAGGTGAAGACGGCCTCCGAGGCCCTTGCCGAAGAGAGGCACCTCCGTCCGGAGAGGGAGAAGGAGGTGGTGGAGGCTTACAAGAAGTCTGAGGGGTTTCAACTCGGGCTAAACCGGACGGGCCAAGTGTCCTATGAGTACGGGTACATGATCGCCCTGGCCCGCTTCCGAGCGCGGCATCCGGGCGCGGGGGTCGAGGAGGATCCTTTCACCTCCTGTCCCGAGGATCTGGAAGTGAATATGCCCGAGGAGGTCCCCTTCGATGATAGCTTGGAGCAGCCGAAGGCCTGAAAAGAGGCCTTCTATATCTCGTTACATCGCAACCTTCTCCCTAGGTCTGGTCGGTCTGTAAGTCGGTCAAGTCTTGTAACCAAAGCTTTGCTAATCAAGGTTCCCCTTTGCCAATACTTGTCACTATTGTGGGTTTTATACAAAGTATTTCCTAACATTCTGGATGTTCCATGTTCTCGGTAAGCATTGTCCTGACATTGTTGCTAATCTGAACGTACCCGTTCGGACGACCTTTACGACGCGGTAAGGTCCTTCCCACTTGGGGGCGAGCTTACCTCGTGTCTGGGTCGGGTCACTTACCTCGGCTTTACGTAGGACCAAGTCTCCTAACCCGACGGGCCGGGGGCGCACACCTCTGTTGTAGCTTTTGGCGACACTTCTATTGTAGGAGAGGATCCTAAGGTGCGCGTTGGCTCGGCGTTCCTCGAATAGGTCTAGCGCGGCTCGGACCCCATCGGCCGAGCTTGCCTCATGAAAAGCCTCCACCCGAGGGGTGAGAAGGACTACCTCAGCGGGGAGGACCACCTCAGTCCCGAACGCCAGGCTATAGGGAGACTCGCCAGACGCCGCCTTTGGAGTGGTTCGCAGGGACCACAGAATGCTCGGCAGTTCGTCGACCCAGTTGGATCGGGCTGCGAGGGTCCTCTTCCTAAGTCCGTCTAGGATCGATCGGTTGGTTACTTCCGCCAGGCCGTTGGTCTGGGGGTGGGCCACCGAGCTGAACCTTAACTGTATCCGGTGAGCCGCGCAAAACTCCCGGGCAGCGGCAAGCGAGTCACGTTGTCGGTGATGATGGCTCTAGGCAGGACGAACCACGTCATGATGTTTCTCCACACGAACCGCTCGACCTGGCGCCCCGTGATTGTGGCCAGGGGCTCCGCCTCCACCCACTTGGTGAAGTAGTCAACGCCCACAATAATGTACCTCCACTGCCCGGGCGCCAGTGGGAAAGGTCCGAGGAGAACCATTCCCCACTGCGCGAAGGGCCAGGCACAATCCAAAGGGGTGAGCGGGACCGCTGGGTGCTAAGAGGCTCGCGCGTGCCGCTGACATGCGTCGCACCGGCGCACGTAGGCCCTTGCGTCCCGGTGCAATGTGGGCCAGTAGTACCCCTGGCGGAGTACTTTGAATGCCAGGGCACGGCCGCCGATGTGCTCTCCGCAAATCCCGTCGTGGACCTCGGCGAGAACCGACTGGGCCTCGTCGGGATCCAAACAGCGTAAAAGAGGGCGCGAGAAAGACCTTCTGTAGAGGCGGTTGCCGATCTCGCAGTACCATGCCTGGGTCCGGCGTAAGCGCCGGGCTGCGACGCCGTCGGGGGGCAGGACACCATCTCGCTTGTACTGCAACATCTCCTGTACCCATGTGGTCGGGGCGGCAAGCTCGACCACCCCCACGGCGGCAATGGCTCGGTGGGGGAGCTCCTCGACCTCAGGTCCCTCGCTGAAGGCCGACCTTGAGGCCAACTTCGCTAATGCGTCCGCCCGCTCGTTCTGGCTCCTGGGCACCCTAGATAATGTGAAGCGAGAAAAACTGGCAGCGAGGGCTCTTACCTCGGCTAAGTATCTTGTCATGACCGGATCCCGAGCTTCGTATCCCCCGCTGAGTTGTTCGACGACTAGCTAGGAGTCGGTGAGGACGCGCACAGCATCCACCTGCATCTCAGCTGCCAGTCTGAGGCCTGCCAGGAGCGCCTCATATTCCGCTTCATTGTTAGTGGCTTTAAAGCCGAAGCGGAGGGAACGCTCGAACGAACAACCGTCGGGAGCCTCCAACACTAGCCCGGCTCCCGCGCCCTTTGGGCCAGACGAGCCATCGACCCACAGAACCCACTCTGTTTCATCCTGTCCGAGGCCTCGCTCATTTGAAGTGGTCAATTCTGAAATGAAGTCGGTCACAGCTTGTGCTTTGATGGCGGTTCTTGGCCTGTACTGTAAGTCAAACTCGGACAGCTCCACCGACCATTTGAGGAGGCGACCTGCTACATCGAACTTTGATAAAACCTGTCGGAGCGGTTGGTCGGTCATTACCTCTATCGGGTGAGCCTGAAAGTAGGGGCGTAGCTTTCGGGCCGTGAGAACGAGAGCTAGGGCCAGCCTCTCGAGGGTCGGATAACGCTCTTCCGGCCCTCTCAGGACGTGGCTGGTGTAATAAACCGGCAACTGTTCCCCAGAGGCCTCTTTGACCAGTACAGAACTCACCGCGTGTTGGGAGGCTGCCAAATAGACGTACAACTTTTCCTGGGTGGAGACCGAGGCAAGATGAGGGAGTGAGGATAGATGTTGCTTGAGGTGTGTGAAGGCTTCTTCGCACTCTGTCGTCCACTGGAAGTTCCTCGGGCTCTTCAAGGCTCGGAAAAAGGGGAGGCATCGATCCCCCGATCGGGATAGGAACCGAGACAGGGCGGCGAGCCTCCCGTTGAGGCGCTGGAGCTCCTTGACCGATCGGGGTGCCTGCATGTCGATGATTGCTCGTACCTTTTCGGGGTTGGCGTCGATTCCCCTCTCGTGTATGATGAACCCGAGGAATCTGCCTGATGTAACGCGAAAAATGCACTTGGCGGGATTGAGGCGCATTTTGTACCTCCTCAACGTGGCAAACATTTCGGCTAGGTCGGCCAGATGAGCCGGCCCGGATCGGCTTTTCACGATCATATCGTCGACATAAACCTCCATGTTTCGCCCTATCTGGTGGGCGAACATCCTGTTCACAGTCCTCTGGTAGGTGGCTCCAGCGTTCTTCAGCCCGAACGGCATGACCTTGTAGAAGTAGGTCCCTTGGTTTGTAAGAAAATAGTGTGCTCTTAGTTCTCGGGCGCCATCCTGATCTGATTATTGCCGGAGAAGGCGTCCATGAACGAGAAGCGGGCGTGCCCGACAGTTGAGTCGACCAGCTGGTCGATCCTCGGGAGAGGGTAGCAGTCTTTTGGACACGCACGGTTGAGATCGGTGTAGTCAACGCACATCCTCCAGCTACCATTAGATTTCTTTACGAGGACTACATTTGACAACCATCGGTACTTAACTTCCTCGATGAAGTCGCCAAGAGCCATTCTACCTCCTCTCGAACGGCTTGTTGCGCAGGAGCGAATAAGCGTGGCCTTTGCTTTACGGTATGATGGAGAGATCGCGGTGGTCACACTTTACTTCCGGATCGACGCTGGCATTTGGTGGGGACCATGCGAAGACGTCTGAATTTTCCTGAAGGAGGTTGACGAGCCGAGCCTGTTCCTGTTCGTCAAGTTCGGAGCCGACTCCAACCGTCTGGTCAGGATGACTCCCTTGCAGGGGCACATTTAGCGCAGCCAGTTGGCTCGCGCCGGTCACCGCTTGACTTCTCGGGTCGTCCAGGGTTGTTCCGCCTTGTCCTCTTGTGCAGGGAGACCGCCGCCAGGTAACAATACCTGGATTCGCGAGGGCTCCCCCGGACTTCCCGACTCATGGAGCAGGTGGAACTTGAGTTCGATGATAGGTGGAGATGACCGCTCGATCTTGTGAGAGTGGGTCGCCCCAGATGGCGCGTATGCCGTGGGAGGTCGACCACCAGGAAAGTCACCATCACGGTCTTCGTCTTCGCATCCCCGAAGGTCAAGGGAAGGGTGATCACTCAGTGGCGCAAATCGAGTTCCAGTGAACCCGTGAGCCCCGAATGGCTAAGTTCCATAGCACCATTAGGAAGCTCGAGCTTCCGAAAGGCGTCGAGGTAGAGTACATCGGCCGAACTCCCGGTGTCGACCATGATCCTTTTCACCTATGCGTTGGCGATTCTGGCTGATATCACCAGCGCGTCATCGTGCTCGGGTTGTCTCGTCCCCTCAGCCGGGAACGTAATTTTTGTCTCGAGGCGATTCGTGCCTCGGCGTGAACGCGTGCGCAATCGATCGCCGGATGTCCGCTACCGGATGCTGTAGTCCGCCGTGATTACGTCGATGCGTCGCTTAGCGGGCCGCCGGGGCGGGAGGGCTCGATCTTGCTTGAGGTAAGGGCTCAAATGGCCTCTGCGGATCAGCTCTTCGATCTGCCGCTTCAGCTCGCGACACTCCTCGGTGTCGTGTCCATTTTGTCGATGGAAGCGACAGTATCGAGTTTGATCCGCCAGCGCGCACGGATTTTTTTATAGGATGGGGAGACTTGAGCAACCCCTTCTCCTTTATCTGGAGAAATATCTGTGTTCGAGACGTACCCGGGAAGGAGGTCGGGAGCTTCGGCGCGGGATGATCAACGCGATCTACCCTGTGCCTCGATTGAGCGAGCTGTTGCCCACAGGGGGGCTCCGGGCGTCCCCTTTTGTGTTCTTCCCTCCTCCCCGACATCCAGGTCTCCGCCGAGACGTACTGGCTCACCCGTTGGAGCATATCCACGACCGAGGCCGAGGGCCGCTCCACAAGCAACCAGAAAAATCTCGAGGGGCGCAGCCCTACCATAAACGCCTGCATCAACAGCGAAGGGTGAGCGTCTGGCAGTCTCCGTATCTCTGTAGTAAAGCGATGCACGAAATGGGAGAGAGGTTCATCCTCCCTGCAGTTCAGCCCAGAAGAAGGGCAATGGATGACTTGATCGGGCGCACGCCGGGAAGTGGAGCTCAAAGTCCTTGGCGAGTTGTTGAAAGAAGCGTCCGGCCTTCAAGCCGCTATACCATGCACGAGCTGGGCCCCTCAAAGTGGTGGGGAACGCCCTGCACATCAAGGCATCCGCGGTCCCGTACAGCGCTATCTGGGCTCGGAAGGCAGCGACATGATCAGCGGGGTCGCTGGTGCCGTCATAAAAGTCGATGGCGGGGAGGCGAAAGTTCGGGGGCACAGGATGCTCTTGTATCTCGGTTGCGAACGGGGACCCCTTATGGGGGTCCTCCCCGTGTTCCTCCTTCGACTTGTGGATTTCCTTTTGCATTTCGTCCAGCCGTTGGCTAACGGAGCAAAGCTGGGCTCGGAAAGAGTCTGTCGAGTCCGAAGATATTGCCTCGGGCTCGGGTCGAGCAGCCGGGTTTCGGGCGGTCTCTGCCTAAGGCGGGTGACCGAGGTGAAGCGGTAGCGTGGAAGGTGCGGATGCGAGCTCGAGGGGTAGACTCAGTGCGAGGGTGGTGTGCGATCGTCGCCTCTCGGGAGGCGAGGGGACAACGACTGTATCATTCTGCCGGGGCCCGCACCTTTGGTGAGTGAGGTCGCGAAGGCCTCCGTCGTAGCGGGAAGAAGTGCGGGGATGTCCTCGGGAGGAGTAGTCGGGTCATTGAACAAGCGCCAATAACGCTCGCGGTCGGGCGGGGTCCTCCATTCTTGACCTGAGAAGGGAGGCTTCTACCGAGGCTCCCTCGGGATGGAGTCCCTCGCCCGAGCGCTGGTCCGTCGGGTGATCTCTCAACATGGCCCTCCTTCTAGCGCCAATCTGTTAGTGTCAACAACTTTTCACCGTGATCCCGCGGCTGGGATCTCCTCGTCGGGAGCTCGGGATCGTCGCGGTGTGGTTCGGGCCGGATGCGAAAGAATCCCGCGGACGGGTCTGAGACTCCAAGAGGTCGAAGAAGGTGACCGGCCACCGCCGTCGCCTCAGGTCTGCACAAAGGTCGGGTCGGGTCGGGTCGAACTCCGCCCGACCCCTCCGATGCTCAAGTCAGTCCAGGGGAGGAATGATAGGGTGCTTCATAGAGTGAGAAGTAGAAGTGGCTGTAGTTGCCGTTGTTATCCCTGTCTTCGGCTTCTCCATGGCTTATATACACCGAGGCACTGCTGCGTCTCTGGTTGCGTCTGAGGAAGCTGTACGGTCCTGCTCCTGCAGGATGGCGACGCACCTCGAGACTCGTGGAGCCTGAGGAGGTCGGTTGGGATCACCTCTGCGGGTCAACTCGGGTCACAGTCTACGGGCTGAAGAGTGGAGGGTGTCATCCTGACGTGGGCGACATGGGATCGTATCACATCACTCTTATTACCTATATCAGCATCAATCGCGGCCTTATAACAGACTGCGTCATCCCCTCCTCCCCTTAACCGCCCTCACCGAGCCAGTGTTCCAATGGCGATCGGCCTCAAACGCCCGTCAGACGGTGAATCACCCTTTTCTCTGATCGATTTGGGTTTCCTTCCTCTGAAAGCTCTACTCGTTGAGTTGCAGAGGTTATCCTCGGGCAACCGAGAGATGGAAACACCCGCTTCGAGCTTCTCCCGCCTCCGGATCCCGCCGGCCCTCGGTTCATCGCTAGGGTCAAGCCATTCGTGTACGTTTATGTTTCTCCTCAAGTCCTCGTTGCGTCTCGTTGTGGATCTGCTTTTGTTTTAGGTCCCTGGGACTGACTTCGGTCTTATGGGTGGGCGGGATGTCTTCAATTCAAGGATCGCCGGGGCCTGACTGCTGGTGGAGCATTACACGGTTCAAAAGGTTACAGACGACGGCCGTTGCATGATCCGGGCACTGGTAGATTCCTTCTTCATTTCCTTTAAAATTGGTGCTGAGCACAATGCATGTTTCCTCTCTTTACTTCTTCTTGTTTCTTTTTCTTTTTGGTAATTGTTCGCATATGTCACCGTAGTTTACCTATCCTTTTTATTAATAATTTAAGAAGCTCATTATTCACCTTCCCTTTTTTTTTATTAATAATTTTTTAAAAGTAGCATATTATTATATCATTTATAACCCAAGGATAATTGATTTTATTTTATTTTTCTTCCCGATAACTTTTTGTTTCATTCTCTCATCATCACTCAGCGTTGGTGTCATCATAAATAAAATAAAGGAAAAAAAAATTAAAAATAGAATATTTATATCTATTTATAAAATAATAATTTAAAAATATTAAGAAAAAAATTTAAATAAAATTATAAATAATGAAAAGGAATATATAAATATGAATCTCCATAATTTATCAATCCTTCTTCGTCTCCATACATTTCAATTTTTTTGGCTTTCCAACGTTTATTGAAATATACAAACAATTTATACTTTTGTTAAAAGAAAGCGCATGTCAAAATCCTAGTTTCGGACAAGGAGCACAGATATCTTTTCCGGGCCGCTCGCGGCCCAACACAGCCCGTTTGGCCATTGACTTCTTGACAGCAGACGCGGCTGTGGATTGACTCGGCCACACCGTCGTCGTCGTCGTCGTCGTCGTCGTGAGTTCCACCATCCACTAAGGGTTCCATGGCGAACCGCGGGAATCGTCCTTCGAACGGTGCGTTACGCTTTCTTTTCTCCTGGTGATTAGGATTTTCTTAGAAATCTGTTCTTGCTCGGCTGCAGAGGTCTTACTGGGGCAGCTAAAAGATGGAACCGCCCGCTTCGAGCTCCTCCAGCCGCCGGCTGCTCTGGCTCCCACCGGCGTTCGGTTCTTCGCCAGGATCGGCTCCTCCTTGTACGTTTTTGTTCCTGCCGAAGTCCTTGTTTTTTTCTGGTTATCTTTCGGCTTTATTGGTGAAAATGTCTTGAAATCAAGGAGGGCGGGGGGTTTACTGGCGACGAAGAAGGTGGAGCAATACACTGTTCAGAAAGTAAAGGTGACGGCCGCTGCATGTTCCGTGCACTGGTGCGATTCCTTCTTCTTTTGTTTATTTCCTTTATCATTATTGCAAAGCACATTACTTTATATCAACCATTAGCGTCTTATGGGATTTCTCATATGGTAATTATTCATTTATGCATCTTTGATGTCTGCTATATGTTATCTCAATTTGTTGAAAACATGATAAATTTTGTGATAGGAGTGTGATACTTCATATTACTTTTCTGCATCTTAGGCCATAAAGCAAGAAACAATTTCTAGAACTGTGGATTGGCTAAATTCTGTGGTACTTCCATTCGTTTATATGGACCTTTACTTCGACTGTTGCAAGCTTCATCCCTGATTGAGTTGTAGCTGAATGTTTGCATGTCTGTCCATCTTTTTACTCACATAAAAAGTTATAATTGATCTTAATCATTTATTCTTGAAGGTCAAAGGAATGGCAAATAACAAAGGATTGGTACTTCACCCAAGGCAAGAGACAGATGAGGCAGGTAATCAGGAGAAATTTCCTTGCTTTTGTGGTTCCCTAACCTTGCCACTTTATCATCATGAGAATTACTACACTCATATAATCTTGTCCTTAGATATAACTATGTCTATATGCAAATTTCCATGGATCTATGGTGCTTAAAAGTAAGGATTTTAATTTCGAATGATATCGTTAAATCGCGTAACGCACGGTTTGCTAGCGGTCAAGATCGCTAACCATCCTGTCACGAACAAAGTTTTAAACAGGGTGTTTGATGTAATACTCATGTGTGTCCGTGTCTTTTTGTTTGTTCATGCTTTGCACAGCATATAGAGGGTTGGTCGAATGCTTAACAACCCTATTTTAGTTAGGTTTGGCGGCCGTTTTAGGTTTGTAAATAAAGGTTATGTAATGTGGACACTTGTTGGGGATTTTGGTCTGTAGTAGATCATTTTGGATCCTTTATTGTGCATTGGCTATAAAGTGTTTGCTGAAATGGTTGTTTGTGGATCCCGAGTGAAGCGCTTTCTCTAACCCATCTTCTCTTATGTGGGTTCTAAGGGATCCTATGAGGTTTCGGGGAGGCTAACCTTTGCGGATGGATACGCAAGGATGCCGCATGACTTAGGCAAAACTATCTAAGTTCGTAACAAATGGTATCAGAGCGAGACAATAAGCACACATAAAAGCACTTAGCATGTCAACATGGGAGGCCTAGCGGGACTATGTTGTGAGCAACCAGCACGCTTGACCATTTGGGGGAAACGGATATGGAAATGTAGGGAAAAGAGTCTCTCAGAGGAGTGAGCATAAAAAATGATATTCAGAGGAATGACCAACCACTCGCGCAATGTGCACTACGAGGACAAGCAAGCTAGGAAGAACGTGTGTTGCGCACAAAGGTTGGGATGACCGAGTTCGCTTAAGGCTCGACATCGCAACCAAACTTGATGGTGCTCAAGACAAGCGGGCGCTGCAAAGGACGACCGCAAGGTCGATGGGTTGCTCAAATATCAAGGAGTTGTGCAAAGTTCACAAAGGTGAGGGGAATTACTAATTTAAAAATCTGTGACTCATGCAAGGGCTCAGATGAAGGATGGATTATCCATGACCATCCCAAGGTGATACCACGGAGCATCAAACTTTCGTACGGGAAGGATATGTCCGTAGCAACAAGCTCAGAGCAAGTTCAGCATGCTAGACCCCGAGGCGCAAGAGAGTCAGACAGCGAAGAGTCACAATCTAGTAATCATACATGGGGCGTAACAATCCACGCTTGTTTAGCAAGGTGGAGTAGTCCATGGGGATAGTGGTCTCCAAACTTCCAGAGGGAAGGATGCGCTAAGAGAGAAATTGTTCCAACGGGACAGATATCCCGGAGGGATAAGTTCCGCTTCTCCGACTAAGAATCATGTAACTGACCATACATGCTGAGGAGTACCTCGAGACAACAACTCCATAATGCTTAACGGACCGAGCGAGCGACGAGGAGTCATCGTACGATCTCGCAAGAGGTAATGCATCGTGGATGCATCATGAGATCAAGTGGGGAGTGACCCAAGGCAATACAAATCAAGGCACACTTAGAGTCGATATAGAGAGATCGACTCAACAGAGGGTCGACCAGAGAATGGTAGGCACGAGGCCACCATCAACTCAATGCAAATCGGGAGCAACTCGTGTAACGTGAAGTACGCCGCATTTAACGAGTCGACATGTAAGACGTGAATAGGAGGTAGATGGAACATGGAGTGGAGGCATGAAGCTTTCCTTGAACGGAGGTCAAGGACATGAACTCTTATAGAGGCAAAAGCAAGATCATGTTGTTTCATAGGTTCCTTATTCTGATGGAGCAGGCTCATCTTGCATAGTGCCAAAGACAAAGGAAGCTTCGAGGCACATACACCTTATATTGGTGAAGCATTTGATGGAGAAATTAAGGTGACGCAACTTGCAGAGGCAAAGTTAGGATCAGAATGCCTTAGCACGGGGTAAGAGGACGTAATGATGAGTACTCTTGAAGAATATGCCATAGTGCTACCATACAAGTTGCCATGAGGGAAGCGGTGCGCAACGGAGATTGTATTGGTGGAGGTAGAGACCCAGGATCTAGACAATGGTGCACTAATTCCAACGAAGTCGGTGGACTTCGAGAGCTGCTAAACGACGGACTATCCTCGAGCTATGCCTCGTCTGGGTATGACCCGAGAGCAGGTGGACGAAGGTCGATTGCCAAAGGAGCGAACACTATCGAAGGTGGCAAAAGCCTTGCAATGTGTTGGTAGAGGCTACACTTGGAGAGATTGCAGTTTGAGTTCATCCCACAATGATTAGAATGCAAGGAGATGTCACCAGGAGGTAACATGGTGCAACGGATCGTGGTGGAACAGTTCGAGGCAATACGACACACAAGACAAGTCCCGCGAGGGACTGAGTTATACGGAGGTATGATCGGGAGCTACTGGGAGCTCCACTTCGATGAATAACATGACAACAAGAAGGGCCATGGATTCAAGGAGGGAATGTCATAGTATCGCAGAGGTGAGTCTTCCATGCGTGCATCAAATTTTGTGTCGGATGAAAGCCTTGGTCATCAGCATATGAGGACTGTATATCACCGAGGGAGAAGTTCGAATGCAAGTATCAGTGAGTCCCAGGTGGGGGGGACTTAATCATGCAAAAGTATGATCGGAGTGATTGGAGAGTTGGATTACTCCTGAGCTCGCATTCGCTTAAGGGAGCCCGTGAAGTCAGAGGACAAGGCCGAGTAAGCGAACGTTACTACCAAGGAAGCTAAGGAAAACAGAATCGATGCAAGCCTTAGAACATGATGGCAAAGGCCATGCATGGGAGTTGGAGTCTGCCTTTCTATCAACCAAGGGAAATTGCTCAGAGAACGTAGTAGTGTTGAAGCAGGTGGTCGAAAAAGGGCGAGAAAGCGACGACGAGTCCAGAGGGACTTAGCTACCCAAAACCAAGCATCGGTAGAATGAATGTGGACTTAAAAGAGTGCCACAGTGGTGGATCCATCGATCATGAAGAAAGGACGCAGATGCGAGGCAACGGATAGTAGTGCCATGGGAATGGTAGTACCATGATACTGCAGAGGCGGGACTTCCGTGGAGTCATCGATCCCTTACTCTCATGGAGGGAGAGCTCTTGGTCGTGAAATGGGCCAAGGAGGTGAAGAATGCAGGGGCAAACTCCAAGTACTAAGACAAGACTGAAGGGCAGAGGCTAGGGAACTTTGTAAGACTGGTGTCAACAAGCTTCTCATTAAGATAGCTGAAAGTGAAGGACTTCGGGTCGATGCAAGAGTGCACGACCAAGGAATGAAGCAGGCATTACATGGTGTTGTACCTTTGCTACTCAGAGGAATATGCGGCAGAAATAATAGGGAAGACGGTACAATCCCAAAGGCGGTCAAAACTATCATAGACTTACTCCAAGTTGAAGTAAAAACTTCTTGCATTCCAGAAGTTCGATGGTGTTAAGAAAGTGAATCACAATAGCTAACTTAACGCAAGAAGTGCAAACACTTTGAATGCTTCGGAAGTGTGAGCTAAGAGCAGGCGAAGGCTAGTAACCAGCTCGATGCACGAAGTACAACCCTCAAGGAGGCGGGCGAAGTCAAGTAACCTTTGCCTTCTTAACTCTTAAGAGAATGGGCGAAATTGAGTACCTTAGTTCTCTTATTTATCAAGTAGAGGAGCTCTGCACAGGTTCAAAGACCCTTCGAAGGAACCTAATAGAAGACAACAATTGTAAAATCCTCACCAATGGTGATCGATTACTCCGAGAGTAGATTGTTCGCTTCATTTCCCAATATAATGTCAATCGAAAACGGAAATGATGCGAACCTACTTGGATATGACAACTAAGTGGAAGAAGATTCGATGGGTAAATTTTGTGGAGGAAGGACTCGAAAACTTCAAAGTCTATAAAGCGATGCTCGTTAAAGCTCTAACAAGCATCTACCCAGTTCAAGCGTCATGAGGCGTTTGAGAGATTGGCACATACCAAGGATGATCTTTTCCTTCATCTGAAGAATCCGCAAGAACCAACAGAGATCAGCATAACTCAGTCAACCCCACACCAGAGTCAGAGTCATTAGTGAGTTGAAGCAGCATAGCGGATCAAAGTTCGACTACTCAACAACAGCAACAGAGAGCAACTAGGAGTCAAGGGGGCATTGCAGCAAGAGTAGAAGATTGAAGATTCAGCAAAGGTAAGGAGTTGCAGCATCGGCAAAGGCTTCGATGAGGACGTCGAATGAATAAGTGGGGGAGAATGTTACAAACAAAGTTTTAAATAGGGTGTTTGATGTAATGCTCGTGCATGTCCAAGTTTTTTGGTTTGTTCATGCTTTGCATAGCATGTAGAAGGCCGATTGAATGCTTAGCCTCATTTTAGTTGGGTTTGACGATCGTTTTAGGCTTGTAAATAAAGGTTGTGTCATGTGGACACTTGTGGGGGATTTCGGTCTATAGTGGACTATTTTAGACCCTTTGTTGTGCAACCATTCTTGTGCTTGTGAAGTCCATGGTTGTAATTTGCATTGGCTATAAAGTGTTTGTTGAAATGGTTGCTTGTAGATCTCGAGTGAAGCGTTTTCTTTAACCCGTCTTCTCTTTTGTAGGTCCTAATGGATCCTAGGAGGTTTTGGGGAGGTTGACCTTTGCGGACGGACACGCAAGGGTGCCGCACGACCTAGGCAAAACCAACTAAGTCCGTGATAATCCGCACAAGCAGACAATACTGCAGCGAGGAAGAAGAAGAGTCGTGGGGAGAAGAGGGAGAAGGTGCTCAAGAAGAGGAGAATCGGAGAACTTCAACGCTTTACGATCCGGCGTCGCCTTCCTCGACGATCCCGATCCAGAGGTAACGGAGATACAACCTTCACGCCTTCTCGCCAGAAGACTACGCTCTCCTTGTCGACGCTGGCCGAAGGTCGGAGATGCGCCTCTTCGACGCTTTCGCACCGAACACCACAAACGAGAAGATCATGTTCTCTCTCATCCGACACGATTTGTAGGAGGAAGAAACAAAGGCCGCTACCAAGGTAGCGTATGCCTCCTTTTTTAAAAATTATATATATATATATATAGATATATATATATATATATATATATATATATATATATATATATATATATATATATATATATATATATATATATATATATATATAAATATATATATATATATATATATATATATATATATATATATATATATATATATATATATATATATATATATATATATATATATATATATATATATATATATATATATATATATATATATATATATATATATATATATATATATATATATATATATATATATATATATATATATATATATATATATATATATATATATATATATATATATATATATATATATATATGCGCACGTATCGAGATGCTCAGTACACCCATATCATACCGTTTGCTCGAAACGTTGGTGCAGTACGAAATTTAAAATCTTGCTTTAAAGTATACAGTGGATGAGGATTCAAGAATTTGATAGCCACCCATATTTAAGCATTCATTTTTTTCAGAAATTGATGCGATTCGCATGTGAGATGATGGCCATGCCAGTTGAATGTGATATAGTTGCCACATAAATCTTGATTCGTGATTCGTTTGCATGTGCCATTCTTCACCCTTGTTTTTGTTGGTTTTCAGCATTGCCTTGATGCCCTTCATAGATCGGTACAGCCTCGATCTGTGCAAAGAAAAAGTGTGAAAGTGACTTCCTTGTCTTCTTAGATATACTGACATCTTGAATTATCCAGATGAGTTACGGATGGCTGTCAAAGAAGTCATATGTGACAGTGAGACCGAGCGACCTCAGTATGAGGAAGCACTAATAGCAATCACTGTGGATGAGTCTTTGAAACAGTGAGTTGATGTGTGTATGGATTTGTTATTGTCAATTTTAAGAAATTCATTATTTATTCTCAACATTGTTATTGCAGATACTGCCAGCGCATTGAACGATCTGATTTTTGGGGAGGCGAGTCAGAATTCTTGGTAAAGCTTTTGGCATGCTTTATATTGTTAGTTTAACATGAATATGAGCACATAGGCACACAACCATAGATGTATATAAGCATATTTAATCCATGTTGTATAGGAAGTTATATCAATCTAAACACTTAATTCTAGAATATTTGTTGACAGAATTTATATAAATATACTCTACTAGTTCGAGAACCTGTTGATGCTGAATGGTGTTTGTTAAACCAGTCAAGATTATACTAATTGGTATCCATTTTGAAGCAGCATTGCTCCCATGAAATTGTACTTTTCTTTTGCTTTTATCTCTTTTTGTTTATTTGTCATTTTGACTAAAATATTATTTTCTTTCTATGTCGTAAAGATTATAAGATTTCATTGATGTAAGAATCAGATTGACTTTTGGATGGTGTGCAATGATATAGTTACAACATAGCACTTTGAATGTTTTAAACTGCACCTAACAGTGAGATCCACTTCAGGTGTTGTCAAAATTGTGCCAGCAGCTGATCATCATCTACATACCGGAACATGAAGTAAGTTTATTAATTGGTTTTAGATTTACTATTTGGTAAACTTTCATAGCATGTTGGATATACAAATGGCAAGCTTTCTCTTTTTGCTGATAATGTGGCTGTTCTGCAAAATCATACCACTGAAGAATGTTGCTTATCAATACAGCATACGCATGGCACATGGGGCAACGGATTTATTCCTATAACGCAGTACGGATCAGAGTTTGGCAAGAAGTCGAGAAACGGAAAGCAGAGGGCTCCCGTCAGATTGGTATACAGTGGTAGGAATCACTATGATTTATTGGTTTGACATTGCAGAATTTACTCTTCTTTTCTGGAAACATGCAATGCATTAAGTTGTTTCTTTTTGTTGTTGATCGAGTTGTACTGAGAATTGTCACTCTATTTGCGAGGTTATTCTTCCGAGTGCTTCAGTGTTGACATTTACTGGAGTAAGTAGTATGGGCCAGTCGCCCCAAAATAATCTGAACAAATCCCTGTCAGTAATGTGAAACGAGCATGATGAATCCGATATTACCAGCGTATACATAAATGCATGAGAAAAATGGTTTTGTAATCATTCTTATATTTGCCAGCAATGTGAAAATAACATGTTTTTACTTGTGGCAGTTTCTCGTTGGAGGAGAACCTTAATTCCTTATCATTCCATATCTGCCCCCAATTTTACTTACAATACACAATTTCCAATTTGTTAATTTAATTATTTAAATAATTATTTTACAACATTTTCGTTTGATTTTTGTTTTAATTACCATTGCATATATATATATGTACATATATATGTATACATATGCATATATATTTATATGTATATATCTATGTATACATACATATATACATACATATATGTATATATGTATGTATATGTGTATATATATATGTATAATATATATATACATGTATGTACATATATGTATATGTGTATGTATATATGTGTATATATATGATAGGGATATTAAGTATGACGAGACACCCGGTCTTCGATCGTACTCCCGGATGACGTCATCGCCCCTCCTGCGCTCCATAACACCCGCGATTTGACCCTCCGACGTCGCTTCTCTCAAGACGCCCAACTGACCACCGACACCGCCAAAGTCGTGCCCATACGCCACCGCAGCGGTGGCAGTCCTCCGTCCGACCTATTTAAGCCGAATGTAAGATCGGGATTGGGATCGGATCTCTTTCCTCCGAACCCTTGCTTCACACGTAAACACTCCGAGAGGTGAGTAGACTTGACACCCCGCAATTTTCTCTGGGAACTTCGCCACGCCGCCACCGATTGGCGTCGGAGGGGTCGGCGAGCATCCGACCGCCGCCGCAGTCACGCTTCGACGTCCCGAGCGAGCCGCCGCTTTCGAGGAGCCGGCCAGAGGCGGAGCAGAGCCATCGACGGCCCGAACTGCATCGAGACGACCCGCTTCCGGATTCCGCGCGTGCGCCCGGTCACGGTAAAAGTTGTTTCCCCTAACAGATTGGCGCTAGAAGGAGGGCCACTGCCGGCGACCACCGCTCCGCCCTTAACGACACATGGACGAAAGGTCGCTTCGGTGGCACCTCGGCGAGGTCCCGCACTCGAACCCCGAGGGACGATCCCGCCGCAACCATAGATCGCTATTGGAATATATTTAGCGACGCGCTCCGCCACGAAGCCTGGGTTCCACCATTTCCCCACCGTCACTGGAGGCTTTTCAGTGACCTTTCCCAACAGTGTCCGGCCCCGCATCACCAGCCGCCCTCCCCGCCTACTTCCAGAGGCGGCAGAGCCGAACCTCCCAACGCCGAACCTCTCCCAAGATCCGGAGGCGATACCGCCGGCACCATCTTCTCCAGCCTCCGCCGGTTCGGGACGGAACCCGGCTCTTGAAAACTCGACGCCCCGCCGAACTCGAGGCGGTGTCTTCGCACTCAACGACCTATTTCGGCTCGATCCGGTCCATCGCAGGCCCGAGGAGGTGCAAAGGGACGCAAGTCCAAAGAAGAGCAGAGGGAAATGCCCCACTGGGAGTCCTCGTCACGATATACGGGAATACCCGGTGCCCTTGAACTTCCGCTTCCCTCCATCGACCTTTATGATGAGTCGATGATCGGCCGATCACGTCGCGCCTTCCGGGCTCAAATGGCCCTATATGGAACCGGGCGCCTTGATGTGCGGGCGTTCCCCACCGCGTTGAAAGGATCCGCCCGTACATGAGTACGATTCCTTAAAAAGCGGGTCGGTGACATCCTTTGAAGCAGCTCGCCAAGGACTTGAGCTACGCTTTTTGGCGTTTGCGCGACCAAAGCCTTACTGTCGCTCCTCACGGGGTTGAAGCAAAGGAGGGCGAACCCCTCTCCGCCGTGCGAAGGTTCACCACGGAGTGCAGGAGTTATCGGATGCTCACCCATCGTTATTGGTGCGGGCATTCATGATGGGGCTGCGGCCGTCGAGATTCTGCTGGTCCTTGGTGGGCGACCCCGCGTCCATCGCGGAAATGTTTCAGCCAGGCGAGTCAATGCGTGGCGGCCGAGTCAGTCTGGATGTCGGGAAGGAAGGAAGAGCGGCCGAGGGACATCCTACTCCATCCCGTCGGGGCCGACAACCAGCGGGAGTCCCGCACCAAGGCGCCGCAGGGCGCCCAGGCCCATCTGTGGCCGAGCCGCCACCTCCCCCTTGAAGGCGTCTACGCGCAAATATTCCTCCAAATAAAGGAGGCGGGAATGCTCGGGCCGCCCCCGGATGAAAGGCGGCGGTGGCGATAGCACCGTGTATTGCGCTTCCATCGGCAAAATGGACATGACGGAGCAATGCTACGGTAGGCGACAAATTGAAGAGCTGATCGAAGAGGTCACCTCGATCAATACCTCCGACATCGCGGGCACCATCCCTGCGCCCCGACGGCCGGTCGAGCAACACATTGATGTGATCACCGGGGGACCCGCTGCTGGAGGACATAGCGCTTCGGGTCGAAGGGCTTACGCCCGAGCCGTGGCGACCGGGGAATATCACCCTCCCTCCGAGCGGAGATCACATTCCCCTCGGGGATATAGAACAGCGAGCATGACGATGCTGGTGGTGTCGGCCAATTGCCAACGCCGGTCCGGCGGATTATGAGTCGACAACTGGCGGCTCGGCCGACATCCTCTACTTGAGGCCTTTACGAGTTGGGGCTCGAAGGAAGCCACGAAGCCTTTGCACTCGGCGCTCACGGCTTCACGGCGACTCGATCTCGCCGCGAGTGCGGTAACCCTACCATTGACCCTCGGCGATTCCCGAAGGCCAAAACTCTGTGGTAACTTTTACGGTGGTCGACCTCCCTCTGCGTATAACGCCATCACTGGTGACCCACCCTCAACGAAGCTAAGGGCCGTTCTGTCCACATACCACGGACCTGAAGTTCCCCACCGGTAGCCGGAGTCGGGAAGGTGCGGGAGATCCGCGAGGAATCAGACGGTGTTACTTGGCCAGCGACCTCCACAGGTAAGAGGAAAAGGCGGAACCGCCCCTCGAAGACCCACGCGGGGCGGCGCCCGACCAAGGCATCCGAGCCAACAAATCCGGCCGGTTGATATTCCGGCGCAAGATGGCCGTCCGATCGGACGGTCGGGATCGGCCCGGACCTAGACAATCAAGGCGGGCGCGGCTGACCTCCTCGAGAAAGCGCGATGTCTTCGCGGGCGCCGACCTCCGGGAATCGACTCGAGGTCGCCCAACACCATCTACATATTTCCCGATTGCCGCTCGGTGAGGCGAGACCTCGGCCTCGGTCCCTCGGCGCCAACAAGCGATGCGAGAAGGAAGTCGGCGAGCTCTTGGCGTCGACTTCATTGAGGAAGTCCGGTACCCTCGGTGGCTGTCAATGTAGTCCTCGTCAAGAAGCCTAATGGAAGTGGAGGATGTGTGTTGACTACACCGATCTAAATCGTGCTTGCCCGAAGGATTGCTTCCCCCTACCGGGATCGACCAGTGGTCGACTCGGCCAGATGCGCCGCTTCTCCTTCATGGGCGCCTACTCCGGATACAACCGGATCCGGATGGCCCGAGATCGGCGACATACTGACCTTCCACACACCCCAAGAGCCTACTTCTACAAAGTTATGCCATTCGGGTTAAAGAATGCGGCGCCACCTACCAAAGGATGGTGAACAAGGTGTTCGCGGCAAATAGAGGCGAAACATGGAGGTGTCACGTTGGCGATATGATCGTGAAAAGTCGCCGGGGACTGCACACCTCGATGACTTGCGGAAACCTTCTCTGTCTGAGAAGACACGGGATGCGCCTTAATCCGGCCAAGTGCGTCTTGGCGTGACATCGAGGAAGTTCCTCGGGTTCATCATACGAGAGAGGAATTGATGCCAACCCGAGAAGATCCGAGCTCTCAGACATGAGATCTCGAGCACGATAAAGGAGCTTGATTGCCTTAACGGAAGGATAAGCGGCTCTGTCGGTTTCTATCGGTCGGAGATAAGTGCCTTCCTTTCTTAGAGTCCTCAAGGACCCAAAGAACTTCCAATGGGCGAGAATGCGAAGAAGCCTTCGCGGCACGAGCGGCACTTATCAGAGCTACCCCGACTTACCTCGGTGTATGCATGCGGGAAAACTTACCCTCTACAGCGGCATCTCGGCATGATGAGCTCGGTGCTTGTGAAAGAAGCCCCGATCGCAACACGGTTTACTACACGACCACGTCTTTGCGTGGCGGGCGCGCTATCCTCCCATTGAAAGGTGGCATTGGCGCTTGTGCTGGCGGCTCGGAAGCTACGCCCCTACTTCAAGCCCACCACGATTGAGGTAATGGCCGACCAACCCCTGCGTCAAGTTCTTTCTAAGTTTGGCGTAGCGGCGTCTCTAAAGTGGTCGGTGGAGCTATCCGAGTTCGACCTTTGCCTGGCGAGAAACGACCATCAAGGCCCGGGCCTTGGCGATTTCATCTCGGAATTGACAAGCCAGGCGAGACCGTTGAGCAAATCCACGAGGCCCGGATCTTTGCGTGGATGGGTCGTCCGGCTCCGGGAGGCCGTGCGCGGACTCGTGCGGAGGATCGGCGGACACGCTTTGGCGTTCCCTCGCCGGTTTAGCGGCCTGACAAACAATGAGGCCCGAATACGGTATTGTTGGCGACCTCCGTTTGGCGGCCGAGATGCAACTAGGAGGCAATCCACATTCTCACGGATTCCCAACTTGTCGCCGAGCAAGTTGGTGGAAATGTCGGGCGCGGGACTCGACCATGTCGGATACTGACCGAGGTAAAGCCCAAACCTCTAACTTTCCACGCTTCACTCTGTCCGGGGTGCGGGTCCCGAGCAGCGGGCGGACCGGCTCGCGAAATTGGCCTCGGGGCGATCGGAGGAACATCCGAGTCGAAGAGGCGGCGACACACGGTCGGTGGCCATCATGGAGATCGGGGACCCGGGTCGACCACCCCACCTTCGTGGATTCGGGAAGTCTTGAAGTACAAGCGAGGATCTGCGGCGGATGAGGTCAAGGCGGCGGCTCCGCCGAACCGAGCGTGGTGCTGCGAAATTGGCGGCCGGCTCTACAAAGGTCGTTCTCCACACCTTACTCGATGCTTAGATCCGAGGCGGAGTGATTCTCGCCCGAGGTCCACGGCGGGATTTGTGGGGAGCATATGGCGGCCGAACTTTGGCCTTCAAAATCTTGCGCCGGGGCTACTGCGGCCTCTGGCTGCAGGCGCCAAGGCTTTCGTGCGGCGGTGCGACACTGCAGCGCCGGGCCGAGCCCCCGACTCCGCGGTCCGCTTCGCCTCCATGGATTGCGCTGGCCCTTCGCTAAATGGGGAATGGACCTCTTGGGGCCATTCCCCGGCGGCGGAGACATATCATTGTGGGGATCGATTACTTCACCAAGTGGGTGGAAGCCGAGCCCACAGCAGCCATTACTGACGAGCGGGTCCGAGCGGTTCGTATGGAAGAACATTGTGACCGATTCGGTGCGCCCAGCGTTATCATCACGCGATAACGGAACCCGATTCGCCCGGCACTCGGTTCTCGGAGTTACCGCGACTTACCACATCGATTGAGGTTTAGCTCGGTGGCCCACCCCGGACCAGCGGGCTCGGCGAGGTGACCAACCGATCTATCTTGGATGGACTTAGGAAAGGACTCGAAGCCCGATCGAGTGGGTCGGCGAGCTCCCGAACATCCTATGGTCTCTGCGGACTACCGAAGGCGGCCAGGCGAGTCCCCTACTGCTGGCATTGGCGTGGAAGCAGTCCTACCGGCGAGTTGGTCATCCCAACATTCGGGTGGAGAACTATGAGAATCCACCTCGGCCCGAGGTCGGGCGGCCTAGACCTGCTAGAAGAGCGGGGCTAGCAGCGCGCGTAAAAATCTTTGGCGTGCGAAGTGTGGCCGGGAGTTACAACAAGAAGGTGCGCCCTCGACCCCTCGGGATGGGCGACTTAGTCCTACGCAGGCGATAAGCGACCCGCTCACTCGAGGGCAAGCTTGCACCAAGTGGGAAGGCCCCTACCAGGAGTAATCCAAGTAGTCAGGCCAGGAGCGTTCGGCTCGCGACTATGGTGACAGCGATTCAGGGACTTGGGCGTCAACAACCTTAAGAAATATTTGGTTTAAGGACAAAAGGGAAGTAAATCAATGCCAGACTCAGGCCATTGGAAAGAAGTCGGAGATTGTATTGAGAAAGCAAGTTTGTATTATCAAAAAGTTTTGGGTTACAAAATGGGCCCCTAGTGGGAAGAAGTATTACAAAAGCAAGGAAAGCCCTCCAAAAGAAGAAAAAGAGGTCTTGAGGCGCGGCCGGGAAAGGCTATCGTCGAAAGGGACCTCGCTAGGCATGTCGACCCCATGATCTTCGGGGCATGAAACGAAGGGATTCTCCTCGACCACCGAGCCTGGAGGACATGCTCGGAACCGGGCCAGGGCAACCTTGTACCCATACTGTCGACACGGCCCGTCGGTCGGGGCGAGGAGGAAGCCCTCGACTTCTTGTAGCGTCGGCGCCTCGGTCCTTCTCGGCCGACTCCCTTCCGCGCGGCAAGGGCTTCCTGGCGGCTGCAGCTCGGCCTCCCTCGAGGTCGGCCGCGGCCAATCCGAGGCCTCCTCCATCGGGGCGGTTCTCGGCCGATGTCGGAGGAGCCTGCGGCCGGCCTGCATCGCGGCGGCCTCGAGCTCGGCAGTCGGGCGCGCCTTCGCGCCCATGTCCGCCGCGTTGCTCGGCGGCGGCAAGCGCCTCGGGTCGACCACGCTCGGGCTTCCTCGGTGGCGGCGCAACTCAAGTTGCGCTCGCCCGAACCATGCACCAAGCGGCCGAGTCATGCACCGGTCGAGGAGGGCCGTGGTGTAGTGGAGATTCTGCACAAGGAAAAGAAGCGGCTGAAAGTGATGAGCGAGCTCGGCCAGAGGATACACGCAAAGCGGTGCTTACCCACAACAGGCTTGGCGGACTTGGCGGCAGCGCTTAGAGCGTGTATAGATCGAGCCATGTCGGGATGGGCGCCCGGAGGTGGCGAGGCTCTCCCGACCACACCTTGTCCCCGGGGCAGACCATGCCACCGGGCCACGAGAGGGTCGCTCGCGGCGAAGGACCTCCCCATCATTCGGAAAGGCGGTGATCCTTCCCGGCGTGACCAACACAGTCTGCATGGTGGAGGGCCGGCCCTTCGATCGCCCCACAGGTGGGACCGGCACTCTCGGCGGAGTGGTGGCGCCCGATCGTTCAGTCGCCCGGTCGGCCTGGCCCTGGCGTCTCGAGTCCACCACGTCCTTGGCCTCGCCCTCTTCTTGAGCGCCCCTCCTCAGCGGTGCGCGGGAACCACCCCCGCGCTTAGAGGCCGGAGGCGCGGAGATGGTCCCCTCGGAGCACCGAGTCGTGGAAGGATCGCGAGTTCACCATCCACGCAGAAGCAGCGGATATGTCGAGAAGATGAAGTATATGGCGGCAATCGAAAAGAGGCAAAACAACGGCCTACCGAGGCGCGGACTTAGTCGGCCTCCACGACCCTTTGCTCGAGCATATTGCGGATGGCTTGCGAGGAAGGGAGGATTACCCTCGGTACTCAAGGTGGCGCGCTCCTCGGCACTCGGCAGGCGCGGTGTTATCGATGGTCGCCAGCGACCACGAACCCCAAAACCCGAGTCCCTTGGCCTTTGGACAAAAAGCGCCTCTTCCACCCTTTGTTATTGGTGGGGCGCGCTAACCGGAACCACGGTCGTGCGGCGAAGTATCCCAAACCCCTTGAAGCGGCGAGAGGAAGAGGTTGCGGGTTGGGGC
This sequence comes from Musa troglodytarum, assembly GCA_023547065.1. Taxonomy (NCBI): domain Eukaryota; kingdom Viridiplantae; phylum Streptophyta; class Magnoliopsida; order Zingiberales; family Musaceae; genus Musa; species Musa troglodytarum. Next base: position 16,816,496 of record CP097508.1, read on the forward strand.
GATGTTGGCGTAATGGCATTCCCCGGAAAGCCACCAAATACCGCCGAGGAGTTGGGAGTTATCACGGGAAGGCGAAATCGCCACGGGGAGATCTGAGGACACGATGAGTGGAGTGCGGGGGTAGCGCAAGCGGCCTAGGGCATCGGCGGTCGGGGCAAAGCCCTTGGGAACCGGGTCAAAAGCCCGTCCCGCAGGCGGGAGATTGAACTCCTCGGGATGCGTGGCGCGCGAGTACCCCCACCATACGCTCATCCAAGATGGAGTCTTGGTCGTGCGGCCACATTAAGGCCTCTAGCATGCGCGCTTCCGCATATGAGGAAGGGTTGGAAGCGAGGATGAAGGGAGGCGGCGGCAGGTTATGGCCCGATGGGAGGAGGAGGAAGAAGCGGAGGAAGAGGAAGTGGAAGGAAGACCCATCGCACACTAACCTATAATGGAAGAGATCGGTGGAAGAAGTTAAAAGGCACGGAGCCTATGGAGAAAACTTGAAGGAAGGCAGCGGCGGGACAAGAGATGAAGACTCGATAAAGTGATAGAGAGGCGGAACTCCTATTTATAGAAAAGGGGCCTCGACCTTTCGCCTCCCAAAGCGGCGGCGACATGACACCGCCACCTCGCCCAATAGCATCACATCAGGCGATCGAAGCGCGGCGTCATATTAATGAAGTGGCGTGTACACCCCGGGTAAGAAACTTATCCCGCGCGCGGTATCCTCGATTCGGCAACGCACTATCGCGAGCGCTTTTGAGCGCACGCGGCGGTTCGGTTTTCTAGGTCTTGGCGGCTCGACCGCGTGTACAGGCCTTGGCGGCGGCTCGGCCACATTCATCGGCGGATTGGCGACTCGTTTTCTAGGTCTTGGCGGCTCGACCACGCGGTACAGGCCTTGGCGGCTCGGCCACATTCATCGGCGGTTGGCGACTCGGTCTTCTAGGTCTTGGCGGCTCGACCAGTACAGGCCTTGGCGCGGCTCGGCCACATTCATCGGCGGTCGGCGCGAGGTTTTCTAGGTCTTGGCGGCTCGACCACGGTCTTCCGGGCCTTGGCGGTGGCTCGGCCACATTTATCGAGCGGCGGTTCGGCTATATGGTTTCTCGGTCGTGTGCGTGACCTCGACCCCTTGTACTAAAGCAGCGGGTCGATGGCGAGGAGGACTGGCGGCGTCTCAACCCACGACTTAGGACGTCCGGCGCAATGGGTATCGGGCGTCTCCTCGATTCATCGAGCGGCGGTTCGGCTATGGTTTCTCGGTGCGTGTGCGTGACCTCGACCCCTTGTACTAAAGCAGCGGGTGATGGCGAGGACTGGCGCGTCTCAACCCTGACTTCGGACGTCGGCAGCAATGGGTATCGGGCGTCTCCTCGACCCCCTTCATCCCGAGCGGCGGTTCGCTACTATGGTTTCGGTCGTGTGCGTGACCTCGACCCCTTGTACTAAAGCGGGTCGGTAGCGAGGAAGGACACAGCGCGTCTCAACCCACGACCGGACGTCAGCAGCAATGGGTATCGGGCGTCTCCTCGACCCCATTCATCCCGAACGGCAGTTCGGCTACTCTGGTTTCGTAGGCCCTGAGCGGTAGCTCGGCCACACACACATCGAGCGGTAGTTTCTCTTGGCGGCGGCTCGATCGCCGGCATCTAGGCCTTGGCGGTGGCTTCGGCACTATATCGACGGCGGTTGGTGACTATATGGTTTTACGGGTCTTGAGTTCCTCGACCCCCTTTATCGAAACGGTTGTTGCCAGATCTCGAGCTTCCTCGATGCGTGATTTTGCAGGTCTTGGCGGCGCCTCGACCCCCATCCTGCAAGGGATTGATCGATTATGGCACGACCGCGGTGGAAGCTGCGCGAGATCTCGATCGGCAACGGGTTCTTGAGCAACACCCTCAACTTTGTCCGCGGGAGTAGCTTTTGAGGGTAGTGATAGGGATATTAAGTATGGCGAGACACGGTCTTGATCGTACTCGGATAGCGTCATGCCCCTCTGCGCTCCATAACACCGCGATTTGACCCTCGGCGTCGCTTCTCCTCGGACGCTCGCCCCAACTACCCACCCGTTGACCACGGCACCGACACTGCCGAGTCAGGCCATCGCCACTGCGGGGCGATCGGGCGGAGTCCTCCGTCAAACCTATTTAAGCGAGCAGGTAAGGCCCGGGATTGGGATGCGGATCTCTTTCCTCTGAACCCTTGCTTCACGAAACACTCAGAGAGGTGAGTAGACTCGGACACCCCGCAATTCTCTGGGAACTTGGCCACGGGCCACCGGCTTAGGCGTCGGAGGGTCGGCGAAGCATCCGACCGCGCCTGCTGCGAGTCACGTTCGGCGTCCGGAGGCGAGCGCGCCTTCGGAGGAGCCGGTCGGGAGGCGGGAGTAGGAGCCATCGGCGGGCGAACCGTGCACAGACGACCGGTTTCAGTTCAGCGCCCTTGCGCCAAGATCCACGGTAAAAGTTGTTTCCCCTAACAATATACATATACATATATATTCATATATATATATATATATATCTATATCTATGTATAGATATGTATGTATATATATATATACATATATAGATACATAACTAAAAGGAGAAGAACAATCATAAAGAAAATCAATTAATAGGGGTTTTTTAAATAAATTGTCCTGTTTCCTGGATTCAAGTTCAAGGGAGAGAGATTCTGCACTAGACCTAGAAGACATTACATGCGACTATGGGAGGAAATCCTATGTGTGAGATCATGGCAAGAACTAGCACAGAACTAATGCTGCACTGGTAAGCTAGATGGCAAAATTGAGAGTGACGTAGATTGCAAGAGAGATGAACATGAAGCTTGAAATCGTTGCATCTAACACGATGGAAACCATTTCTTCAGAACCACTAAGACGACAAGAGTTTGTTCAGATAAAATAATTAAAAGAAGGTCAAATTGTTTTGATAAGTCGATACACAATAAGCTCAAACGAGTCAAGGATACAAGATTCTACAACAAATACTGGAACCATAAGAATCTCGATTAATTAAAAGAAACATGCAATGGCGGGAACTCAACTCATAAATCAAACGAGAAAAGTACATTCTACCACAGAGATACGAACCCTGAGAGGAACTTTGGATATCTTGATTTACGATATCAAAGAGGCACTTCTCTTATGAAAAACATTTTGACCTGTCCATCAGAGACACAAAAGTAAGTGAAATTATCAAAGAAATATCACAGGATATTATCATCAGCAAATACCCACTCATACTTGAGGGAAAGTACAAGCACTCACAAGGGGCTACCCATGTTTGATAATTCGTCCAAAGACGTAAAGCTATTTGGAATTTTTAAGTTCACATGGCTGTTCAGAAGCTACCGCTACTTGAGTCCAATAGGCGTTGTTTGTTAACTATATCAATAGTTAGGGCAAGAGGTTCCCTAATGTTGCACTTATAAGAACTGCAAGAGGAAGTTAATAAATTGCGATTATATGAATTAGAGTTTACCTGCTCCAGTGTCAGGAACATTATCACATTCCATGATCCAAGCCGAACAAAATTTGGAATGAAGCCCTTATAAAGAGCTAAAGGTCCCTGCATGCAAAAATCTGCTTTTTTTTAGTTCAAGTCAACCACACATTGTATTCAGTCCCAATTCGGGCAGATCCCAAAGATAACAACATTAAGTGATGCATCTTGCCATCTCAAGTGATTTTTTTTCTGAACATTTTTCACATTTCTAAGCAAGAAGAAATACAAAATAAAGCTAAAAAACTTCAACATACTTCATTTTTCAGTGTCTTGATGAAGCAATCTAGTGTGCTTTTATAGGATGAATCTCCCATCATTCTCGACTTGACCTGCAAAAAAGCAATATCTATATTCAGCTGGAGAATTTAGAAGGTAAGATGCAGCAATCTATTCAGAATGTTAGCAATTGCAAATCTTGCTCACTATGTTGGCATAGAATGACAAGATTAAAGCAACCCTATAGTGTACTTGTCTATTGTATCGTGTCAAAATATATTTTACATTATCAAGCACAACTGTCACAGACCTAGATAGAGGACTGTTGTGTCTTTTAGCTAACAATTAGAGTGAGATTTGTCAAACTATAAGTTTGGGCTTCACCAGATATACACTGTTGTCAGATCATTGCTTAAAATTGACACATTGCACCAATAGTCAAAACAACAAGCAACACTTCTAAAAGAAAGGTGCCTAGAAACCTAGAACATCATCTCAAGGGACCACCACATCAGTGCCCAAGTGGAGTGGCAAGTAAAAGGATTCTCACACTGTTATGGACTGGGACAAATTAAGAAATAAGAGATAAATCAGAATTGATAAGTATAATAATTTGAATTAAACTGAACACAATTTGCTCAGTCAAAGTAAAATGGAGAACAGGAAACCTAGAGAAATTGAAGATACTCATACTTACAAGTAGGAGTGGTATTATGTTGGCTGGTCGAAGAAGTAGGCAGCCATTACACCTACTTAGAGCAGGAAGGGTTGGCCAAAACTCCTACTTGAAGTAGGAACAGAAGAGAGGACCAGCTAGCCCAGCTGCCACCATACCTGTATGGATCAGTAGGGGAGCTATATCTAAAGGCCAACCATCATAGAGAACAAGTGAGAGAAATAAGTGCAACAAGGATAACTCCAAAGTTGTTCTCCACATATACACATGCTTACAAGCCTTTAAAGTTATACTTTCAGACCTTTTCTAGGATCTCTCATTAGTGCAGTCATTGGATGCTTGAAATCAACCTTAACACAAGACCTTATTCTCCACATATACACATAGGTAATCCTGCTATATTGGTTGCTGTTTCAAGGAAATATGAGTCATGAAGAGGCTGCCCTATTAAACTTGACATTTGGTTTTCAACCTCCAGTTACATGACCCCATCTCCATCATTTGGTTGGTCAAGGTTCGGCAACATAAACTAGGTTGACACCTTCATCAAGTTTGGCATCCTTAGCTAGATCAACCACATCTCCTGCATCCTCAGAATTTCAAAACCTACGCAAGCTCTCACAATTCCACAGTTGGTCGAGAATAGGCAAAGGGCTTGCGCACCCACTACCAAAAGAGATGGACTTTGGGAGCTTCTGTTCCCACTGCAATAAGAAGCTGAATCTGGCACCCAAGTGCTAGTCTATCAATTTCATAGTGTGACTGATGACAACAAGGTAGAAAGCCTGGTTAAACTTGACAGGTGAAAGAACCTGATGGAATTCTGAAACTGACAATCAAAGTGTCCAGTAGATGTCAAAATCTCATTGCACCCTATATGGTGTCACTCAAATCTGTGATAACAACATTCTCGTAGCTTCCTGTTGGTAGCATATCCACCCACAGCTTTACCAACTTCAGCATCACTGACCAGTAACATAGAAGAATATCCTCACACCTATTGCAAGGTTTATGGAGATCAATGGCGAGAAACTTAAGTGCCATGGCAAGTGTGAGGAATTTCCCCTTGCATCCAGGAAATACAATTTGACATCACCCTCTATGCTAACACTCTTGAAGGGTACTAACATCATACTTGTACTCACATGGCTACATGAGGATTGTGTATGACATCCATAAGAACTTTGAGGACATGACACTGATATTCGAATGTGATTGATGTAGCTTAAGGATACAGAGTTGTGGGACCTCCAGCAAATCATCAAATTGGCAAATATTTCTCCAGCCAACCTTTTCAAATTGACCACGGAAACAGATCAAAAGGAGCTCCCGATTAAAGGCTTTAAACCAGCAGCAATTTCCATCCTATTTGTGCTGGCAGAGCCCTTCTTATGAGACCCATGGCCAGACTTAAGTCCACTTCTTCAAGGACCATCTAGCAGGCAAATGCTGCAATTGAAACAGATTAGACCCCTGAGTAGTCTAACAGTGCATCAGCATATGTCACTTCTTAACTGTCATGTCCATCCACTATAATTTGACCCAATCTCTGAAGAACAAGGTCGTAGCTTAAGTTTTATGATTTCTTATGTTCTGACCTGTTTGTAAAAGCCAATGGCCTCACTCCAGGGCATGAACATGACCCGTGTATCCCTATTGTGCCTCGAGCACAACTAGCCAACATACAGTCATATCAGTACCAACACATGCAGATGTTGAAGATCAAGCATCAAGTGCAGGTGATGCTTCAAACCAATATAAACTGTTCTTCATGAAGCCCAAGTTATTTACCGGTGTTGCTAGTTTAGAAGCACAATAATTGGAGGTTATATGTAGACTACCTGAGAGTGGTCCTGATCCTGCCAATGATGATAGGATAAGATAACATTGGAAAATCAAATAATGATGATCCTGAATAATATGAATTCAGATAATAGAGTAGGCACCTAAGTACTTGGAGATTTAGGCTATCTGAACAAAAGCTCAGCAACTAAGAATATATCTAACATGTGGAGGAAAAACATATTAATATAATAAAACAAATGCCTCCATATTCTGCATTCACCATATGTTGCATGGTGTTGTAGAATCACAGCCCTTCATGCCTTTCATTTTAAAAAGAATCAATTTCCTATCAAATATGAGCTTGCAATAATCTTCAACAAAAGTTAGTGCAAAATATAATGGATGCCAAGAGCAATTTTTGCAAATCGGCAATTTTATGTGGGCGTCCAAAGGTTGCAGGCATTCTTCTATATGCGATCAAGCAGTCTTCCAATCATACCTATATGTAATATGAGGAAATATCTAATGAAATGCATCGTAATATCATATAACAAAGAACAATTAGTTACACCTTACAGTAAAAAGATGATCTCTTTACAAACAGTCACTGAAATTAGAAAAACAAATGACATTATACCTTGATTGGTTTTATTTTCGAACAAAAAAATATTTGATTAAAAAAAGGGTAGCAGTATACTCTGAGAAAAGCATACCACATCAACAGGAGAACCAATACAAACAGCAAAGAATCCAGCACCCAAACCAGCTACAACATGAGTGAAAATGTCATCTGTGAATCCGGGAATTTCCAAGATTGTCTGCACCCAAAAGAAGACTCATATAACAGAAGAACGAAAAGGAAAAAAAAAAAAAAAGAAAGAACTAGAAGCCTCCACTGATAAGATATGATGGAAAGGGTCTAACCTGTTTTATATGATCATAGCTTGCTAGCTCAGCAGCATTTATAATCGCGTTACGTGCAATATTGGGACCAAGACCAGTCCATAAAGACCCAATTCCTTCCTAAATTGTAAAATTGGACAAATTCACTTGAAGTATGATCCACTTTAAACTTTTGATCAGTTAGTTGTTAAATATAGACCTGTCTGATTATTTTGAAATAAGCATCCAATGCTCCTAAATAACGTCTTGGTACACCCGGTGGAAGTTTGACTTGGATTGAAGGCGAACTTTACAAGATCAGTTGGATTGGCCACAGTAATTGCCAAGGCACCTAATTGAATTGCAATAACTAGGTTAAGATGACAAATGAAATCACCGATCCCAATGAAATCTTAGACAAATGAATTGTCTATCTTAGACAATGAAACACTGATCCCAATTGTGAAAGATCAGACTGATAGAACGTCAAACTCTTGAATAAACTATATACGATTGTTTTCATTTACACTATCCATGAAACTCACCGGTTATAAGCCCAGCAAGGATTTTCTTTATCAATGAAATATCTCCGACAAAACTATCACCAAAGAAGAAGGCTTTGACCTGTCAAGATAGGCAAACTGTTAAATTAGTTGAATCAACAATTTTGATAGTCTACTACTGAGCTGAGTAAGAACAAGCACTGTAACTTACAGGCTCATACAACCCAATCCGTAACCCACCATAGAGACATTGACGATGCAACCCAGGTACGAGACCTGTCCATAGTGCTGTCAAACCTTCCTCCCTAAATATTGTTAATATGGTGCCCAACATTCCCCTGTATTTAGGTACTCCCACTGCATCCCCAGCGACTGCTTTTTTCTGTAGCTGGAGCCTGACTTTAGCAGTGTCCAAAGGAATGGTGCAAAACTACATCAAATCAGCACATAATATACGGTGTGAGAAAGGATCTACCTGCAAAGCAAGGAAATAAAAGTGTCTAATAGGAAAAAGAACGTGGGCATTACACGAATGAATTCTGATGCTTGTTCGAGTGTGTCGTGTAGTAAGGAAACAAAATGAAGACGAGAGGATATGCAAGTTAAAAATGTGTTTACAAAGACAATACATACAATGTTACGAAAAATGACAGACTAAACGGCTGAGTTCCTAATAAGCCTATATGCCAAAATGGTCCAACTTCTCCTTGCCATTTTAAATATGCCCTCAAGGTGTTTGAGGACTGTCCTACTTGCAGATATGAAGCAAAAGGCAGATCCTATCCCACACTATTCACATAAACGAAATCAGATCTCCAACTCAAACTGCTGCCTTATCATAAAGCTTTTATCTCGCCAACGAGAGCAATTTCTTTCTTCTCTCGAACATCTAAATGGTCGGTTTACTTGCTGCGACTTGCAAGGGCACCGAATCACCAATGGTTAAAATGGACGGGGCGGGAACGAAATCGAACATCTAAAATTTTACGATCTTGAATCGAACACGTCCCAGATCGAGAAATGGACAAGCAGCACACAAGTAACAGGATGCCTCCAACACGGCGATCAGAGTCCAAGTAAACCGACCTCGGCGAAGCAGGCGGCGATGGCGCTGCTCGCGAACCGCCAGTAGAAGGAGATATCGGTCCTGGAGCCGTGGTCCGCCATGGCCGCGGGCGAACCGCGATCTGCTGCCGCCGGGGAAATCGGAGGTAGTCGGTTGACGTAGCCCAGGGACGGGGGATTAGGGATCTCGGAGAAGGCAAGACAAGAGGCGAGCGGAGAAGGATCCCAACTTCTCTCCCGGGCAATGGGGTTCGGAGGCGACAGTGGATCGGCCGATCCCTCTCACCTCGCCGCGCTCTTCTTTCACGGGGATCAAACAGACACAAACTTATTTCCTGATCGATTTTTCTTATGCTTGGCTAACGAAAATGGACTTCCCAACCGCCAGCACAAGGGCCGAGAAATAAGCTTAAAGCCGTCTGGTAGGTGCACCGATTTGGACTTTTCAGGTACCATCTGCTGCACGTGTTGCAGCCATCACGTAAACGACGATGCGGCTTCGCCTCGTCGTGCACACGTTCGGAATGGGTTTAGTTTCGAGAGTTTGGTCCGACCGAATGGAAATAAACCAAAATTAACTCGACCTGGTTCAAGTCATTGTTACCAATATGCTGTGAAATGCAAGCTATACGAAGACATGTTTTGATACGACACGAGTCCTCGAGAACCTTCATAACAAAATGCTATGAAATGGTACTCCTACCACATTGGGAAATCATATATTTACCTCTCTAAACATTCTTCTGCTTTCAACAAGCAACATTTGTTCTACTCTTCGTTTGAGATTCCTGAAGGTACTGATCATTCAGGTATTATCTTAGCACTTATCTTTCCCAAGCCGGATCGTAAGAATAATACCAACACTCATTTTTACAATGTTATGGGTAATATTCAAGATTGATATAAGTTTTCCTTTTTTTCAGAGAGAGAAAAACTATACTGATTGGTTTTGTAATTAATTCCTTGCCAACCCATATCTTGTTCAACACCTGGATCTTTTTTTTTTTTTTTGATCGAAATTTTCTTTAGAATGAATCATCGTAGCACGCAACTTATCGTTTGGCACACCCTTACCATAGCTAAAAAGAAGTGATATGTGCTAATAGACTTTGATCATTAATGATGAGGATAAATTTTGTGTCAAAATTTTTATTTCTAAATATGATTCTCTAACATTCCCACGATCAGAATATTTAGGATTGCTCATGCAATCTTAAACCTTTCTTATTCCTTAAAAGAGGATTTTAGAAAATACAATAGTACTAATATTTGGATGAAGGCCCTTGGTTAAACAATATCCCGTTCTCATCGTTCATTAATATATATATATATATAGTGTAAATGACGAATATGAGTCTAACATCTTATGATAAATTATCAAGTTTTTTATTAGCTAAGTTAACCAACATATTTTCTCTTTTATCAACATTGATGGCATGTAACACTATTCTCAAGTGGTTGATTTCATATATAAAATGGCAATTGGTACGACTTATCTCTATATTTGTTATTTTGTTAATCGCTAGTTTACAACATAAGAGTTATTTACCTCCCTTAATAGCTCAGCCGAGTGATAACAATTGGGTTTAGATACTCGGTCCATCTAAAAGTACTTGGTAAATAATGCCTACAATTACTTAAATAGAGGAATGAGCCCTAAGAGGAAATTAGAAGGTAGTTTAAGAGCTAAAAGTGACTTCAAAATCAAAATTTTCATTTGAAAGTATTTTTTTGGGTAGTCTCTATATCTCAGTTCTCTAACATCATTTATTGTTAGATTGATTGTTATTTTTTTTTTTTATGTAATCTTGGTTTTGACTCGCTATCTCAATTTTTTTCTTATGTCATACTGTTTTATTCTTATAAAATATTTTACAATTCAAATTTCTTTATCATTTCAAATAATTATGTGATTAACACTTGGATGTCTGACTTGATGAAGATGCTAACCTTGATAAATAATTTTTTGATATTCTTTCGTAATATTATTATCACTATCAGTTTATTTGGACAGTAGAAATAATGTCAAGTACTATAATCAATCGGTCAATTCCTATTCCTTGACTCTCAAAGTTTTACTATTTGCTTATGATAATTAATGTTTGAGGGCTCCTTTCAAAAAGAGAAATTTGAGGTGACAACATTAATGGAGGTAAATAATAATTTTTTGATTAAAATAGATGAGTCATCTCTCTTATCCTTTAGGTGACTTTGTGGTTGGAACAAAAATTCTCTTCATTCTAAGAATTGATGGATCCAATGTGATTGAAACTTTGACTTTACTCCAAAAACCTTCGGAGGTCCGTAGAACCAAATCTCTCCAACATCTACATTAAATTTGATTCACTTGATTTAATCAATTTTGCTAAAGGAATCATTAACATTCTCTGATTCCTTAGTGATGATATTTTAGATGACAGCTTCCTCCTTTATTCATGTCTTCATGTTAATATGATTTACGTTCCCCATATCACAGATTTCGTGGTTCATCGGCTTATCAATTTTAGAAGAACTATAAAATTTTTTATTTTTTACTCGCGAAGAGTTCAGTTTAACCCTTTAATGAAATTTCTCCCATTTTCAAAAAAGAAAAAAACGATTCCAGGTTTCGGTCCGCAACGTTCGGGTGCGGGGAGCATTGTGGGTTTGAAATTTTAGACGTGGCATTTGCTGATAGGTTGGAAGTGTCTGCCGCGGACCTCAGCAGTTCCGGTGTTTAGTGATCGACACTGGGGCCCCACGTGGTCCCAGAGAGATGTCACCAATTACCACACGGGTAGGATTGCGGGTGACTCGTCAACTGGAATATAGAGTGTCCGTCAGATATCAATAGCCAGCGAGCAAAACATCGTCTCCGGCTCGTCGGGTCGCTGTCTCCACGTAGTCATCACCTTCGATCTTACAAGATGCGCAGTTGTTAGGCTTGGAACGATTTATACACTCCCCTTTTCCTCTATCTACGCTCCCGACGTATCTATCCATTGGCGGTGCAGTTTATGAACGAGGGGTACAAAATTAGAGTAGGCATAGCGAGGTTCCTGTTCCACCATTTTATTGAATGAAATATAAGCCTCGTCGGAGTGCCACCTTCCAAAAAGCGGGCTAAAAGGGTACGTGTTGCATGGCTGGGGCGTGGGCAGCGCATTTGAAACGCTCGACCAAGCAGCGGATCCCATCCACGCATGCGCGAGCCACTTCCTATGCCCTTTCACGTTTGTCGTCATCATCAATACCGTCGCTTCCGCCCCTCCATCTTTTTCCTCCTTTGCTCCCTTCTTCTTTCATTCCGATTTAACGCCTCCGGCTGCGGCAAATAGCGGAGAGATCTCGAATCGTTGCTACCCGATTTGGCTTCGGAGACGTGTTTGCGATCCTTCCGTCGGCGTTGGAGGTGGAAGAGTTGAAGCGATTAGGAAAGAGGATATGGCTTTCAACTTCACAGGCACGCAGCAGAAATGCAAGGCCTGCGACAAGACGGTCTACCTGATGGACCAGCTGACCGCCGATGGCGTCGTCTTCCACAAGTCCTGCTTTAAGTGCAACCACTGCAAAGGAACCCTAACGGTATCATAGCTCTTGTCCCTTTCTTTCCTTTTTTTCCCCTTTCCTTTTCCCGGGATTTTCTTGGCGAATATGTTTAGGATGCGCATGATCTATCTTCCATTTCGGTCGGGATGGATGTTAAGGAGTCCAAATATCCTGGCCTCAGTCGTATTCTTTCGAACAGTCGGAAAGATCGGAATTTGTGGTCGATGATCGATCCCCCTTAATTGATTTTCGTGCAAGATTCACCAAACAGGTCCAGATGAATCCATTATGACTGCCAAAAGTACATGATAATGCCGCCAGCTGCATTTTTGTTCGTCGTACCAAAATACTAACAGATTTGCGTCCGTATGTATTCTCAGATTCCTGTCTAAATGCAATCCAAATAGCTGAATCCATCGTGTTTCTTTCTGCAAAGTATTGATTTTTACTACAGCCTCTCTCTGGGGCAGAAGTCTTGGCATATTTAATCAGATCCGGAGAATCCGCCTCTTATATACGAGAACCATAAAGGATCCATTTAAGAAGTAGCCAGTCTTGAATGATTCTGAGGAAACATAATGGGGTTAAGCAAGATTATAATTAGTAAAGTTGAAGCACACAGTCTGTGCTTTTGGGCATTATTGTCACAGAACGATTATCCAGAATAGTACAGTATAGATCCAGCATTATGTGTGCACCAATGAAAATTATTGTCTCATGCATATGTTATTGTTGGAACATTATGCCTTTCTGGTTTAATCACTCAGAGTTGAATAGACTGTAGGATTTAGCTGTATGAGTATTGGCTATATGAATTTATACATAATTGTTTTACAAAACTGGAGATATGATTTCATTCTTGCTTAATCAAGAAATAGCCCATGACCTTGTTTGTCATCAATTTTCTGATCTACTGTATTAGTCTCTTATGTGGTATGAGGTATTTAAGTGTTGGCAATAATCTGTAGTTCCTTGCAGGAAAATAAAGAAAAGAAAAGGGAAAATAGGAAAAAGAAGAAAAATTTTGTAGTTCCTAACTATTGTAGTAAGATAAGACTGCATTCTGAAATAAATGTTTAAAAGTAGCATGGAAAATTCACCTAAATACTTTTCTAGTCATGAATTTGGAGCAGAGACAATGTACTCATGCTTCTAATTTTCTTGTTCTTTCTTGTCAGCTAAGTACATATTCTTCAATGGAAGGTGTTTTGTATTGTAAGCCTCATTTTGAGCAACTCTTCAAAGAATCTGGCAACTTCAACAAGAATTTTCAGTCACGTAAGACTAGCAAATCCAGTTAGAGATAGTTTGATCATGACTTTCACATAATGCCTAAAATTTGCTTATTCTAAATGTTTGCAGCTGCAAAATCAGCTGAAAAAGCTCCCGAACTGGTAAGTTCAAACTGTCACTACCTCTTTCTTCCCTGTTTGTTTCCAAGTTACTTATCCTTTATTGCTTATTGTAAAAATGTTCTTAGACAACAAGAATTTTGTGGATTGTTATCTAATATGCATGACGTGTATTTCATTCAGACTAGGTCTCCCAGCAAAGCTGCCAGTATGTTCTCTGGAACACAAGAAAAATGTGCCACTTGTGCAAAAACAGCTTATCCTCTTGAAAAGGTTTGGCCAAAAAGTTGTTCTTCTTGTCTTATATTACTTGTTTATATATTTCTGTGTGTTCTAAATCTAGTGAAGTTTAGTTTATTCAGAACCTACATGATGAATAAATTGAAAAAAGTTTTGTTATTCAACCAAGTTATGTTGCTGCAAATGCATACTCTAACATTAAGATTTTCCACATAATGGCTATGCAAAGGGAAAATATGGATGCTGTTATGGGAATCATGCAATTATGTGGTCATACTTCCTTGGATAACATGTTTGGTCTGCTTAAGGTCACAAACAACTGACTTGATGCCCCTTTTATTTTCTTGCTTAATTACTCATATCCCCTTAACTATGCATTCAGGATCGTCAGAAAAAAAACCAAATTCAATAAGGTGTCTTTTATTATTCCAAAGTAATGAAGGATAATGCATCCAACTTTCTTCATATACATTATAGTTGTTCTTCAAACGCAATCACATCAACAAGTTTCTGTTTCTAATAGATACACCTCGTATCTGTGGTGTCCATTATGTTGTGGCTGATAGTGGTGGTAATTCTGTCAGGTCACCGTGGAAGGACAGGCATATCACAAGTCCTGTTTCAAATGTTCTCATGGTGGCTGCTCAATTACCCCTTCCAACTATGCAGCACTCGAAGGGATCCTGTACTGCAAGCACCATTTCTCCCAGCTCTTCAAGGAAAAGGGTAGCTATAACCATCTCATCAAGTCTGCTTCTATCAAGCGTTCTGCAGCAACTGCCCCAGATCTCTAGTCTTGGTGGATTTTGCAGCTATCTATCATCTCAATGGCAAATAGTTATCTTTTGAGCTTCTACCTTTGCTGCTTGATCTGCTAAGACATTTGAAATCTCGCTTTCTTTATTTCTTTTGCATTTTCTTTTATGTGGAATCTGCAGAACTTATCCCAGTGAAACTGGTCTTCTATTTAATGCATATGGTGTTTGACTTCTCATCAGGAAATTTCCACTGGCTGTCGTGTGTAAGAACTGAACTGTTAATTCAGCTAGATTTATCTGCAACTTTCGTGGTGGTTCGAGCCAACAGAGAGACCAAGATCTTTCTGGAGACCCGTATCTGCATTCTCATTCCATATAATGTTCTTGTTCTTATACAAGCAGATATAGCCAGTGAAAATTTCCTCCTGAGAAGGCCAAGTTGATCTTTACTTTGATAAGAGGTTTGTCGAACAATAATTTTTGTAAATAAATTTGATCCATAGTTTTTAAGGTCTTTAATATATGGGTCGGATTGATATCCGGTAATTTGGGTCGGTTTGGTTCATTCGGGCCCGACTCGAGTCCATTCACGTTCACACTTCACTACCCGCGAACGGTGCCTTCGAACTACTTGCCAAAACCAAGCCGAGTCAGCGCGTGGTTGGTCATCGAGGTGTTCGCTTACGCGTGCGGGGCCCCCTCGAGCGAGCCTCCTCCTTCGCAGCTAAGAAATGGAAGTAAATTAAGAAAACGAATCCCATCTTCAAGTGAACCGTGCCCCAAAGTGCCTCCTACAAATGTTTTTTCGTGCTACGTGGCGCTATGGGTTACGGAAAATGTGTGGGTCCCGCATTTTCTAGCTGGAAATATAGCCACATATTGAGGTCGGATATCATGAATGGGTACCAAACCGAGTGTGGGAACTTTGCTCGTTCGCATGCGCTGGAAACAAGCCGAAGGACGATATATACACCCTGTCCTTCCATCGTGCCCCTTCAACCTCTGCGTCCTCGTTCTCTCCGATCACAGCAGACTCCTCAAAACCCCTTTTCCATCAATGGAGCAGCAACCTCTGCTTTCATCAGGTACATCTTTCTCTCTCACTCTCACTGTCTTTATCTCTTCTCTCACTTGAGTTCCGGCGGAGCTCGCTGCTTTGGGTACCGGCTATAATTCACAATATATTGAGGCGGGAGGGAAAGGGGAGGAGTCGTGGGTTTCGTACCAGTACGTCGGGAGGAGCCCGTCCGTGCATGCACCCCCATCGTCTGTCGCGGCCGGAAAGGAGTTGAGCGTCGAGGAGATCCGAGAAGCGTCCGTCTTCTCCTCCGACCACTATTATCCGCCTTCCATCCACGGGGCACTCGTCGGCTCCCCCGAGTCCGATTTCTCCCAAGGTACTCGTTCCTAGGTTTAGTCATTAGTCGTACGGGAATCTCTTCTTTGATTGGTATCATTGGCTGGCAAATTAGGGTTTGTACGCCTCTTTGGAAGTAGTAAACACTGAGGGAACTCTCCTCTTTCCTATTGGGGAATCTGATCCCAAAGCAGAAGAAAGGTTTTTCTGATCTACCAGTTGTTAGCTCTGGCTTGGTTTCATATGTTTGAATGGCATGACGAATAATGCCTCATACTTTTTCTGTGTTAATTTGTGGTCGAGTACTCATTAATGTTGGATTGGGAACAAACTGCAATCCTATGATTTTCACTTAGTATTTATCAAAGATATGGCTATGCAGTATGAATAATGTTGCCTTTGACACCAGTTGTTCAAGATCAAGCTATTATTCCTCCAGGAGGAAACGATGGGTACTCTGGTGGATACAGCTCAAAAGAATTTGGGAGGTCAGTTTTAGCAATGTGCTGTCAAATCTGCTGTTTTCAATCGCCATTTGGTTGATTTTTTTTATCCTGTATTTAATAAAAAAAGGTGAATTATTTTTTTCTTCAAGATTCTTATTATTGTCGCATCTCACTTCTTTTTCTTCTTTCATTAGAATTATGATACATTATATGCTGTGGATACAATCTCAGATATTTCATCCATTCGTACAACCCTTAGCACTAATTAAATGTTTAAAGTAAACTGCCTAGGATTTTGCTCTTTCTGACTCAAAAATGTTTGTGTATAACAGTCTGTTGGTTGTTAGGAATTTGCTCTATCTGCTGCACAATATTTCGGATTTTGGTTTCTCATGTACATGTTGTAGTTATTGAATTATTATCCAATAAACAAAAATTTTCACTTCTAAGGCCTCAGCAGGCCTCTTCTTTCTTAGCATCATGTAGAAGGTTTTTGTTATAAAAAAATGGTAGTTTAATTGTGTTTAAATTGATTTACAGGCAAATTCTGGATGAAGTCGAAGTACGACAATTACTTATTGACCATGTGGGGCACCGCTGTTGTTGGGGAAGTCAACCTGCCCGAAGATGGAGAATACGCTCAATTGAGGACTGCAATGTATATGTTGGAACTCTAGAAACTTTTATAGAGGAGAGAGAAACTATTGAAGAAAAAGAGCCATACTCGGGAGGAAAATTTGATGGGAAAGAGAAGGAACAGGAATTTGGGGTGTGGGAATTGGATCTGAGGTCTGAGTTTCCAATTCTTTTTGTGCCACAAAAAGAAACAAGAGTTAAGATCCCTCATTCTGAAGCTGTTGAGAAATGCCCTGGTAAGAGCCTATGATCTACTACTTATGTCTATAGATTTTTTTTCCCCTAAGAGTAAATCATTTTAGGACTAATTTATAGTCAACTGATAATGACTCATAGACCAAGTAATGACTTGCACATAGATTAGTTTCACCTTTGGTGTGGGATAATATATCCTATAATTTATTAGAAGCCCTCATGGTGAATTGTTTTTGGAAGCTTCCTTCTTGAGGGAGAGTTGTTCCTTGATTTTAGGTTGTCCAAGAAAGATTAAGTATGAACTCATTTCTTATTGCATTGACAGTTTTCATTCATTGCAACAATCTAGATAGTAGAGCAGCTTAGAAGGAGGCCTAGATGGGTAATGTGCTAGATGTTTTGTACTCTTTTGTAGATTTCTCAATTTGCTTCTTTGATGGTTTCAGTGAAATGACTGCTATAACTTTGTAAATATATAGTTGTATCTCTCTCTGTCTCACATTTTTTTTTCCTCGATGATTGAAATTTAAATATTTAATTTCTAATCATTCTTTTACATCCCTTGAATTATAAAATGTGTTAATGCCAGATTACTGTGCAATTTAACTAGATCCTATTTTTAATTATTTCTAGTCAAAATTTTCAGCTGCATTATTACCATAACATGTCAACTGTTATATCCATAAAAACTGGCAGAGTGCGACAGTCGAGGCGATATAGCCTGCCCTACATGTAATGCTGGTCAAGAACGTGGTTTTTACAAGGAAAATCAGATGATCCAGTGTCCTACTTGTTATGGAAGGGGTTTGATTGCTCATCGAGATGGATCTGATACAATGTAAGCTAGTTGAGCATTCTCTTAATGGTGGATCTAGATTTCTTTTGTTGTCTATGGAAAGTTACTAGTATCAACGTTGTGACAGATGCACAAGATGCTCCGGTAAGGGAATGTTACCATGTGCAACATGTGGATCCCGTGGGCTTGTGAAATGCGATTCATGTGAAGGACAAGGTTCTCTCATTACACGCAACATTGCTCTCGTTAAATGGTATGTTTCACATTAACACTAAAAGTTTATCGATTTTGAATGCTGAATTTCAAGGTCTTAACTGGCTGATGCAAAGAGAACATGTCTGAATGCCATTGGATTAAAATATTTTTTATGATAAATAATCACTAGCTTGTCACATTCTTATGTGATGCAAGCCTTTTAGGAGCAGTTGCACCTCGCCTTACAAATTTATATTCAGAATTCTGCATGTTTAATTTGTACCTTCTATTAAGCTAATTCTTTGAATTTTCTATTACTGATTTTCTTTTGACAATTTTGTCTGTGTAGAGTCATTTATACATTACTTATTAAAGAGTTAAAAATTGCAGTTTATGTTTCTACAGAATCAGGATTTTTTTTCCCTCAAAAAGTGATGAAACATAATTCACTATGATGCTTGTCCTTATTGGATGTTTAAGTTCAGAATCAAGGCATGACAAATGACCGATATCATAAATATAAATATCAATGGCTGCAGATGAAACACATTAAGGTTGAATCAGGGACATTGAGATGGAATGGAAGTATTCAAGTATGAAACACTATGAACAAATTGACTTAGCATTTAGCAAACTAAAGAAAAAAGAAAGAGTAAGATGTGTTACTGATGTGGCATAGAAGAGTTGACATTGAACTAGAGACGAGATCAGCTTTTATGTTCAGTTCATCAAGAGCTCCTCAGGTGTAATAAGATGCAACTTTTGTTACGTAATCAAATTCATATCTGTAGTTTGATCCATATTAAAGAAACTATCTGCGTGGTGCCCAAAAACAACTGTGTATTTACATGAGCTAGTATCTTAGTCCAAATCAATGATCAGCTCCATAATGGGTGGAGCTGAGCCATATATTGATTTCCAGTTAGAAGGATAATGCTCCAGTCTGATGCAACCAAAGACATTCTATCACAGAATAGTAATCCCTTGCTCATTTTGGTGGATTTCAACATAATTTCCTGCTAATCAGATCCCATGTTACAGACATGGATAATGTACCATAGAGAAATCGATTCCATTTTTATGGTGAGCATTTGAGTAGTATCCTTTTCTATGATATCCATAGAAATAATCTGAGGATTTTCTCTTTCTTATAGCCATGTAGAAGTTTTGTGCCTTATGCCACACAAGCTGTCTTCCTCCTTTTGTATGTGGCATCTTCAACAATCGTTAACAGTTACCTTTGCTGTTCATTGATGAACATCAACATAAACTAATTTAGTATCATCTGTGTGTAGAAATAAATCAGTATCCTAGCTTTTTTAGCAGACTAGATTTCTTTATGATTATAGAACCTATCCAAGCAAGGTAAGATTGTTCTAACACTTGTACCCATATTATGGGCTCACGGAAAAAAATTCTAGTTGCATTTTTCCCCCTTTAGTACATCAAATAAAGTATAGCACAAAAATACTCTCACAAAATTAGGAAAGTTCTCCAGATTGAACCTTGGTTTAAATTATCACTTACCAGAATTGATGATGAATCAAGCTTCCATGGGCTTGAACTGCATTATCAAATTAGTTAAGTTTACTGATTTTTTGGCTTTCCTTGGCTACATCAATATTTGTAGGATAAACTTCACATGGCTTACTTGTTTGCTCTGTTTTTAGTGTCAATTTATAATGTATGCTTAATAGATTTAAAACATATCCATCATAATGCTGTGTTCATCTTTCCACCCATTGTTCTCTGGAGAACATTCTGGCTTGTGCCAAATTGTCATGCTTTAAGAATGTGCAGTTTATCCAATGTATTTGCCTGACAATGTATTTGCCTGAAGTCTATCCAGTTCATGCCCATCCAGATACATATGCTGTCATATGTGTTCATCTTATATTTTGCTTCAGTACAGAAGCAGACCGAGAGCCAATTCATGATACATTGGTCTTATGTGCAGGAAGACGCTCTCCAACCGGAAAGTTAGCGCCACCAGCGCTGCTGCCTCAGTTCCCGATGAAGTGTTCCACCGAGCCAGGGGGGTCCAGCTATGCAACATTCAGGCATACCAATGCACACCTGCATTTTTTGCCGATTCATATCTCCTCAACAGGTTCTCGTCTGAAGTCATTGCTAACCGCTCTCCAATTCCCCCTCCAAGGGTCATCTGTGAGAGGCACATGATCTCTGTGGTACCTGTCACACGAGTGACTATGGCTCATGGCAATCGATCCTTCAGTTTTTATATAATTGGATACAGCAGGGAGGTTTTCATAAGGGACTATCCTAAGAAGTTCTGCTGGGGCTTATGTTGTTGCTTTGATTGGCTGAAAGTATAATGTTCATAGACTATGTTGGAAATGATAGACTCGTCGATGTAGGCATGTGAAGAGTCTAATTTGTCGATGTTTGTATCTATGTTTTCAAGTGTAATAAGGTCTCGCAATGCATTGTTTATATGGAAGCTAAAGATGTGGACGAAGACACATGAAGAGTGTAAAATGCAGTTGTGACTTGTATCCCAGCTTTATCAATATAATAAATGTTTCGTTCTGCGTGTGATAACATAAATTTCTTTATGGTGTCCATAATAGAGGCGTCCATTATATTTACGGGTATAGATTTTTGTTGCTAATGGTGTCTTCATCCTTATCTTGTTTATATTATTACATTATGTATATAATACATATTTATTAATAATAATATAAATAAAAATTTATATACTTATAATTAAATTCAATACTTATAACTTCAACATTCTAATATTAATCATTAAATTAATTTTATGTTTAATTTTTAAAATATATTTACATTTTTTATAAATAAAATAAAAAAAGAAAATAAAAGAATTTTTTTTTATTTTATGTTTATAAATCAATTTTATGAAACAAATTAATTAGGAGAATTTTGGTGCGTGTGCACAAATTTGTGTATACCTGCAGAAGAACTCGTGCAACCAACCCCAAAAACACGAACCGTTTCGGGTTAACGTGGCAGGTTATGTTCAGATTGGTTCGTCGCCAACTCGACCGCTTGTGTTTGAGGAGCCCTAAAACATAGACGAACGCCAAAGTTGCTTCGTTCTCGCTGCGGTCCGATCTCTCGTTCCCGTTGCTTCTTCCGGCGGCGGCGTATCCTACGACAGCAAGGCTTTCGCTATAGTTCATCGGCATTGTAGGTTATTTTATCTATGGAAGTAAATCTTTGCCCTCTGTTGAACAATAATGAGCTTTGTTTCTTCGATCGTCGCCACTACGATCCCGATGTCCTAACTAAGCTTTGGTTCCACGAATTAAGCTCTTGTTGGTGAATCTTAATTTGATTCCATGTGTAAGTAGCGTAGCTGGACCCCCGCCTTCGGTTTCGATTTGTTTGCTAGACGTTTGTGTGCTCAGCAATGCGCCCCTTCTTTCTCGGGTGTTGATGCTGGGTCTTTTCCTTTTTATTTTGCATAACATTTATGATCATCTCTCCATCAGGATATTCAACGAGTTCCGCAATGGCTGCTAAAAACGGCGCAAGCAGTATTGAGAAAGAGCAGGTACCTAAATCTTCTCGTGCATAATCTTTCCTCCTCATTTTGGTCGGTTTATTCTTATCATTGCATATGGGCCATGTTGGCAACTGTTATTTGTGTTCTTGATCTCTTATTCTCTGAAATATTTGAATTGTTTTCTTCAAGTTCACTACGGAACTTCTAAAGACCGGTCTTTTGCAGAAGAAATATAGCCTTAATTCTTCAATCGGGCAAGACAGTAAATGTATCTTGGGTACATGTTTGTGAATGGCATTTTGCAAAATGCAACATAGAAAATGCTGAGCTTTACCATACTATGTGATGCTTCTTACGTCAGCTATAACATGCATGCTTATGTGTAAATGATGTGGATAAGTTTTTCTTCTCCGTAGTATTATTCTTCAAGTATTTAGGAATACAATAAACACACTGATGATCTTTTCGACTTAAATTTCATGACCATTAGTATCATGATTGTCTAAGGTCATTTTATCATTATTCTTTCTATTTTCTATGAACTTATCTGATAGTCTTCTAACCTAATTGTGTAGATTTTTGGAATGGCAGAGAAAGAAATGGAGTACAGGGTGGATCTCTTTAACAGGTAACCAGCCTTCAAATGTAAAATATTTCAAAGTTACTTAGCATCAATGTCCAGTTGATGTTTTCCATGCTTTGAAAATTCCCATAAATCATGTGGCTGGGTTCTTTGTATTTCCCATTGCTTAAACTTCACCTTTCTTCTTCATCTGTTGGGAACAACCTCTGCTAACTAGGGTTCTTGTTTTGATGAAGAGAAATGCTCCAAAAGAACTATTGAAGGTAATAAGAATATTACTTTATTCTGAAAACAAAATAACAAAGGTTCAGACTTCTTTGGAGCTTGCAAGCACCCTTAACCACAGAGAACTATGTGCTTAGGTCTTAACTTATTTGGAAAGGGACCTTTTTCAGTCATCACGCTGTTGCCCTGGCTTAGCCGACCTTCTTATTGAGTTGTAGAGCTAGCTGGCCTTGTGTAAATCGATACTAAGGCTGGCTGATCCTTTACACAGATGGCTTCACCCGGTGCTCTTTTATTCAGGCTGGGAATAATCCTTTCAAGTCAGGTCCCTGCTGTGTGTTGGATTCGGCCTTGTACACTTTTCAAACTCATCCCTCTGTTGGCCCAGTCAGAATGTGAGCTCGCTGCAGCTGCCAATGGATGTATCACATTTTGTGGCTCCCACAGGAGTTGACCCTGCCCTTCATCAGTGCAGCAGTCTGGCTGGTTGCTGATGGGGTCTGGGCGTAAACTGGAGCTGGGCACATCAGCCTCATGTCAGGCCGCAAGATGATACAATGCTAATTATAAACATCATCATTCTCGTTCTACCAGTTTGCTAAACAAACAGCATGCAGTTCTATCATACAGGACCTAGTATAGCTTACAAGAGAGGACTCTCTTTATTTTTCTAAAGGTAGAAAAAAGGTGCATCATTTGAAATTTTCAAACTCATCCCTCTGTTGGCCCAGTCAGAATGAGAGCTTGCTGCAGCTGCCAATGGATGTATCACATTTTGTGGCTCCCACAGGAGCTGACCCAGCCCTTCATCAGTGCAGCAGTCTGGCTGGTTGCTGATGGGGTCTGGGCGTAAACTGGAGCTGGGCACATCAGCCTCATGTCAGGCCGCAAGATGAGACAATGCTAATTATAAACATTATCAATCTCATTCTACCAGTTTGTTAAACAAACATCATGCAGTTCTATCACAGGACCTGGTATAGCTTACAATAGAGGACTCTCTTTATTTTTCTAAAGGTAGAAAAAGGTGCATCATTTGAAATTTTGAACTTTAACATGGTCAACATGTCACCAAACGTTGAGGTTCTAAATTTGAATCTGAAATTCATCCAGGTACGCCTTTGCTACTTATATGGTAACTTGTATAACAGGTAAAATCATTTGATGTTTTTTTCTTTATTTTTGATACAGGCTTACACAGACATGTTTTCAGAAATGTATTGAGAAAAGGTATGTCATGCTACAGTTACAACTTTTTTATGGTCTGTTAGCACTTTGTTTTGCTCTTTATGACCTTATCTTTTTCTATATTTAACATCTGTTTGCTCGGTGACATGATAGATTGATGTATTTTGCTCTCAAAATATTTTTGGAAGATTTCTTTTCTCTAGAGTAGAAATTTGTGTTGACTTTCCTTTAAAATGATTAAATCATCAAATGTTGTTGTTTCTACTGAGCATGTAATTAACTAACAACTACTCTTGATATTCTTTCCAGGTATAAGGAATCTGAGCTCAACATGGGTGAAAACAGTTGCATTGATCGCTGTGTTTCAAAATATTGGCAGGCAAGATATTTGGAGTTGCAGACTTTTGTGTCATGTTGTAATTAGTTAAGTGGTCTTTGTACATATACTTTCATACTAGTTAAAGAGAATAAATACATTTAAAATCAAGAAGCAACTTACAAATTATTGTCTTCAAACTCCTGCAGTTTATTAGATACCATCATTACATATCAGTGCAAAAGTAAGAAAAGAAGCTCATTGAGGTTCAGTTAGATTGTGTGAAGATAATTTTAAGTGGAACAATAGTGATATATGTAGATGCCTCAAAAGGATGAAAGGGACTTATATGATAGGTGATGACATCGTCATAAAAGTTCTTTACTGTATCATATTGTTGAGTTCTATAGAGTAAATATGTAAATGTTTCAGACATGTTGGCATTCATATATGACAATATATTATATACGCCTTTGATGTCAGTCTGTCGCCGTTTTAGTGTCTGCCTGATTTATCATTGTTAAGTCTGCAAGTTGCTTACATCACTCTATTCTGAAAAGTCCATGATCTATTTTGGGTTATCATTGCATTGGAGCTTTTTGTAACCTTGGTGTTCCTTATTTTATTTTAGGTAGAAAAAGTGTGTATAATGTGCAGAACTTCATGGAACGTGAGTTTTTAGGAAAAGAAAATGAATCGTCCAAATAATATATCTTTTATCCTGTACTTAACTCCCTCATTTTGATTATCACATTCTAATAATTGTTTGATAGTTGATCAGTCGATTCTGAAGAGAGCACTCAAACTTCATTAGTTCATGCTTCTTGCTGTTACCAGATTTTTATGGTAGTTTTCCTTGAAGAGATGTTATCTTAGTCTCCATGATTGTGGTATTTTCAGGTGACAAATTTAGTAGGGCAACTACTTGGTTCAAATAGGCCTCCGATGTGAAGCATCTGATTCTTTTCAGACCAATATGCTATTTCACAATTGGCAACCTACATCAAATGATCATGCAACACAATCTGCTTAACTTGGGACAGAGAGAGAGAGGCAGCATCTAAGATAAACTTGTTTAGAGCGAAGGTCATGCTCTCTTTTGGGTCTTATGATTACTTGTTTAACGGTGACATTTTTGGGCATCTTTGCGTTCATTATTCAACAGCAGTTGGGATATAAAATCAGTCTGTTATTTAGCCACACATGCTAAAAAATTTATGTGGGAGATTGGTTACTACTCATTCCTTCTCTTTTTACTGGACAATTCCCATCATGAAAACTGGCACCAGACCTTATACATAATTGTTGTCTCTGTTTGTTGATTATTGAATAATGCTGCTTGACATGGCTGGTCCAGTGTGCAGGCAGCAGATAATTGTGCCTCTTTGGGGTTATGCTGCCTCCTCCACTATGTTACCATCTTATGACAGTTTTCTTTTATAATTTTCTTGAAGCATAGACAACATTACATGATCTAAGATTTGGATATTCGAATGGTTAGATTCCGCCTAATGCTAGGTGATTGAAGTTTGGTTTAATGACCCCAGGTTCAGTCATCCCCAGTGTTGTTGGTACATTCGAGTGCATGTGCTGCGGTGTCATGTCATATT
Source organism: Musa troglodytarum (assembly GCA_023547065.1). Lineage (NCBI taxonomy): Eukaryota > Viridiplantae > Streptophyta > Magnoliopsida > Zingiberales > Musaceae > Musa > Musa troglodytarum. Next base: position 16,842,035 of record CP097508.1, read on the forward strand.
CACTTGGAGACACACATCACATGGTTGGTGGATCCGTGGATGTGGCCATCTCGTCTACCTGTATAGTTTGTGAAGTTTAAAGCAGGACAAAATTTGCCTGTTATATTCCTTCAACGGCTCTCTGAATCAGGTCATCAGCCTTTATCACCTTTACGCAATGAATAGCTAATGGACACATGCAGATCGCAGATAGCCGTAAATGGAGGTTGGTCTTCTTTTATCACCTTTACCGCGATGAATATCTAACAGTGGGACAAAACAACTGCAGAATTACTATGCCGTACTCCAGTCTACAATGTATGAGGCAGACGATCAAGCTCTCCTAACAGGCGAAAGCGGTGGATGATTTGGTACATAGGCTTTGGCAGCACGTCTCCCCAGCTGATCATTCACAGTTTGTTCCTGCAAGTTTTTTGGTGCTGCTGAATGATTGCTGGGCTTCCTGCCATGGAGCACTGCTATGCAAATAGCTAAAGCCTGAAGCAAAGAGATGGATGATCGAGACTCCACAGTGTAGAGCCCCTGCTTGAAGGCAACAATGCTGAAGGCATGTCTTCTCTCTTTCGATCCACCCTGAAAGAGTTCAACGGCCGTCGTTATCTACTGGAAACCAACACAGCCAGGAAAGCAACAGATGACTGGTTAGGCTGCCATACCTGAATCGATAGTTCAAGTCTTTGAGTACCATCTGCGGTTTGACGGGCTTGGAAAGAACACGAGGTATTATCGCTGCTCTTGAAACTCGTCGCTGAGAATAGTTAGCATGCAGCCCTCATCCCAACCTCCGCAATCGCATGCTCCTGATCTCCATCTCTCTATCAGTGGCGAGGGCTCACCATCGGTCGACGAGCCGTGAACCCCACTTGGAAGGATCACTCGAAGCCGATCTGTCTGCAAGCATTTCTCATCACTCGAAGCAATTCTATTTCCTGCTGGGTTCGTCGACTCAGTGGAGGAATCCGACTTGCACATGGATGGTGGTACCTTAACAACAATGGCAGCCAGCTCGCTCATAGCCGAAGAGTCAACAGACTTGTCATTCGTCGGTGATGGATGAGCACCAAGCAGAACGAACTCTCTCGCAACATGAGGCCTGCCATTGTCGTAGCTCCTCGTCCTGCGGAGTGAAACCTTCAGCTGGGCAACAACATGGGAGATCAACTGATGCCTCTTGCCCTTGTTCCCGTAGTTGCTCCAGAACATGCTTTTCTTCTTGGCACTGTTCACAGAGAATATCCTATATATGCACTCCAGATCATCGCTATTGTCGAGGCTTCTCATTGTTATTGCCGCTGCAAGTACTTCGCTGTCACAAGATGAGAGCATGAACAGCGGGAGGCCATTCTTCCAAGCAACTTGAAGAAGCGCTTGCTTCATCGATGCTGCATGCCTTTCGTCAGGTAATTGACTCCAAGTAATCATGCTTCTCCCTGCAGGACATGCAGAGTCTACACCTGTGTTTATGGGCTTGCGAAACCCATGGGAAGGCATGTCCATTCTACTTAGTTCACAAGAATGGCGACCCCTCCATAAGGCTGCAGATGCCCCTGGCGAATGAACATTGTTCTTCGGCTTCAGTATCGGATCCAGCATCCTCCTCAGTGGGCTTTGCCTGTGCTTATTCTTGAAGGTTGCTTGATCTCCAAGTGAATCATATGGACAAGAAACAGGATCAAATTGCTCTCTGCATGAAGCTTCCTTCGAACTAGAACTTCTGCTCATCCTTCTTAGAACAGCACTTGAATGGTCAGACGGTTTCTTTCCTGCTGTCACTTTTGCTTCAGACATCCTGGATTCTTGCGCTGTATTGGCTTCAGGATGCTGCTTGCAGATACCTCTAGAGAATAGTTCAGTGTCTCCGTTTCTGCATATGGATTTATCGGTTGGTACTGCACTTTCTGATGCGAGAGTGCAGGGCATGTCATGTTCATCTTCCAGAATGGCACGAGGTAGAGGGCATGAGTGAGGAACTTGAGGATATCGATGGATGATTTACATCGTCAGCTAAAGTACCTGAATGACTGCAGCCACTTCCCTCAGCCAGCCAGTCGTCAGTGGTTAATGGGGAGGAATCAGAACTAGGCCATCCACTGTCGATGCTCTCTGGAAGATGATCCCATCTTCCTTTGAGATCCTGGGAAAGTTGTGGCATATGGTTGGCCTTGGATTGACACTCTTCTGCTTTCATCGAGCTGCCATTTTGGTCCTCTGCCATTCCAGTTGCAGTAGCATCATCAATCTTGTAACTTGAAGGTGGAGTTGCAGAACGTGGAACTTGCAGTACATCGCCGGACATGGCTTCCAAATCTGAATCTTTACTGTTGCCTGCAACATGTTTGTGGCTTAAAACATCAACACAAAAGCCTCCATCATGATCCGTCTCACTTCCACCAGGAAACTTCGTGCAAGAAATCCTTGAACCAGGAGAGCCTTCTATATGTCCAGAATCTTCTCTTTCAGATGCAACAGGAGATTTCTTCCCTCGAGCTAGAGGACTAGAAATGGTTCCACAAGACTGGTTGGAGAATCCAAATGTAGAAAATGATGAGGACTCAGTACTAGTAGATGTCGAGTCTCCACCTCCCACATCCGCGACACATTTCTGGTGGTATGTCCATCTCTCAAGACGCCCCAATCCAGAACTCCAAAATTCAGTGCTTTTCCATGAATGTCATCTCCCTTCTCGATGCGCTGAAGATAAAATGGCACATTTGACATGTTCATAACTGGTTCATCGGTACCGGTCACCTTCCTACCGGGCCATGGCTTTTGAGAAGTCCCTAGAGGTGATGCAACTGAGTTTTTCTTCATCTTGTGCCGATCTTTGGCCACTGTTCCAGGAAGCTTTTCGGAATTTAGAGCCACAAACTTCTCTAAGAGGTCAACATTCTTGATTTTGCTTGGGAATGAACAGTTCTCCTTGTACGATCTCGAGCGGTGAAGCTGAAGTGAGCTCTTTCCTTCATGTTTATTGAACAGCATTTCTGTTGTCCTTTCATCCTCGGCTTCAACTGCTAGTATTCTGGAAGGCATCATTGGTTAGTTCTCTTCCAAAAATTTCTATCAACTTTCCTTGTCTTCGCTGCAGCTTGTTTCATATACGGCACAATCGAATTGCTTGCGATTAGCTCTCACAACACGACTGTGTAAGCTCCCGATTTCCTTTTTCATGTTGAGGGATAAGGAAGCTTCGCATGCAAACATCTTCTAGTGGAAGAGTGCATAATGCTGCCTGCATCAAAGAAAGTTCATGATCCGTAAGTTGCTCTAAATCACCATGGAGCAAAGAAGCACAATTTCTGCAATGAAATATCAATCTAAGGCCCAAGCTTCATTTGGACACACTTCAAGAACAAAATTAGAACATCGCTTACATCGCAGAGATCTTAATTGGTGAAGAGCTACCGACCATAACGCAAGAACGAAGAATGCGAGAGTTCCATTACTATTCACTACAGTGTATCGCTTTGTAGCATGTATAATTAATTTCATTTCATCTACAACCCAAAGGGGGAAAAAGGGGTATGTAGAGGCGATGAACAGAGAGTCTCCAGAAGCTCAACGAACTTGGACATCACCCAATTCTGATCACTCCAAACTATGAAATTTCTCAATTTTAAGCAACAATTTTGCTTTGATTTGGACTGCTACTGCGCATCAAACAAATGCATACGATCAACAAAAGAAAAGGGCCTAAAAAAGAGATTTTTTTCTTTTCTTTTTCACCAACCTCACTGGTCCTGAGAAGTGCATCTACTGCCATCCGGACACTGAACTCGGCAATGCTTACATTCTTGGGAATGGTAAGAAAGCGGCACTAAGTTTAGGCAAGCAAGCAGGGCGGAAACAAAAGAGAAGAGAAGAATCACAACAAGAGACTAAAGGGAGCAGACGTGACTAGCCATTAGGAGGAGGATTCAGAACGAGGCCATACCGAAAAGGAGAAGAACTCGAGATGTGCATCTGCTTTGCCCCTTCTTTCCTGATTCGCTGAGAAGAGTTCACCGTGGCCTCGAGGGACCAAAGTAAGAGAGAGGAGCAAGATCAAACCAGAGAGCGAGGAGAGGAGAGGCTTGGCGATCGCTTTCGTAAGGATAGGAGTAGTGCGGGGAGAAGCAGCGCGGCAGGCGGTGTCGTCCCTACCGATGAGGAGGAATCAGCCACCAGAGGCGGTGGGGCGGGACGGGTGCAGCGGAGGCGCGGCCGTCGTGCCCTCGGATCGTTGTGGAAGGCCAGCTGGCGGAGGGAAAGAAAAGGACGGGCGGAGGTCGCTGAAAGCAAGACGTGCAGAGCTCCCCCCACGCCCTTCCCACCCCCCACCCCGCCAAAGCTGTGGGTCCCGCACCGCTCGCCTCTCTCTCTCTCTCTCTCTCTCCTCTCTGTTAGATCTAAATGTCGCATAGTCGTATCTTCGTTAGAATAATTAACGTGACCGTAAAATGACATTATCTAAGTCTAATTAAATGAATAATAGGCCCAAATTCATATATATTTATATATATATTAGTGAGTTCACTTGACAATTTTGACTGTGAAGTCAATGTTATGGACCACCGCAGCATGTGATCTCATGTATGCACCAAAGCATGTGTGTCCTCGCCTGACAAAGACGGTGCAGCAGGGTGAGAAAGAATAGTTCCACCAGAGGGGGCCCACCATATAAACTATTGCCAGTTGTCCACGTCACAGTCCGCAAGTAATTAAGCTTGTATTGATTTGGATTATAGGAGTTAACAACATCACTTGTTTGTAGCCTTGTTCGGCAATCGTAATGATTCTTATTTGGAACTGGACATCACATGATGAGACTAAGTGATTGCCCGATTGAGGGATACATGGCATGATTGTAAAGCAACTACGAGTGATCGGTGCCATCGCCATGACCGATCTCGGTGGCCTTGCTTACCCCCCGTGGGTCTTATTTCGTCAGAGCTTGATTGGATCTATGTTAAAAATGGACAATATTAAAATTAATTTATAAGAGTAATATACTATTATCAATTTTAATTTAAATATTTTGATTCGTGATTTAAATCAAATGAAATTGATATTTCAATTAGCCTATCAGATTTGGATCGTAACTTTTAGTATCAAAACCGACCTAATATTTAAGTATGATAAAAAATAATTACTTATAGATGGGGTTAGATGACTAATTACCATATGACATCTTGATTATGTTAGACCTTAACGAGAATATCAAGCCTCTTAGTAGAGAAAACTATAACATCCTGATTAATGTTACATCGAAATTAAACTCAATTTTAACTTAATTATTTAAATTAGATAAAATTTATAGATTAATTAGTTCACCTGGGTCGTGACTGGACTACTGTTTAAATCCCCAAAAGAGAGGATATTACCTTGATATCTCAAACGGATATGTGAGATGATATCTTAAGGTATAATTATATAAATATATCGCAAAGTTTAAAACTAGAATAAATGAATTTTAATGGTTGAAACTAAAAAATGCATGTTATTAATTTATGAACAAAATTATATAAATTAAGGTATAATTATATAAATTATTTTTAATTTTCTATTATATGTATCTGTTTATTTAATTCTGAAATCTGAGAAAAATGAATCGGGCCGGCCCAACCCGGCTCAGCCCAGTGAATGCCACGGCCCGGCGACGTCGGCCGTGCGCGGCCTCTGCCATGCGCACAGACCTACCATTACTAACCGAACCCCAAGAAAATTGCAAGCTCGAGTTCCCCGATGGAATACTTGTACATGCATGCAAACAGTTTGCCAGCAAACTTTTCAGTGTCTACAGTAACATATTAATCACCAACCACGACGCCAAGAAACTTGTGATGACCATATATGACTCTCGATTCATGGTGTTGAGCCCCTCTCCGCTCTCCGAGTTCTGTTCTCGAGGTGCTTCTTAGGCTTCCGTGTTCATGCATGAAATCGACTCTGCCGTCCGAACAACATTGACAGAGCCTTTTCCCTTCACTTCTACACCGAGATAATTTGTCAATATTTTCTTCACACCAAATCCATGGTTATGAGACTTACCATCGACGAAGGCAGGGCTCTCTTCCTCGTAGAACTAATTAACGGTGCAGGCGAGATACCTGGTGCGGAATAAGCACTCGCAAATGCAGTGTCTGAAGCAGGCACCGAGCATGGAAATGATACTCTCTGGTGGGTGATGACACCGGTTCTGGAATCCAACAGGTGGTCTGAATTCTTGCTGAAGTCATCTACATACAGCAGTTCATCGATGCGAGCAGCAATGTTGAACGCAAGGCTCTCCAAAACTCTGGAATAGCTTTCAAGAATGGATTTCCCGAGGTCCTGAAGTTTTGAACCGCATGTGACATGAAAGATCGATGTGAATTGAGCTTTCGGATAAGCGGGAGCAATTGCGAGGCACACAAACCTTGTTAAACTGGATTTTGCACACATCCAGGGCGGTTTGTGTCAGACCAGGAAACCTCTGCTTCAGGCACAGCAAGAGAGTCTCAGCTCTGTCAGCAAATAATTCTCTTTTTCCTGCGTCCACAACCATGTCCTTGACAGCGCTCCAGGATGATTTGGTGGTGGCGACGCCATTCCTGTCGCTCACAGTTCTGGCCACCGTTCTTCGACGCCAAACGTACATGGATGCCTCGACACGGTTTGCGATTTCTAGAGCTTGGTGTTCGGAGGACAAATCAAGACAATCGAGTAGACAGTCAGGCGAAAATTGATCCGACGTGATGTAACGATGCATCAAATCACCCAAGCTCGCTCTTGCATTCTGTGAATCAGGGCCATTCCGTCAATTCAAACCGAACCAATCAGGCTAACACGAGTAGAACGTGTCGTCGATAGAGAAACAGCCACGATGGATGCACGGATATCTAAAAGAAAGATCGAGGAGGAGAGCACACCTTGGGAAGCGAACTAAGGTAAGAGTCGGGAACCTCCATTTCTGCCAAAGTATCAGTGTTAATAGCAATTGAAGCCTTCAAAATCTGATTTGCGCATTCTCTTTTGTGCTGCAACTGCTTTCTTGTGTTTTCATGGAGACCATCAAGGGAACATGAGGTACGGGAACCCACCACTTCTCTTCTTGCCGGCAAAGTGTTCTTCTGAACGAGGCCGAGCCATCAGAATCCGGTGCCACAATGCCTTGATCAACGTACCAAAACTCCGGATCATTGAAACTATCTAGTATTTCCTGCAGAAAGCACAAATCAGTGAGCACCCCTGTCTCGAAGTCTGATGTCATTTATACATGTAAGCTGATATCAGATCTCACAAGAAGCATGTTGTCTAATTTTCGCAGCGCTGGCAGATTGATGTACAAATCTGATCTTGGCCTGCAAGTCATGACCTGAATTCCGAGGGCTAGCAAAAGTTATTTATCATTGTAGCCAAAGAGTGGAGCAAGAACAGCATGTACCTCGAGCTTGCTCCCATCAGGAAATGTTTGCCAAGAGGGCATCAGATCCACGATGTGATCACTAACACAAAGAAGCCACTCCATCTCCCTTCGCCACATGGACTTCTTTTCGGGAGGCAGAGGTTCCAACCTCCAGAGTTGCCCAAAGACCGTGGCTGTAGAAGAACAAGTTGCATCAGGTGAAGTCGTCCTACCAAGAAGAAGCGAAGAAGTCAGAAACCACAGCACGCGCTTACCACAGAGATTGGTGATGGCATTGGAGATTGCCAGTGCAGTGCACACTCCCTTCCCGCAGCCTGACATGTCTTCTCCCAGCAACAGTTTGGAAAACCTCTCCTTCATCGACTCAATATCTAACCGAATCCCAAAAACAACACCACAAAATCTATGACGATGACCAGATAATTATAGGATTCAGTGAACTAAATACGAAGCTGTAAGCGGCTCAGAATGCGCACGAGATATATAGCAAATAAAATAGCGGTACTAAACATGATTACTTGGAAGATTCATCGATGCCTGTTTGCTATATGAAAGGTGCAAAGCATCCGAGACACAACCTCTGAGCTTATCAGCTTTCGCATCATTCGAATCGGTTCTTTCATCATCCGCGTCTGCATCAGAATCCGAGACCTTCCGCGTCGGCCAACTCGATGGCACCGACGGCGGCAGCGATTCCTCAGAGCCGCTGGCGCCTCGTGCGTCCTCGCCTGGCGAGGTCTCAAAGCTTGAACTGCTCACGCAACGCTCGTCTTCCGTCGAGTAACTCAGCATGATCTTGCGCTCCCGGCCAACGTAATCGAGAGGTTGTTCCCCGTCACCGCATTTCTCCACGGAATCCTCCATTGCCAGCCCTTTCCCCAACGATCACGGTGATCTCAGACGCAGAGAAGGCCACGCTTAATAGTCCTGACACCGAGAGGGTGGTGGTTGGCTAAAGTTGGCCGAGGGGAAGATGTAGTGCTTCCTGGGGTCCTCTCCGCCTGCTTGCTTGCTTGCTGGAGGAGGGACTGGTCTGGCCCGTAAAGAAGGTGACCATTTCTGCAATGGGCAAAAGGAAGAGCAACGAGAGGACGACGGTGGGGACTTCTCGGTGAGGGTTGGTGATGGCCAATGATAACCATAGCTGGATCTTATACATGAACTCCATCAAAGGAGATGGAGAGAGAAGCGCCACTGGCTTTCAAATCTTATTCTCAACGGTCAAATACTGAACGGAAACGGAGACCAAAAAGAGGGGTTCGCGGTAAAGAAACTCCTATCTTTTGATCACTTGATGCCCGAGATTGTGCGAACGAGTCCAATCCAAAGTTGAAACAGGGAAAGAACATTTCAAAACTAAAGTTGAAACAGGATCTGCCACTGCCAAATGCAATTCCAACTAATGGCGAGCCTCCACGTCATCACCTGGATGTACAAAAGAGGGTGTCAGTAGCCGTACCAATGGATCGGATCCGATAGAGGTGAGACGACACGATCCGAACCAATATGCTAAAGCACAACCACAGCCGTAACACCACTGCTTATGTGATTATTCATTTTCCTTGTTCGAGCCGTACGTAATGACAGATTTCTCCAAATTATGGAGATGACATCAATAATCCTATGGATCCATGTAAGACACTTGTAAATCAAAAGATTGCAACATTATGAACATAAAAAGATTGTACAGTAGTAAATCAAAAGAAAATTAAGAAAAGCATAAACCAAGTCTTAAGCTTATCTCGAGCACTACAATTAAACAATTGCAACATTCAACCACCTAAAATGGCATGTCACAATGAACTATGATTTGGTCTTCATAACAAAGAGAAGATTAGAAAACATGTACGCCAACTAGGTACAGTATGTAAATATATATATGAGCAATCCAGTAGTAACTACCAAACAGAGATTGGTCCAATGATTACACGGGCATTAACGCCTTAAGTGTGAAGATAGTTAGCAGCCATCATCAACTCCAACGTAATCTCGGGTTCAATGTGAAACTCCGTCTCTTTTCCACTGCCAACAACAACAACCAAAAATGAGTGGAGTTCGTATTCTTAGAAGGCACCAAAAAAACAAGGGATAAAAATGAATGAGTCCAACATGTTGGGCAAACATAATATTCAAACACATAAACCCCAAACATATCTAACATTCTTCATGGTACTATCTGATTAGTATTATAACCAAAATGTAACGTCATAATTTGAATGGATCTTTCTCACTTTTTTATAGTGAGATAAATATTTTATTCAAAAATATAATTGTTTACTAGCAGAACTAAAGAATTATTCACAAGGCTGTTTAGAAGGTCCAGTTAGCTTTCATTTGTGAAATAAGGATTGCATACTCCGTTGAGAGCTTCCATGAAGTAACAAAAGAGTATCTAAGATTTCAAGATACCACTAAAGTTTAAGACAAGGCTACGACTCAGATGATTTTCTTTAAAAGAAATATTAGTTATTTGGAGTTCCCTAATGTGACAACCGAACTGATTACGGCGTATGTCACTATCCCAAAGTTCCGAAATATGGTAGTTTATTTCCATGGGAAAAATAGAAAAAGCTATTCAATGTCACCTTACCTCTTTGTAATCAACATAAAGGTATTTGTCTAGGAGACTTGGTGATTGAACACAGCTTCGGGTTTCATACTAAATACAATAAGTTAAAAGATTAGCCATCTATAAATTGCAGATGATCACTGAATGCTCTGTAACATAAACAGCACAATATAAGAAAGATGATTATGTTGGACCATCAATTTGTTCACTGTAAAATCATCTGAGAGGAAATTAGATCTGTCATGACAACATACAGATTATAAAGTATAATGGGATTCTAACAGACTTAAGTTCTTTAATAGTATGGATACTTGGGAAAACATCCAAGAAAAAAACCTTGCTATGGTAGCATGAAATAGTATAATGTCAGACAAGAATCCCAAGATATGCATTCATCCATTGGATGGCTGGTAAAGGCAATTAACGATGCATTATAGGCTAACAATGGGAGGGACTGTGCAGCACATGGATCTGTTGTCTGCCTGACAGAAGCTGAAAAAATTTAGCATTTAATTTTTTGTTGTGGAGTGACTGTCAGGATATTGGAAGCTCTCTCAAAATCCAGGAATACAAGAAACACCATGTCAACCAAAAGTAAGGGAAAAATTCTAATGCATTGCATGAGGAGCTGTTTGTTAGAAGTTGCAGTATTATCACGTGGGCTGAGAGGGATAAGAAAGTTTCTAAGCAGCAACAAACTATGAATAAAAAAATATGAGTAGTGAGGTTGGCAAGAGGGAATATTATGTACAATACACAACAAAAAGCAAAAAAATCAAGTTCTAGTTGGACTGGTTCATACTGGCTAGTATATATTGGTCCAGCAAAGGATTGGACCATATAGGTATATATAGATATATATATATATATATATATATATATGTATGTATGTATGTATGAATGTATGTATACACTGTTTCTTCAGTGATCAGATGGTACAGGTTGGAACACTGATATCATACCAGTCTGGTTAGTTGCCAAAACCATTATCAAATGTACATTTAAATCCTTAATGAGATGTGATTTGTTTTTTATTTTCTTTTGAGTGTTACCATATGCATGCTTAGTTGTGAATATTCCTGTTCATTAGAATTAAAGCTCACTTGACAAGAAAAGAGAAAGGAAAACTATATGACACAAGTGGTTAGGGTATTCTCCTTCTGAAATAAGACTCCATTATTACCTATCGGCCCAAAAATAGAGAACACAAGTGTAAATCGTTCAAACCAAGAACTCCTCTATCTTTATTACTTTAGTACAGAAATGGCAACAATTTGGATTCGAAAAGGTCACTGATGGTCACCATTCTGTGAATAAGCAGAAGTATCCTAGGAACCATATTGGAGGATTAGATGAAAAGGAAATATGATGGAATAAATAGATTGTGTAATGACCAACAACAGTTTCTGTTACTGCACTACCCAAGCATGAAAGTGAAACAGCAAACAACAATATGCTGACCGGCTGGTCAAATATAAAATAAATAATAACCTAATACTTAATTGCTCTCACTTGACAATAACAAGTGAACCATGGAATGGATGACAAGTAACATGTAAGACATTCAGTGTCAATAGAGGGTCCTCAGAGAAGTTGTGAAGATGTTCAACACTAGATCCTGATAGTATTTAGATGGAAAAAATTACAGAGCTGCTAATGTGAAAGAAAAAAGGATGTCATAACTAGTAAGCAGACAAGTCTCCCTCCCTCACTCCTACTTTTTTGTTTTACTTGAGGAAGACAGCATTTTGGTCAAATTGAAAGGCCAATCTTAATGCTGTCAGCAATATGGAATTTCATTAGGAACAAAGTAACTGATATCTAAGGTGCATAGAGAACCTGACAAACTATACTTCAGTGATTGTGCAATGTCAGAAATAGGTAAATTTTCAATGGAATATATCAACTATAAGCTCGTTACATGAGTCTCTTAATGATTTGTTATCTCATCCTCCATAATCATGGGATCTCTTAAAGTCTTTTAATATATACTCAATTATTTGTACCTAATCTTATGTCAAATGACCTGAGATATCAATTAGGAAATGGTACAATATTATGGAAGTCTATGCATATCATGAAAACAAAAGTTAAACCAGAAATCTAGAAAAAGATCTTTTCCAATTATACTCAAGGCAAGGAACACACTGTCCTTTTTCTTTCGAAATCATGTATAGTAAATAGGAGTTACATATGAATGGACATCCATAGTCTAGCTTGGACGATTAAGGATTCTGCTACATGACTATGGAGAAAACTATCAGACATGTCCATTAGCTTAGATATCAAGCATCCAAGAAAGAGATTTGATTCCACAACAATCAATACACTGTTTCAAAACTACTGCTTATTGATTTGTGGAAAAAAAGAGATAGCATCAAAAAGCCTATTATTTAAGAACTCTTAAGCATATGGCATGGACTAGTGGGCTAGCAACCTAAAGCAGCCATGCATTTAAGACCGCTTTGGCATGTACTAAATTTCTGAGTAATCTTGAAAATTAATTGATAAGTGATACCTCATAACGATAATATTTGATGCAGTACCATAGAAGAAGACTAATTCTATGAAATTAGAAGAAGTTATGCCGGCTCACATCAATCAATCGTCACTGCAATTGGCAAGAAATAGAAGCAAATCCATGGGAGTCGAACAAGCAGCATTTCACAAGCAATAAGCAATTCGTTATTCTTAATTTAGAGGTAAAATAGATTGGGATCTTGAAACCCTTAAATTTGATGAACTTCGTCGACCGAGAAGAAAAAGGAAAGGAAAAAAACAACAACGCGTACTAATAAGAAATCAAAGTGGGAAGGATGGCAACCTGGAGTATTCGAGGGACCAGTAGAAGTATTGGCAGATCTTCTCGAGGATAGGAGTACTGATCTCCGGAAAGGTCACCTGCCCGTGCTGCGTCTCCGCGAATCCACCTGCGCGCCCACAAATAGACAACTTATTTCGCGATCGCTCTCGACATCAGCATCATATACTGGAACGATCGAAAGAGAAGAAGAAAAAGCGGAGGAGGACGAGCGAAGGAAGAAGGGAGAAGGGGAAGGATCAAAACCGACCTGGGGAAGTAAGCATGTTGCGGATGGTCTGGGAGACCATGGCAGCCTTCTTGTCGATGACGAACTCGAAGCCCTCGGCGCTTATCAGCTTCACCGTCTCCTCTTTCCTCGTGTTCTCCTCCCCAGTCTCCATCCCCTCGACGCCACTGCCAATGTGAACCCTCCTCCCTCGCGGAGACTCATTTATAGGGTATAAACGGATCGGATCTGTTATATCGGATCCCGCTAGAAACCGGATCTCCAACCCGACGGTCCGACCCACGAGGAACAGACGAGGTGAAAAGGCCCATTTGCGTTAGTTGATATTAGATCTGATCGTGATTTGAATTTTGAAATGAATCACCAAACTCAATTGCAATTACATGAATGAGTTGTTCACCCAAAAAAATCGACGCTCCCAAATGAGCGAGCGATCATATATACGTGATATCACTTTCTTACTAATTAAACGGAAATAATAATAATATAAGGCGGTCATGTAACAACGGCACCTGTGATAGAAGGAACGGTCAGCGGAGGCATTGGTAGGCTTCGGTCTCAAGTTTTAAGCATGGTATTGGACCGCGTTAAAGAGAGGTGTATAAATGAATGGCCCTAAAAAAGGCGGTTTCGACGTTCAAATGCCCCCAATTCCTGGGTGCCCTGTTATTCCTCCTCTCCGATCTCCTCTCCTCAGAAGCATCGACTTCTCGGCCTTCGTTTGATCGCATCTCGTGTCAGGTCGCCTACTCCCTCCCCTTTCTGATCCAATTTTGATCTCCTTGCGCCTTGTGTCTCTATCGATTATGTTGTGGTTTTTGTCTTTTTTTTGGGTTTACGGATTGAATTCATGTTATAGAGAGGAGGAGGAGGAGGAGGAGGCGGATTGAGGAAGAGAAATGGCGTACCGGGTGGACAACGAGTACGACTATCTGTTTAAGATCGTGCTGATCGGCGATTCGGGCGTCGGGAAATCCAACATCCTCTCCCGGTTCACGCGCAACGAGTTCTGCCTGGAATCCAAGTCCACCATCGGCGTCGAGTTCGCCACCAGGACCCTTCAGGTGATCAATCGGCGTCCTTCCCACTGCCCCCTAATCCTGCTTGATTCTGCACACCATCTGATCTCTTCTTGGAACTCGGTTCATTCTCAGTTCTGGATTTTAGGATTTCTTGATATATTGTGATATGCTGCAGAGCTGCATGCATACTAATGTTCTTATAATGTTTACGGAAAGCCTTTCCAGCAAGGGGTCATGACTTATCCTCAACATGCTCAACAAATTGTTCCTACATAATTCACTCACCCTTAGAATCCATTCTGGGCTATATGAGTTATGGCAGCCTCTAATGAGCAAACGAGGTTAAGGGGATTGCTTGGATCTTGTGGTCATCCGATGAGGTTACCGCTCAGTGGCACTGCGGGCTGGATGAACTATTGCAGCATTTAATGAGCTAGGAGATATTTAAGAGGATTTATTAGGTCCTGTAGTCATACATGAGGTTAGCCTATAATGAGTTACGCGAGAATATATGTCCTGTGGTCATACGTGAGACCAGAGATAACTTCAATAGGCATTATGGAGATTCTATAGCTAGAATTAACTTTAATATATGGAGTCTAGTCCAGATTCATAGGATGGAAGGGTTGTATGGAGCATGGTGGAAGAACACGAGATCCTCCATATGCTTGAGTCGATCTTCTTGGGGCCTGAACTTGAAACATTCTGAATCTTCATAGAATCATGTCTGAGGCAATCCAAAAGCAGATCAGTAATCATTCCATTCAATTCCAGTCAAAAGTGCTTTCACATATTTGCCCGCTCTATATTTGATGTGGACATCTTGCGTAAAACACCTTCCTGGCCTTCTGTTAGGGTCGAAAGAATAGCTCTGCACTCTTGAGGTCATCAGGTTAATGCGGCCTTTGTGTTAATGACAATGTTGGATGTAATAATTTGACAAATGCAAGGTTACCCAAAGAAAATCTTTGGTTTAAATTAGTGAACCAGATAGAGGAAAGATTTCTTTCTTTTTTTACTTTGTTTTCAGTGTTGTGGAGTTTCAATCGAAATTATAGGATGTCCTTAGAGGTGTTGTCCTTAACTGAGCTAAGCTAAGTTTATTGTGAGGCGTGTTTCATTGTTGTTGCCTGATTACTTGTATCGTTCAGTTCTTGTTCTAAACACCCATAGGAGTTCCTGACATTGCTGCTGGTTTACCTATGCATGGGTTTTACCTTTTTCTCTGGGATTTCATCTTGTGGCTTAATGGGTGTGAAAATTAAGATGTTCTTGGTTTCATACAGTGGTTGATATCGTCAGTACATATTGAGAGCCTTCTCTTTAGTTTCAATTCATGTTGAAAAGCCTCGTCAGAGGTTGATATCGTAGTGGTTTCTTCAGATGCGATCACCGAGTCAACGTTTGCATGAGGCATGTTCACTTTTTTTATGAAGCAATTATTTGATTGCACAAACAGATAGAGGGGAAGACGATCAAGGCACAGATATGGGACACGGCCGGTCAGGAGAGGTACCGTGCCATTACCAGCGCTTACTACAGGGGTGCAGTGGGAGCACTCCTCGTCTACGACATAACGAAGAAGCAAACTTTTGAAAACGTCCAAAGGTGGCTTCGTGAGCTCAGGGACCATGCAGACTCCAACATTGTGATCTTGATGGTCGGTAACAAGGCAGACTTGAGGCATCTGAGAGCAGTTTCAGAGGATGAAGCTCAGACGTTAGCTGAGAAGGAAGAGCTGTCTTTTATGGAAACATCGGCCTTGGAAGCACTCAACATAGACAAGGCATTTCAGACCATTCTAAAGGACATTTACAACATAATTAGCCGGAAGGCTCTCGCTGCACAGGAGGCAGCAGGAACAGTTCCCTCCCAGGGGATGACGATTAATGTGTCTGATTCCGCTGGAGGTTTTGCAAAGAGAGGTTGCTGTTCTTCCTAGGTGATTCCCTTCTGCTTGATTACATGGTGCGACGCGAGAAAGGTGGATTAGGCCCAAGGGGCTAACAATTTTTGGAGGCTACGAGATGTAGAGTTCCTTTCCCCGGATGCAATTCCTGAGCCATGTAACTGTTGATTTCTTGTTATGATTTGAATGTTGACATTGAAGCATGATTCCCATAGCATTATGGACTGGAAATCGAAACCGTCTTTTGTTTCCTTTAGATCCTCAAACTGGCAGTGGTGGGTAGCTTTTTGCGGTAGGTGTTGTGGAATCATCAAATGAGCTTTTCTCAAACAATTCTCAAGATACTTCCTAGAAACTCTCATCGGATCTCTCGATTTTTTAATATCAAATTTACAATAGACTCATTTGTTGAACCAATATCTATGGTAACAAATTATAAATATAATCAAATATTTTTATTTACTAAATTATTTAATACCTTTAATTTTTGGATAAAATATATAAAATTTTAAATGAATGTAAAATTGTATCTACAAGGATCTAGTTCTTTATTAGCTAAATTAATCAGCATAACAAAATGGGTAAACAAATTCATTTATACTTAATCAGCATATATACTTTCTTCTGGTACGACGTAATTTTTGGTTGCACACAATTTAGTCCGTAGCTTATAATGATTTCCTGGTTTATCATTTTTAACATGTTCACTAATTTAAAGGAATTAGCGAATATATTCATACGTTCTAATGACGTCTTCTGCTTGTGTTATAAATCTTGCATGACACATTAGTACAGAATTGGTGAATGTATCACAAGCGGCCCAAAACTTAGCGGCTATTTCTGAAAAATAAATGCATCGTTCGAGAAATTGGCCTATAAATTATATATTAGTATTGTTTAAGTAACACTAAACAGACGCTGCTCGGTGTTGTTTCTTTAGCTTCCGTCGGTTCTTGATGGCGGCCGTGGCGAGGTTCGTGGCGAAAACTCTTCCCCTTGCCTCCCGATGCACCAGTCCTCGTCCGCGGCCTCTCGCCGGCGCTTCCTCATGGCGCCGGATGACGCGGCCTCCGAGCCCTCCCCCCACTCCTTCTCCCCTTTCACATTCGGTTCCCCGCCCTGCCTTCTTCTCTAATGTTTCCGCCAGGGGGTTTCGGTCCCTTTCCGACAGTTCGTGCTCTTTGGTGCCGGTTTGGGGGTTCTTTGCGACCTTTACCCGGGGTTATAGGAACGTAAGGCGGAGGGGCCGGCTGCCGAAGAAGAAGCCGTTGGAACTCGACGTCAAGATTTGCATCGAAGAGGAATTACCCGATGATCCTCAGATTTTGGTTATGTTCGGGTTTCTTTGTTCTTTTAGCTTTCAAGTTTATGCCGTGTTCAGGGGATAGTTTGCATCTTTTGCTGAAACGGATTGCAAGTTTGCCCTTATTTCATTGTTAATGATAGTGGAGAAGAAAGGGAGGGATATATAGACAATACGATTATAGGAGGGTGACTGCAACGATAATCTTCATAGCGTCTCTGGTAATCCTGGTCATAGATTGTTGATTGTTCTTAAAATATTAATACCAAAGAATAATGCCTTGCCTCCTTGGTATCGAGAGGATGATTACATGAACCTTGTCTGTGGTGAATGACAGGGTGATAAGTGCATAATAAGTCCCATCCATCATTGGACAAAGTTCAATTATAAAAAACATTTTCATAGATTTCCTGAGGTGTCACTCACATAGGCATAGGTTTGGAGAAATTGAGGCACCTG
This sequence comes from Musa troglodytarum, assembly GCA_023547065.1. Classification (NCBI taxonomy): domain Eukaryota; kingdom Viridiplantae; phylum Streptophyta; class Magnoliopsida; order Zingiberales; family Musaceae; genus Musa; species Musa troglodytarum. The sequence goes on from CP097508.1 coordinate 16,859,734, forward strand.
CAATAAAAAAGGTCTATGATAGGTCCTTGGACAATCCAACCAGCTTAAAGGAGAACTTGTTTGCCTTTTAGTATCCTGGCAAAACAAATTTCCTTATATGTAGCCTCACGCAATTCACCATCCACCATGAAACTATAAAAGGAGTTGTCCTTAAAGCATCTGTTAATGCGATATCCAAATCATTTATTTGTTTCAACAGTCAAAACATTTATCTGTTGTTCCAGCGATTTGGTTTCAATTTTCAAGTTCGGATGGCAAGGAGCATCTAAGGGTCCCTCTTGTGGCTTCTTATAGACTGTTTGACATATGAAGTGAATTGTTATGACTATACGACAAAATCTATGCCTTTTTTTTTCGTTTTCTATTGTTATTGATAATGACATCAATGCTTTCAACTTTGGTTTTGTTGAACCATGAATTTTGGGGCATGAAATATGGTAGTCGGTTACAGGGAACATTGTAAGCATGTCACTTTTTCATTTTGTCATTTTAATTTGCTTAAATAAGAAAAGGATGCTGTGCATAACATCATTTCTAAGAGTTAATACACAATCCTGACAATTTTATTAGATGATTTGGAGGGAACATAAGTAAAGAATCTTTAATGGATTTGTTAAATATCAGGTCTACTTTTTCCACGGTCATCCATCTTCACAGTATCCTTTTTTCAATTGTGGATGACACCCCTATAATGCTATCACAGAGGAAGATAATCAAATGGACTATTTAAGTCTTTATCAATTTATGTTGTCCTTGTTTAGTGTTTGTCATATATTCTGCAATTGGAGGACCAAGAAAAACAATGATCAGCTAGACTATTTGATGATCATATCCTTTTAATGTGGATATTTTTATTTGTTCATGCCATTTTCCACATGGACTATGTATGTTCTATCTCATATACTGATGAAAATCTATTTTCTGTATGCAGAGCGTTGCAGAGACACTTCGGTCTGATGTTCCTGTTGCACTGAAAGTTGCATTTGATGGTTTAATAGCTTCAAAATATAATACAAGAGATACTTCTATAGATGATGTTAACAAATATGAAAAGTTGAGCTATCAGTATTGCTTTGTGATGATGGTTTTATCCAGAAATTAAATAAGTGTTGGAGGGATGTGGACCAGGCCACTGATGTTTTGTCCATGTCACAACATATCCCTGAACTAGGCCTTCCCATTGTGAGACACCATCATATTTTCTTGCTGTTTCTACTGGTTTTAATTTTTTCTTGATTGTTTAACTGCTCTGTTTCAGCTTTTATTAGGTGACATAGTAATTTCTGTGGAAACAGCTTCCAGGCAAGCACAGGCAAGAGGCTATACACCCCTTGATGAAATTCGGGTCCTCATGGTTGGTTTGTTATTTTTTGCTTCTTTCCATTCTGGGTTCAGATGCTTGTTATAGCTGATATCGCATGGTGTAAGCACATGAATTTTTCATTTTTGAAGAGTACTGTTCGATTCTTCAATTGCCTATTTTCCCTCCTTTTGCCTTTTATGTTTTCTGTACATGACCAAAAAGTATCTATATATCTTTGGGACATCTGTTTGGCCTCTCAGCACCTTAGTCATAATTTGCACATTACCATCTGAATTTTCATCTCTTGCATGCCCATATATTACAGATAAGTAATTTAAGCTGCATCCGTTGTATCGACTACATTTTTTGGATAGGTTCATGGTTTGCTGCATCTTTTGGGCTTTGATCATGAGATCAGCCATGAAGCTGAAGCTGAAATGGAGAAGGAAGAAGAGCTAATTCTTAGGAATCTTGGATGGAAAGGAAAAGGTCTAATTAAGAGTACAAATAATTCCAGAATCGCTGAAAGTCATTCAACAAGCAGCCCAAATGGTATGTAGTTTATGTTGCATAATCTTCATTTCTACCATGTGAACATGCTCTAAATGCACTGTTGTGTTACACATCTGTGCAAGAAATTATAAAGTACCAATGCAAGTATAGATCTTTGCAGAACTGTGAAAAATGTGAAAATGGAAGGCCATTCAGGATTATATGAAGCAAAATTGAGTTATATGTTCTGTGACGTTGATGGTATGAACATGCTTTCAGTACAATTTTTGTCTTTTCATGTGTTTTTTCCCTTGCTTTTGTGTGCCTTCAGTTCTTGTAACAAGTTTCTGTGACAAAAGATACTCTTTTCAATGGTAAAAGTCAAATCAATTCAAGAATGGCAGAAGCCATGAGAGAGGCACACTCAAGGGAGCAAAACTAGTCATCGTTACCAGAATGGTTGGATTCTAACTCCATGTTTTATTTTTAGTTCTGGGGCCTTCATGTTAGAGACAAGTACTTGCTAGCAAGCTCTACACTGTTTAAAGCTTAATTTCAGTTCTACTGACTAATACTTACGTGTGGAAAATTAACTGTTCAATCCATTGGTCTAAGTACTATTTTTTGTTGTAAAACCACCAATCCATTTTTGACTTCTGAATCGCTTCAAATATATCTTTTATTAATACTGAACAATTTGATTTGGTGAAAGCAAACCACACAGAGGGTGAACCTTGGCGCTATGTTTGAGGTCTTTTTGGTTTGTGTCTTCTGTTCATGTCTTGGAAACAGCCTTAAAGCTGTTGGTGGTGCCATGGTCAAAGTGTTTGTAACTCAGATGTCAATCATTTGTGTCTTGAAAATAGCCTTTCTGCTCTATTGATAAGGTTGCATACAATGACCTTCCATGACCGCATACAACGATCCTCGTTCTCGTTATTGCTGTCTGTTACTGTTTTATTTTTTTTAAGTGATTCTAATTGTGTCGTTTGTGTGTATACAAAGCAGACCCGGTCAGCAGTTATAAGAGCTTTAAGTTTGGCTAATTTGGCAGGCAAAGACGGTATTGTATCAGAAGCATCACCTGGCATTTTTCTACAGGTTTCTTGTCTTTTCTACTGTGAATCACATAATGATTTCGGACGTATTGATTAGACTGTAATAGAACTATCATGTTTTGCCAATCTCCTGAACTTTTTTTCTGTCAAAGGTTTTATGAAAACAGTTCAATTTAATGCTCATGATGGTTTTTTAATTGGATTTAAAAGTGCTTTCCAAGACTTACCATAATAGTGTTACAAGCGTGTATTTAGATTTTCATTAGCTCTTATGGTTTCAATTTCAACAGATGTCACTAGAAATATGTATATCACTGCTCTTTCTCATTGTGGTCACGTGGATATGCTTCGCTTATACTATATTGTGAGATCTCCATTATCTCACATTGAAAGATATGGGAAAATGGACTTGTACATATGAATTTGAGGGCTAGTACTTAAGGCTCATGCTTAACCCATACAAAAGGAGAAGGTTAGCAGTCCAGCGGCAAATAGGCCTATTCAAGATAATTATGATGTTACTAGGAAAATCAAATCAAATTTGGAATTTCCATGTTAACATAAGATGGAGAGAATCAATGAGGCGGCTAAACCCTCTCTGTTCTGGTATTTGGGGCTGGACAAGGCAAGGCCTACTGGCCCCTAACAAGGGTGATCAACTACTAAAACTGACCTCATCCCCGACCTTACCGGGGACTGACAAAGGAATCGGTCGGTCAGCCTTCAAACTGAGGAAAGCTTGCAGCAGGTTATGGAAGGGGACATCGCCTCATTACAGTGTGCATAAATAGAAGAAAGCTCTACAAGATAGTAGAGATTGACTTGTAGGAGGTGTAGATGGCATTGGTAAACTCTAAATATAGAGAGGATGTTTTTGTGACTCGAATCTTGGTCTCCCAGGTCACAGAGGAACAACCTTGCTATTGTACGGTTGTACCAATCATAGTCTCGCACCCTCTCCATTGATCAAATGTATAAGCTCCTAAATTTGTTTTGGCAAGCATCTTGCTTTTAATGTTTTGGTAGATGTTATGCACACTTTTTATCGTCCATATTGACTAGGATCACATTTGTTTCAAGTACCATCATGATATTCTGATTCTCTCCAAAAATTATTTAGCTACAATATTTGGCTTATAAAGTCAACCTGATGTGCTTCGCTTTCTTTTTGTTCATGCTTGTCTTGAATTTCAGGGATCCCTTGTATACGGGAGACAAGGTCAAGAGATTTACAGAGCAAGTGTAGATAAGAACCTTTGTAGAGAGGTAACTATTTATTAATTTATATTTCAATTGTTTTAAAGGCACAAATGTATGCTAATAGGTATTTGAGTCTTTTATTACTTTGTCTACTTTCATTGTCTTTAGTTTGTGTTCCTTCACATGTTTCCATGTCAAAAGATATATCATTCAATAACATGAATAAGTGCCTCTCACCAATTTACATATCAGACAAGGAAATTTATTTGATGGAATATAGAATAAACCTGCTTGTACTTGACTACATTTGCTTATGATGATTTTTTTATCTTTGTCATTTATTCCATCCAAGCAGCTTAGAGTTTGACACTTGAATATTTTTATTGGTGGATACATTTTTCCTTATTGTAGGAAATTCATACCAGGCTTATTTTTGTTTCATCTACTGTATATTGATTACTATTTGCTTTTTAACTGCAGGCTTTTCTTTACTCTTTGGAACATGAGATTCCTCTTGTAGCATTTTGTGAGGATCAATGTTTCACACTATTTGAACATCCTTTTATTGATTTACTTCATACTGTGCATCATGAGCCAAAGGTACTGATGCATTATGGTTGTTTGCTGTGTTATAGTTGTAGATGATTGCTTTTAGTTGCATAATAAACAAAATTTCTTGCCAGGCAGAGATCATGCCTTCAGTTGAGCACCTTTAGCAGTTTCTGATGTACAGGTATGCACGTTCTCCAACTTGTAGAGTTATAAGCGACCGATATAAGATTCTAGACAAGCACACACTTATAGATACAGACATAGATATCTTTGAGCACATAAGCTTCTGGATATGTTGTGTTATGCATGTGCATTTAGTAAAGTTACACTGTTCTCACCAATACTAAACCTTTTTTTTCCCTTTGATGCATTTATTGCTTCCGATTTCATAGCATACATGCATCAATTTTTGTAATGTAGTGATAATTGCATTAGTAGAAAGTATACATGTATTATATTTATTAACATCACTGCTTGTGTTCATAATGATGTCATTGATATAGTGAAGGATAGTTAGTAGTGTAATTATAAGGCCAATGAATTGTAGTCACCGATGTACTGCACTAAGAGTCCATTCTGAGTTCTTTACGTGTTTGTACTTGTAATGCTTAAAAAAATATATATGCCTCGTGCGGGGTCTGGAGACGGTCAATGAGAGGATCAATGTAAATATCTACTTAATGTTTAATGTTTGTTGATGACATGACCTTAATTGGGAGTAGAGTCGAGATAACCTAGACCTAAGTTATGGAAACAAATTTTAGAAGCTAAGGGCTATAAATTATTTATGGTTTGACAGAATATAACACAGTTAAAAGAACCACGTGTACAGTTTTAATCCATAAACAATAAAATTGAAATGTTATTATTTGGACTATTATCTAATGAGGATGTAAAACAGGAGAAGATCTGGCTGTAGAATTTTATGAAATATCAAAAAAAAAATTATAATTTTGAGTCTTGGACTATTAATTAATGAGGAGATAAATTCAAAAAGAAATTGTAATTTGATGGTTAAAATGGACATGCATCTGAATTAAAAATAACAATTATATCACTAGGTGTGTTTTATGGGTATTTATGAAACCAAACTTTTAATGACATTGTTGCAAATATGAGAATTTTAAGATGAGAAGTGTTTGGACTGATAGAAAAGACTGTCGTTCATGATGGGAAGTTTAAAGGTTATTAGACATGTCAAAAGAAAAATTTTATAAATGCATAGTTGAGGAAAATCAACTCAGACCAGAGGTGTCTAGATAGGTAAGAAAGTCCAAAGAAGAATGCTAGAAAACCAAAAAAGAAAGGATATGATGGGCCTTCTGATCATCAAGTGACATAATCCAAAACATAATTTTAGCATGTGGATGAGGATTTGTGTAGCCAGTGCCAAACACTCAAGAAAGTGGCATCTATAATATAACATTTTTGCTGATTAATCAGTCTCATTAATCTATATTGTATTTTATAACTGAGAACTTTGAATTAGGTGATGGCTCCCATTGTTATGTACAGTAATACTTTCCCATGATTGACCAATGTTCTCTTGCCATCTACTTTGACGTTTCCATTTTTTCTCGTTGTCTAAAACCAGTCAAAAAAGATTTCAAGTCTCCTTTATTTCATTCTTTTTCTGTCAGCCAGTTGCAATCTCATTTGTTATAAATCCTATGGGCCAATTGTCAACACAGAATTGCAATAGTAATTGGCCTACAGTGCATTAGCTTGCTCTTTATTTACCTTCAGTCATCTGAGGTAGAATCCAAGCTAGAAATTTTAAATGGTCATTCAGTGAAATGTCTTGTTTGAAATGTAGGTGCAAGTTTCTAAATGAGCAAATTTCGATTTAGGCACTTAGGGTTTTATTAAAGCAATCATGACTAAGGTGCAATTGTTTAGGGTGAATCCAGGAAGCATATACCATGGGCAGTTTCACACTTCTGATCGCTAAGGTAAAATATACGAATCTCATTTTGAATGTGCAGAAGTTGCTTTTTCTTGGAACTGCTGAAGTGATCTCTACACTAAGGCCATATTGGTTGGAGGCAACACGAGGGATTGCAGATCTCGTTCAGGCAATGCCAGATATGCTTGAAATTGTTCCATGTGGGGCTGCAAAAGGCGGTGGCATAAAGTTGCTCTTGGATCACCTTGGCATTGCTGCAGATGAGGTATGAAATAAAAACTGCTTCTCGAAGAAAGATTATCCCTTTTAAAGATTATGGAATAAAAACTGCTAATTTGGCATCATTATCATTGTTAAGGTTAGTGTCAATGTGTTATAAAGTGCCCATTTCATAAGCATTAGGGTATTGGTAATATCTATAAAGGCTCTAATGAGCCATTCGATATCTGCTTGGGTTAAAGCATGTCCAAACATCCTGAAATAGCGCAATATTTGGTTAGTCATGTAATATTTTATCATCTTTGCTGCATGTGTAAGTTATTGTAACAAAAGGTGGAAACAAGTTTGATGATTCTGAGGGCCCTCGATATGGTTGAATAAATCATGCAGAATTTAGCTGTAGATCTAAAAATTAGTGTTGTCATCTTTCCCTCTAACATGATAAAGTTCATCTTCGAACAGATTATGCCACGCATTGAAGGTGAGAGAGAATAAGATGGAGACATAGCCATCATCAGGCGTCGAACCAGGCAAATGTCTAAACTGCAGTTTTGATTATTAGAGTTGCACCGAGTACACTGTAGATGTTTTCGGCACAAATCCTGGCAAAACGTTGGAATTCATGCTGCTCCATTTCCGTGGCACACACCACTACAGTCCTACCCACTCAAAAAGAGGAAACAATTTCTTTCATGGAACAAGAGCAGAGGACAATCCTTTTGCTTTTTGAACACAGTCATCAATCGATCTACTGGGAACAACGGTTTGGAGGTATATAGAGTGGAGGGCCATGCAGTGGTTAGGGGAGATGAATCAATTAAGACGCAACGCGGTTTCAGTGGCTAGAAAAAGATTTAAGTATGGTAGGCATATTAGTGCATCTTATTGTTATCACTCTCATTTAACTTAATGTTGTAAATTCTGTCGAAGTTGGAAAGGATGTACCCTTTGATGTCAGGACTTCCATTATGGCACTTTGATGTTGTTTTGTTATAGAGCCTTCTCCTCCTTGCTTTCCTCCCACCGACACGAAACATCACTGGCGCGGTGCGCTTTCGCCGGAGGTAAATCTAGCGGCTTCCTGCTCCGCAGAGGACTACTTCCGTTCCTTCTCGCCGGTAAAGAGGGACATGAACCCCTGGAAGCCCTCCTTGATGTTGTTTTCTTATAGAGCCTCGGCGTTGCACCGAGACCTCCGATGCCGTGACATACCTTCATCTTCTTCCTGTTGGGGTTCTCTTCCTTTGCCAGATCCTCTATGCATCTAACATCCGATAGGGATCGAAATGACTGGGACTTCCCCTGATAGTGTTGGGAGAGCCCTCTTCTGCAGGTTTCAACGAATTAACCTTCATCAACAGCCATACAATATAAGGGAGGGGGGGAAAAAACCCTAATTTCAAAAGGGAAATTTTGGGGATGGAAGATAGAAGAAAAAGCTTATCGATTTCCAACATAGAAAGCTTAGCATACGGGAGAAGTCGGTGCTCACTTGATTGGGAGTTGGGCCATGAGCGACGACAAGTCGAAAAGAGATCCATTTGAATCTGGCTGCGATGCGGTCGACGATGAGCGAGGAGACGAGGAAGTTGCGTCGTCGGTAAGCGCCGAAGACCAGGAGAGCTCGGAATCACCAGACTCGCCATGGGACGACGAAGCTTCACACAGATCACCTTCACCCATATCTGCTGATTTGCTACGCTTTGAAGGTTAGATTTCAAGCATATATACCGCAAGGCATCGCCTTTATGAGGATTAGGATAACTTGTCTCCGCGGAAGCTATCACGAAGGGGAACAGGAGGAGTTTGTGGATTGGATAAGGAGTATGGATAAAGACGACGTCGTCCTCTCATATCCATAATTCTATATTGCCACGTTCTATGTTTCTCCCTATTCGAACATGATCACGATCCGAGGTTAGGCAGCGTAGCGCAATGGTCGGTTCCAAGTCCCATCAGAGCAACTTATTAAAGAATTGGATAAGACCGTTTCAGGGAAGAAAAGAATTAAAATATATATATATTTAAAACTGGCAAAAGCCGTTGACACTTCAATAGCTATTATTTTCTTGACCTAAAATTTTATGGATCAGTAGATTCCTCAGCAATTAAAGCTGTCATATATTTACGACAGCTTTAATTGCTGAGTTAAGTCTTATATTTTATATTTCTCAATCCGTACATGTTTCAGTTCTATTCCTTATAATACTTGTTAACTTGACAATTATGATGTTTCGATCTACAGGATGAATCGGTCCATAAGATCGATTGATCCAATTCTTCAGTCACATTATTTTTTAATAGGGTTAGAGGATTCTTCAAAACAGTGTAAATCTATTTTAAAACATTATAACCGAAATAAAAATATTCCCATTTTGATTTATAAACTAATAAAAAAAATATTTTAAATCCTATTTTTATATATAATATTTTTAACTAGACCCATCGGACCGATTCATATCGGTCCATAGGGTGTTACCAAGTACTACTCAGGAATATTTTAAGAATTGTAATAAATAAAAAAATAATCTTTGGAAAATATAAAATTTTCATTTGTCTTTGACAATTACGACTCATTTATTATATTTCCTATCTCTCTCTCTTTTCAAAGCATATGTCATTGAATTTGGGCCATAAAATACACGAGCCGAGAGTAGGATGGGGAGACATGAGATAAAATAGAATGGTTGACCATTCCGCGCGTGATCGGCGGTGGTGGCGTTCGATCTCGAATGGGGCCTTCTTCTTTGTTTGGATGGCGGACGAACCTTATCCTCTTTCTCGGGCATTCATGGCTTCACGTTTGTGAGTTTGCCATCAAAAAAATCATAGCTCTGACTCTTTCTTATTAGCAGCAAAACAATTCTCGTCTCGTTCAACTTTGTCGAGAATAATATGACCATAAACAATTGGAAAAAAGAACGATTCATGGACTGCTGAATGACAAGCTTGCAAAGCTATCTACTGCTCATCTCATTGCCATTTTTTTTTTTAATGTTTATCAATCCTTTTCTTGTTCAACAAGAAACAAAGTGTGATAAGTGTTATGATCGATAAGGATCTATGGACATTAATACAATTTTTCATACTAAAAAATTGAGTATGAAAAGACTTTTATATGAATAAAAATATAAAAAATAAGGTTTGACTATTTTTTAGTTCTTTCTTCATAGCACATAATATTTGTTATTGAATCTCATGATTTTTCTTTTACTTTCGAAGCCTCCTCTTCTAAAATAATAATTGTTCTGATCGTGAAATTTTTGAGGGAGCACCGTATGACAGTCCACCTACTTGGGAAGACTTACAATCCATATGAATTATATCTCATCTAATATATCTTATTTTGTAATATTATTGATTTGGTTATCATATGAATTATATCTCATGCCATTTATGGTTTACCGAATCTATCTCGTGTTCTAATCTTACTAGGATTCCTCACGATGTTTAATGTTGATTGGACTACAGATTAAAGGGTAAATATTATTCTTGGAAAAATGAACAGATTAAGGAATAAATAGATATTACGTTAATATAAACATATGATAGATTTCAAAGCTTTGGAAAAAAATCAACCGCATAATATAATGGGCCGAGCTGGAGAACTGGAGGTTTGGTTGGGCCGAATTGAAGCCCAAATATGATCCGATCCGGTTCAATTGAATCGGAAATCTCTTTGGCCGAAGCGGACTGCGGGCCCCGCCGCGTGATCAGAAGCGTCGGCTACTGGCCGATCGGATGATCCGACGGTCGCCATCGATTTGCTACGTCATTTCCTAACGAGTCCTCCGGTGTCACTGTGCCAACGGCAAGCCTCGGTCGCGTCATTGAAAGCTCCAACCGTCCGATCGAATGATCCGACGGTCGTCATCGATTTGCCACGTCGATTTCCGGAATCCAATGTGTTTTCTTCCGTCCTCGAGAGGTTTCCGGGAAAACAACGGAGAGTGGAAGCTCCGCGTTGCTTTCTTCATTACTCGATCGTCGTCTCGCCCTGAGAGAGCACGAGAGTTCACGTTGCGATCCCGAGGATGTCTTCTCCGGCTGAGTAAGTTTGGAATCATCTCGATGTAGTCTTCGTCAAACCCTAACTTCGTCTTTCCTTTGTCAATTACTAGGGTTGATCTTGTTGTGCAGTTTACATGATCCCGTTTGGTTTTGGTCTAGGTTTATAGATTCAAGATAATCTTGGCGATAGATTAGGGTTTGGACCTTGTTTTTGGATTGGATCTTTTTTCTTGCTGCATTTCCCAAGAAATTAGTTGGATTTTGTAATTGAGCTACTGCTGCTTCTTTATTGTTGTGAATTACGTGGGTTTTTTTTTGTGTGTATATGATCTGAAACATTAGAGAGGAATTGATCCGATTAGAAGTTGTTATGTTGAAACGGAGGGCTCCGTTTTTAAGTAAAGTCAAAGGCTAAATCGAATGTTTTTTGGAGGTTTGGACGAGTGAAGGACTGCGCCTGTCTTGTTTGAGGACACTGATTTGAAAAAGGATACTAACTGTATAATTAGGAGGAGAAACCAGGACGTTGGCCTATCGTGTGCGCATGCGTGTGTGTTTTTGGGTGGTGAGGGGCTGAAGCATATGTATTATTGATGAGTTCATAAGTTGGTTATAGACATTTCTTTAACGAGCTTTGATAGGGACCTTGGATCTTCTATCAGAAATCAAAGACCTTCAATCTTTTATTGACATGAAAACTCTTTTGTGACGGAAATGAATTGGTGTATGTTAGTTGAATATGTTACTAAAATAGAACAAAAAATGGTTTTAACCATTCATAGCAACTATTTGTTTCTGATAGTGTTGCATAATCACTTCATTATTGTTGCTATTAAAAGTATTTTTCGATGCAAGTAGGTTGGCACCGAGTTATTTACTACTGAAAAAGTCCACTTCACATATGAACTGTTATTTTAATCACTGTGGGTAATGATAATTCCATTTTCATGAATTTGTTAGAAAGAAGTATGCCCCGAGTTGACTGTCTTTCCCTTGGTCTTGTAAACTAGTTGGTGTTTTCTTGTCAACAAATGAGCCAATATGTTCATTTAATTTATTTCCAACTCAGTTTTTCCTCTTTTTTTGCCTCATTATGCATTATGACAACTTGGTGTATATGGATTTTTGGAATATATTGGATCTACTCTATAACTTCGGTGATAACCTTCTAAGCTGTGAATTAAATTCACAGTAAAGTGGAGACCCGTTGTCATAAATTACATGAGTAGTCTCTGTGCATTATCATATCATTCTTGTTCCTATGAGGCCATAATGCATGCTTTTAAGTTTTTGTGACTTGGATTATGACAGTATAATGTCAGAGAACATGTTGTATGGGCTGACATGCCATGGCATAATCTATGAACAGTGTACTCTCAGGTGCCTGATGGCTATAGTCTGAGGAATACCCAAGTTTAATCTCACATGGATTACAAGGATTTTGGACAACATGTGTCTTGATGTGGACACTGGGGTTTGATTATGGGTGGATTTAATATCTGTGGGAAGTAATGTTTCTGATATGAGATAAATATACAAATTGTATCAATTTTTCTATGGCCCGGTTGGGATGTCGCTGTTGTGGGAATCGTTGTTGTTTTACCTTGGTTCTTATATGATGGACAAATAGAAAATTGTAACCACTTAACTGCTTTTTGATTCAATGGTTTGTCATATGTGTAGGTGGCCAAATGTTCTTTAGGAATGATACACATCCCTTTCTTTTTATTATTATTCCTTTTGTCACCATCTTTTCCTAAGCTGGGTTGATGTGCTTAGAAATGCACTTACTTTCCAAACTAGGCAACCACCTTTTGTGCTACCAGAAGTCTCACCTAATCTATTTAGGTTGAAGTAGGAATCCTCCATGTTTGATGTAGCTAATCCATGGGACTATGAAGCCTCCCAAGTGGTTGGCCAAGCTAGATCCTTGGTCGATTCCATTGTTTTGATCAAAACAGTGGCGGCTCATGATATTAAAATTGTATATATATGGAGAGTAATAGCGATATCTTAATATATGTGAAGTTCGTCGGTCAATTATTTCCTTTGGTTTTATCTTTTGTTTTGTCCTCTATATACACATGACACTACATGAGCTTGTGATGTGAATTGCTTAATAAGCAACCAAGTTTTAAACTATCTTTGATGATGTTCACCTTTGTTAGCATATCTAATACCATTTGAAGAGGGTGTGAGACTGCTTGCTAACCCCATTATTATAATTTATGCAAATTGATGACCACCGTATTCTCTTCTTTCTACCCTTTGTCTACAAATAAACTATTTTGACATTAGTTTGCTGCTAAACAACAATTAAGTTATCTCTTTATTTTCTTCCAGATTCTACAATTCTCTTCCACCAGTGAGCAAGGCCTATGGTACTCTGTGCTTTTTGACCACTGCAGCATTCCAGTTAAATTTGTTTGATCTTAGAACTATTGTGCTACTATATCAGCCAGTATTTACTCAATTTCAGGTATAATAGTCTCGTTGTTCCTTGAATTCAGCTAGAACTTTTTAGCTGTTCTTTGTCATCCTTTTATAATAATAACTACAGACTGAGTATTCTGCTATGCAAATGATATTGGTAAGTCATTCTAATCAGGCTTTGCAAACCAAGACCAGACCAGTCACTCAACAGAATGTGCTGTACATTTTGCATCCTCTTTGTTATTTGTTATTGGTTTTGTTCTCTATGGTCAAATTATTTTAAAGATCTAGTTCACACCATCTCACCTGTTTTTAGTTAGCTGAATCATTCATAGTTTTGTTAATTTGCTTATTTTTGTTGATATGAAACTTACTGTTTTGTTGTTCACATGCAGCTGTCTGTCTGCACTAATCGTGAATGATATTATTGAAACCTCAACATGTTTTTTGTTAATTTTATAAACAATGAGTTAAATATACTTATAAAACTAAGAAAATGTCTTGTCATTATCTATATGAAGATTTATCTTAAGTTCTACATATCTTTCACATGCATTTTAATTTAAATATGTCACTCACGCATTATGCCAACATACAGGCCTTCCTAACATGACAGTGCCACATAATTTGATATTTTAGCTTGGTGTTTTTAACAGAAATTGAGAAAATATTGATTTATTTCTGTTGAAAAGTGTTTTATTTATTCTTATATGTTGATAGTGTAACTTCTAATTGTTATCGATATGTAACCTTAGAATTAATCTCCATGACCAAATATTTTTATATTTCTCTAGTTTGTTGATTTATTCATTTCATGTAGCTTAAAACTTGACTTGCTAGTTTTGTTCAATTTACACTTCTAAAAGTTCTTAATATTGCTTTTAGGTGTGGAGGCTGTTTACCAATTTTTTCTTCCTTGGTAAATTTTCGATCAACTTTGGAATTCGCCTTTTGATGATGTATGTATTTCAGTATGATTGAAGTTTATTTGTCCTTCTGTAGTGTATCCTTGAAAACCTTGAGATGTATGACCTCATTAATAAAATTGTAGAGCGAGATATGGTGTGCAACTGGAGAAGGGCCCCTTTGACAAACGGACAGCAGATTTTCTTTGGATGATGTTATTTGGAGCTTTTTTTTTATTGGTCAGTGTTCTCTAACTTTCAACTTCTTTCTTCGTGTTTTCTCTTTTGTAGACAGATATCGAGTTCATTACCATGCAACATTTAGATATCAAGTTCGTTACTATGCAACATTCGTTGCAATCTTGACATTCTTTTTTCTTTAAGCTTACATAGATACAGCAAGCAGTGACAGTTATTTCATTTTCTTTATACTAGGTATTGTCTGCCATTCCTTTTTTTTGGTCTCCCTTTCTGGGGTCATCAATGGTCTTCATGCTGCTCTATCTTTGGAGCCGGGAGTTCCCAACCGCACAGATAAACATATATGGACTTGTCACGTTGAAGGTATCATAGGCTCTTCTACATTATATTCTTTCATTGTACCTCAACATTTTAGCAACTGGGCCCATTTTAATGCAGTGACATCTCAATATTTTTCAACCTGCAGGCATTTTATCTACCATGGGCAATGCTTCTGTTGGACACTATATTTGGCTCATCCATTGTGCCTAGCCTTCTGGGAATTGTTGCTGGTCATTTATATTACTTCTTGACAGTATTACATCCTCTTGCTACTGGAAGGAACTTACTGAAAACTCCAACATGGGTGTATCCTTTTTGGTTAATTCATTTTACAAAAGTTATCATCCTACTAAACCTGGCCATCTCCTTTAGTTTACATTTTTATAATTACTTTGATAGTTTACGAATAAATGATCTTGTGTGCTTAATATTGTCATGATTATTGGTGGACTTCTCAGTATTTGGTTAGTTTTAACTAATAGAAGGCCAGGTTGCTGATAATCACAGTTGTATTGAAATAACATTCTCAACATTTCACAACCCATTCCTTGTTGTATTTTGGCAATTTACTGTGAATTTTCTTCAGTTTGATCCTTGACGATTTGTTTTACAGACACAAATTGGTTGCTCTTCTGGGTTGGGGAGTGCAATCAAACTCCGGTGTCCGGCCTAACAGTGCCAACACTGCTACTGGTAGTGTAGCTTTCAGAGGGAGGAGCTATAGGCTGGACAGATGAACCACGTTGTAATTTACACTTATTTGCAGCAAATTTGATGAAACTTCTTGTTATGATGAAAGCTTTTGAAGATTCAAATACAAATTTGGGTTTTTCGACATGATTCTTCTATTATTCCATATGTTGGCATTTTGAACATGTACGTTGTTGGGTATCTTTAGAGGTTAGACAACAAATGCAGGCCAGATTGCAAAAAGTTGTAAGAGGTTGGAAGAATAAAAAATTATGCCCCTCACTTGAGCCCATTACTTGTAGCCTGAAAATGTATTACAACTCTGATAATGTGTCTTAGATATCATGTTGATTGAATCATTGAATGACTCTGCACTCTTTTGTTCATATTATAGAGTACTGTACATCTTCATGAGATTTATCCTCATAAATTTGTTCTAGTGTTGATTGCTAAATGTTTGCTTTGAAGTGTATTTGTAATTTTGTAGATCTCATAGCAGGAAAGTTGAAGGGTGAGATCGACACTGTATCTTTGCAGACAGTAGTGTCTTAATGTGAATTGCTGGTTTGGTAGGGTGATTTCATTTTTTTACAGGGATGCTGGGAATGCTAGCTAATCCGGGTCTCACATGGGAGAGACTGTTAAAAATCCCGGAATGCTAGCTACTCTAGATCCCTCTCATCATGTGTTGATTATTATCCAAAATTGTGCAAAGCCATATTGATTCAGTTTCTTTGATTTTAGTTGTCAATGCCTTCGTATACCTGATTTTTCTCGCCTTTTTCACAGCCATAGGAAAACTTTGAAGAAATCGTTTGCCACTATATTGTTTGATTTTTTGGGTAGCATACACATTCCATATTCTATGATACCTGCTGTCTCCCTTTTGTATCTTGTGAGTTCCATTCTTCCAAGAACCATGCTTATGGTCAATTTGGGGTTTGGTTCTACTTTCGTCTCTTATTTCATTGAATTCGTATCAATCCTTCTACATCTATTTTATGTTTGATGATGTCTGGAGTTTATGGTGTTGTGGAACCTATGTTCCTGAATGAGAAAAATTGGATGAGAAGGACTTTTGATTGCTATAAATTCTAATAGACAATTGGCAATAGCTCAATTTGGTGTAACAGTGTTTGCAGAATGTAAAATATTTAGACGTAAACTACTAAAAAAAAGGATGAGCTACATCCTTGAATGTGAGGTCTGATGGAAGATAATTACTTGGGATTCCTTTTGACAAACAGCACTTGAATTTTATGCTTCTGGCAACTGCTTTTTGATGCATTAGCATGTTGTTTTACTGTAGCCGAGTTGTTTATTCATCTTTGTCCTGATGAGTAATTGAATTAGTTATCATCCAGAAGAAACTGAAGCTCCTTTTCTTCCTTTCTCTGACCAAAAAAAGGTACAATAGCATAGTACATCATAATGAGAAATCATGCTTACACTCCGTCTTCTTTTCTTTTCTTGTTTAATATTCCTTTGTTAATCAATTGGCAGTGGAAGTTCCACAGGCTTTCAAGAATTTTCTGCTGCCTAGTTAGTCCAAACACAAGTGACATTTGGGTTTATGTTTGCATTTCTGCATATTGTGGGAATCAAACATCAAGTTTACCATCTTTTTTTGTGCTAAACTTGTAAGAATCCTGACTTTAGGAGTTCATTATACTTTCATCTATGTTTTGAAGGAAGCATATATAGACTGGAAGCCTGGAATATGAGAGGAAACTTTTAATCTCTACTTCATGAACTGCTAGGTGGTTGACAAATTTCTTTCTCAGTGCTGCAGAATACAGACTGGATGCCATCAGTGCTGCTTTCATCCAAAGAGAACCATCACAGCCTTCATGATTTGCAAGCCAGGTTGTTCTGATAGACTCTGCTTCTTTTCGATGAACTTTTTAAGAGTTGGGTCCTGAAGTACACGTGCATTGTTGCAATCAATAGTCACTTCTGAAAGGTTCTTGATCCCTCTCATTGCAGACAACATGAACCCAGAGTTGCTTTCCAAAACCATGTTGCTGTTGCTCAAAGCAACTCGGTGAGATCTCCCCTTCATCTATTGTCGACTTTATATTTGTCGCCTCAACATGACTCGATTCCTCGTCTAATCTAATCTGTATTCTGAAGTCCTCCATTGCTTATATGTTCGATATAGACAAGCGAAAGTATTTATTTATTAGCTTTGGGTCGACCATTTTACTATTTCTTTAGAGCGTAAATTTATTATATTCACTTATGAAACATAGCAGGAACATTTTCCAATTACATCATTAGGGTGTTTAAGCTTTAGTGTTACTTCACTGAAAATAGAATCATCTGTTACAGAAAAAGAAAAAAAAAAAAGGAATGGCTAAGATGTCTCATTCGCGCATAAACTTATTCTGACAATTATCGCTTGTAGGCTTCATTTTCCAATCTATGAATAAGAAAGTGTAAAAGGTCCATCACAATGAATACATTAAGATCAACCACCAATCTTCTTAGCTGTAATCTCAAAATCAGAAAAATAGGATATATTCCAACCAATTAAATTGTCAATCGATATGAATCAGTTCAACCTTCACATTTCTAAAATAAACATAAAATATTTAATAGAATATATTATATAATGTCAAAATTATACTGAGATGGACTAGGTATTTCTCATGGACAGTCTGCCGGATGTCACGGGTTTGTTCAATAGAACTAAAGTTTCGCAGGCTGTTTTTTACATTTAGGACCTCCAACGAGTTCTTATTTTATTTTTCCCCCATTCCTTCGTTCGCGCCTATAAATTTATAACCGGAGTCAGCCCCCTCGCTCATCCTCTGCGTCGGTAATTCTCTCGCGAACCGAGGAAGGGGGAAGGCGATGTCTTGGCAAACGTACGTCGATGACCATTTGATGTGCGACATCGATGGGCAGCGCCTCACTGCCGCCGCCATCGTTGGCCATGACGGCAGCGTCTGGGCCCAGAGCGACTCCTTCCCTCGGGTATCCCCCATTCACTCCCCCCTTCATTATTGTTGGAGTCGATTAGCTGCATTTGTTTGTGATGTTTGAATCTGACGGGTGATCATCGAAGCGGCAGATTTGGATGATCTGTTGTGCTTTGGTCTGATGTTGGATCGGAGTTGTCCTCTCCGGGCTCATCATTCTTGAGGGGTTCTAATCTATGATTGCCAATTTGTTGTGCGATCGCCCTGCTTGGGTTTGTGATTTTGTGTCTACGTACAATGAAAATATCTTACCTTTGTGGATGCCGGTAAATGAAGGGTTACGGTATCATGCTATCTGACGAATCCATTGCCCAAAAGAATTACGAGCGATTCGTTGGTCTTGGACCGCGCAGAATCCCAGCCGCCAAAGCATGCGGGGATTGCCAACGATTGATGGGGAGAAGATTTGATGATGGACGTTCTCCATCATGTGCTTCCAATTCTCGTGGTGGCATTTACGATCATATTTATGAATATAAGATGTCAATCGTTGGTGAATAGAAGAGATTATACAGTATGAATCATCAATTCTCATTTTTAAAAAATATATTTGTTTCAGTTATTGAATGATAAATTATGGAAACTATCCAAAATATTTGACGTAATAAATCCAATTTATTGTTTCGATATTCATTTTTATATGTTAACTTTTTTTCTTTTCCTACTTTTCTCAAGTTTTGGTTTTAGTGGATCTTCTGATAACTCAAGCACATTGTTTTGACTTCTTTTAAGTTCCTTCGTATAGTCTGTGTTTGATATCACTTGTTGAAAAGGCCTTCTTTGGTGATGTAGTGATGATTGACCTCCGTGAATTTGCTTAACTAAAATGTTAGGTTAACAGGTTGTCAAACAGTACATTAATATGAGAAACTTGAGTGTTGATATCAAATTCTTGCACAATGCAGATGCTATGATAGAAAATGATTGGTAGAATTTCTGTCAAAGGATGTTTTGCTCCCCCCTTTCCTGCAACATGAAGTTCATGGATTCTTAAGTTCAGTTGGTTGCATTCATGGTGAATGATAATTTTTTTTTTAACCTATAGAATTGGAGAGATGCCTTTCCACAGTATGTTTTATTCCCCCGTCCTGCAACATTCTAAGATTTCTTGTTTACAGACTATCACCAGATACAAACAATAAAATGCACTAGCTGGTGGTGCTGCGGAGCATTTTTGGGTTCTCTCTAGATCTGTTATATAGCCAATGAATGAGCTTTATTAACATTAATTATGCAGTACAAGCCTGAAGAGATTTCTGCAATTATGAAAGACTTTGATGAACCTGGAACTCTTGCTCCAACTGGTTTGTACCTTGGTGGAACAAAGTACATGGTTATCCAAGGTGAGCCAGGAGCTGTTATTCGAGGAAAGAAGGTCAGAATCTATCCTGTTTATTGTTTTAACATAAATTCAGAATATCAGGTGACCTAGAAATTCAATGATTGTCGCATTCATGCTATTCAAATTTATGCAGCCAAGCCGTTTATGCTCTGTAGAGTTTGCATAGTATGTCATCAATAGCTCAACATTTTTTGGCAGTTTCAGGAAGTATGAGGTAATCGATCCATGTATGACTCGTTAATCCATTCGAGAAGCGTAACTTCATGATAATTAACTTTTGGTTTCATTGAACAGAGAGTCATATAAAGATTAAAACAACATGAATGAGCTATAAGATGTACAGAAATTTATATCTCATATGATTTTCTATGTGAATGCCTTGTTCCAAGAAGGAAAAAGTTATCAAATGTCAAAATTTATAATTTTCACATCTTTGAGAAGGACATCGATTCTTCTTCTGAGTGATTATAGTTAAATAATCACAATGATACCTCATGAACAGTCAAGTAATTGTGAACCTTGTATAACGAAAATTTAGGTACACAGCATAAATTGACAGCTTGTCTTTGCATACCTTTTGGTTGAACAACAAAAAATCAACATGGAGGAAAAAGTAGAGAAAGTGGATAAACAATGAAATAAGGCATGTCCAAATGTTTATAACTCTAGAATTCTTTAATAAAAAAATCATATATGATGATGATTAACTCTAAAAATTTTTAATTGAAAATTCATATATGTTGATGATGGAATGCTTTAGGCATTTACCAAGTGAAATGTCAGATAGATAGAAGTCCATATCATAATCTGACTTGATGGGATAACTGGTCTATTAACTTCGTTGAATCTGGACCATTAAGCTTAACTTAAATATGATGTATATGAGGCATAATCCAATTAATCCTCCTTTCGTACTTCATCCTTTCACCATGCCCCGATACTAGGTCAACTTTGATACCAATTGTCAAATCACTAGTTCAAAATGCTTAAGCTTAATAGTAGTACACCCATAAATAATTTTAGTCCTACCTCATTTTCAATGCGAAATTAAATCGGGGTGTTATAACTTTCCTACTTTGCTTTTCTGCATATCAATCATACGATTGGTCAAAATAAAATTTTGAAGAAGTCGATACGATCATTATTTTGTCAGCATGCTTGACAAATTTTTGAGGATTAAAATCAAACATGATACATACTGGTACTAGCTTAAGTCTTGGAATTGGCAAAATCCTGAGAAGAAAATGATTTTCCTTCTTAGAGTCAAATATCTTTTCCCTCGCTGCTCGCTTTAATAAGCCGTGGTTATCGGACAAAACTTAATTAAGTCATTGTAACTAGGTTTGCATACTGTTTGTTGAGTTTTAAAGGAATTCTTAACTAAATAAAACATATTTGATACACAACCGGTGGAATGGAACTGAACGGAGCCATAAAATAAACCCGACGTTTGATGTGATGTTTTCGAGTCAAACATAAGATTGAGACACACAATCTTGCACTTTTGTGTTAATTGCTTGAGCTGTGGCATTCACAGTCTGTGACTTCTTGATGACTTGTAGGGTTCCAGTGGTGTTACCGTCAAGAAAACCAATTTGGCTTTGATCTTTGGAATATATGTGGAGCCAATGACCGCTGGTCAATGCAACATGGTGGCGGAGAGGCTTGGTGACTATCTATTGGATCAGGGTTTTTGAATTTGACATATGGAGGAGCTTGAATCCTTTCTCGGTTTGCCTTTGGTCTTGAGTCCTTTGCTGTGGGCTTGCAGTCTTCCTGAGATTGCAGCCAGTGGTGAGCAATAATGAGCTTGAGGTCGGTGCTGGAAGTTTTGTTGAAAGAGATAATGTTGTTTGTCTGTTCGTGTGAACTCTCTTTACATGGTGAATGCTACGCGCTACATATTACCGGTGGGTAAACATTACCACATCAAACTACTGATAAACATCACCTCTCTGATATGTCTAAGACTCGTCTGGTCGAGTCTGCATGGTTGAATTATGTTGATCAATTAGATAGATGATTACAATTAAATCGGTTCGACTAGAATCAGATCTAATGAATCTAACTAGTTATAATCTTTGCATTGTGTTGGTTTTTTCATTCAATCATTCCAGTTTCATCAAAGATCACGGAAAAGTTGGTTTTTCTAAATGAATTTTGGGTGCACATCGTCTTCGTGTCTTAAAGAACGAGACAGGCCTTGAAGTGCAACCTGTTCTGATCTCCTTGTTGACGGAGAATATAGGTGGCAGTTGTTCTGACTATCTTCAAACTTCATGGAATCTAGTAATTGCCCGGTCTTACTTGACCACTTAACAAACACTTGGTCTGGTTTCGATGCCAAAACTGGTTGAGCGGTTTCGAACTGAATCGGAACGAAGCTTGGCGATTCGGTTCCGATTCGAAACCGATTGAAAAAGACGAAGAAAAAAAAAATAAAGATACAAATGAGTTCTATCATGCGGTGATTAGCACTTTAAAGCTGAAGTCTGACGATCATCTTGATGAATTTTTTTATGAATCGAAATCAACTATTTTATAATTACAATTAGAACCGACAATTTTAGATCTGAAACCGTTTAAAACAAGTTTGATTCTGATTCTATTTTCTATAGAATTAGACCGATGGATTTTGAAGTCCTGGTCAAATCTATTAGTACCCAACTCTTCTTCCCTCCTCCATCGTGAAGGGTAATGCTTCTATTAGATCTCGAGCTGCCAACGCCTGTGACCAAAGAACAATAAAAAGAGACATGGTTCTTGTTAGTGCGAACAACTTTTTACCGTGACCCTGGGGTGGGTGGCGGAGAATCCGGGAATCCGGGGGTCGTCTCGGTAAGGTTCGGGCTCGTCGATGACTCCTGCTCCAACTAGGTCCCGAGGGGTAGCGTGCGCCGATGTCGCCGGGAACGAAACCTGCACAAAGGCGGGTCGGAGGGTGCTCCGCCCGACCCCTCCGACGCTCAAGTCAGGCTCTCTCCCGTAGGCTCTCCGGCCTTCCTTCCCTTTCCCATTCCAGCTGGTAAAAAATAATTGAAGAGTTCAGAGTGCACCTTTTTCTCCCCCCCTTACTGCCTTACCCCTTCGCCTTAAATATGTCGGACGGATGGCGCGCTCGTTGCTCGGTGGTATACGGACTGACTCGCAGCCGGTGCCGTGGTCAACCCTGCGTATACGTGGGGTGAGGCAGAGGAGAAGCAACGTCGGGTAATCAAATGCGGGAGTAAAAGAGCGCAGGAGGGGCGATGACGTCATCCGGGCGTGATACCCAGGATCGGGTGTCACGTCACATTTAATACCCATAACACTACCCCCCTCAAAAAGCCACTCCTGCGGGACGGTCCTCGAGGGTTGGGGGTGGTGTTCGGGGAAACCCGGTTGCACATGAGTGGTCGGCTGAGACCTCGGGCGGAGGTTCTGCCTGTCGTGACATAATTGACTGAACCATTGTGCAGGATGAGGAGTCTAGGCGCCGCTCAAGACACAGAAAAATAATGGTCGAGGCCCGCTTAAGACCATGTAACCGAACCGCCGTTCGGGATAAAGGGTCGAGGCCCGCTCAAGACCCAGAAAACCAATGGTCGAGGCCCGCTCAAGACTATGTAACCGAACCGCCATTCGGGATGAAGGGTCGAGGCTCGCTCAAGACCCAGAAAATCGATGGTCGAGGCCCGCTCAAGACCTAGAAAACCGATGGTCGAGGCCCGCTCAAGACCCAGAAAACCGATGGTCGAGGCCCGCTCAAGACCATGTAACCGAACCACCGTTCGGGATGAAGGGTCGAGGCCCGCCAAGACCTAAAACCGATGGTCGAGGCCCGCTCAAGACCATGTAACCAACCGTCGTTCGGGATGAAGGGT
Organism: Musa troglodytarum; assembly: GCA_023547065.1. Lineage (NCBI taxonomy): Eukaryota > Viridiplantae > Streptophyta > Magnoliopsida > Zingiberales > Musaceae > Musa > Musa troglodytarum. Next base: position 16,883,214 of record CP097508.1, read on the forward strand.
CGAGGCCCGCCAAGACCATGTAACCAAACCGCCGATAAAGGGTCGAGGCCCGCCAAGACCTGTAAAACCGATAGTCGAGGCCCGCCAAGACCATGTAACCGAACCGCTGCTCGGGATGAAGGGTCGAGGCCCGCCAAGACCGAAAACCAATGGTCGAGGCCCGCCAAGACCATGTAACCGAACCGCTGCTTCGGGATAAAGGGTCGAGGCCCGCCAAGACCGAAACCGATGGTCGAGGCCCGCCAAGACCATGTAACCAACCGCCGCCGATAAAGGGTCGAGGCCCGCCAAGATAAAATCGATGGTCGAGGCCCGCCAAGACCATGTAACCAACCGCGGGATGAGGCCCGCCAAGACCCGTAAAAACCGATGGTCGAGGCCCGCCAAGACCTAAAACCGATGGTCGAGGCCCGCCAAGACCATGTAACCAACCGCTGCTCGATGAAGGGTCGAGGCCCGCCAAGACCTAAAACCAATGGTCGAGGCCCGCCAAGACTGTAACCAACCGCTCCGGGATAAAGGGTCGAGGCTCGCCAAGACCTAAAACCGATGGTCGAGGCCCGCTCAAGATCATGTAACCGAACCGCCGCTCGGGATGAAGGGTCGAGGCCCGCCAAGACCAAAACCAATGGTCGAGGTAACCAAACCGCTGCTCGATAAAGGGTCGAGGCCCGCCAAGACCATGTAACCAACCGTCGGGATAAAGGGTCGAGGCCCGCCAAGACCTAAAAACTAATGGTCGAGGCCCGCCAAGACCATGTAACCAACCGCTGCTCGGGATAAAGGGTCGAGGCCCGCTCAAGACCCGTAAAACCAATGGTCGATGGCCGCTTTGAAACCGTTCGCGCGAAAAGTGCGGAATCGAGGGTCGCCGACGCCGCAAGTTACTCGCCGGGTGGTGGACACGCTACATCCTCATTAATATTGTGTCGACGCTTTGACTGCCCGGCGATGTCGCGTATGCGCGCGACATGCCGTCGCCACTTCTCGGAAGGCGAAAGGGCGAGGCCTTTTTCTATAAATAGCGCGCGTCACGACACTCTACCACTTTTCATCAGAGTTTTTCTATCTCTCGAGTCCTGCCATTGTCTTCCTCCGAGTTTTCTTCCTTGGCCCCGGTGTCTCTTGCCACCCTCCGCCGATCCTCCGCTGTAGGTCAGTGCACAATGGCTCTTTCTTCCACCTCTTCCTCCTCTACTTCTTACTCTTCCTCCCCCTCCATCACTACTCGTGTCGTGACGTCCCCACCATCTCCTCCTTCCAGCCGTTCCTCAAGTGGGAAAGCGGTGCGTGCGCTAGAGGCCATAATGTGGCCGCACGACCAAGATTCCACCCTGGATGAGTCCTTCAGAGGATCCTCCGAGGCGCTTACAAAGATCCCGGAGGAATACGCCCTGCGGCCCCCGGCGGGCAGCGGGCCTTCGATCCGGTTCCCAAGGGCTTTGCCCCGACTCGACGCCTAGAGGCCGGCCTGCCTCCCCTACATCCCGTCATCGTGTCTGTATCCCTATGGCGGATCTCGCCTTCACAAATAACACCCAACTCTTGGCGATATTTGGTGGCTTTCCTGGGGGAATGCCATTACGCCAATATCACCCCGACCCGCAGCCTTTTTCCATCATGTTTCCACCTTTTCAAGGGGTCGGGGATACTTTCCGCTCGGCGGGTTCCGGTTAGCGGCGCCCCCACCAATAACAAGGGGTGGAAAAGGGGCTTCTTTTTCGTCCGGTGCGAGAAAGACTGGGGTTTCGGGGTTCGGTGGTCCTCGAGGACCATTGACAACACAGTCCCGAAGCTCAACGCCGAGGATCATGTGCACCTCGAGAAGCTGAGGGTAATTCTTCCCTCTTCGCAAGCCATCCGTAATATATCAGAGCAATGGCTTGTGGAAGCGGGGCTTAGCCCGCGTTCTCGGGGTAGGTTATCACTGTTTTACGTTTTCGGGATCGCAGCCACATTCTCGTCTCTAGCTGATCTTTATTTTTCGCAGAAATGGTGAACCAGCGATCATTCCATGGTGCGAGCACTCCGGCAGGCTCGTCCCCGCGCGCCCCGGCTGTCCCAAAGCGAGCGGGGTGATTCTCGCGACGGTCAAGGAGGACGCCCAAGAAAAGGTCCAAGGCGAAGGACGTGGTGGACTCGATATGCCGGTGGCTCTTCCCGTAGGAGCGACCGACGGTCCGGATGCATCCGCCCCGGCTGAGAGTGCTGGGCCCAGCCAGGGGGCGACCGGGAAGGGCCTGCGTCCCCAGGCCATGAAGGATCTGTGTCGGACCCCACCGGGAAAGGATCAGCCATTCCTTTCCTGTGTAAAGGGCGAGGTCCCTTCCAGGGGGGCGGGCGACCCACTGGCGGCCCGGTGGAGTGGATTGTCCCGGGGGGACAAAGTGTGGACTGGGGGAGACACTTCGCCACCTACCGGGAGCGCTCATCCCGACATAGCTCGGGATTTGTATACGCTCCTCTGAGGTTCTCATTGCCAAATCGGCCAAGTCGGTGCTGTGGGTAAGCATCGTCTCGCGTGTCTCCCTTTGGGTAAACATCGTCTATCATTATTTGTTGTTCCCCTTTTGTGCAGAATCTCCACTACACCACGGCCTTGATCGACCGGGTTCACGACGCTGGTCGACTGGTAGGCGGGCTGAGTGAGCGCAACCTCGACTTGCGCCGCCAGTTGGAGGAGGCCCGAGCGGGGTCCGGGCCCGAGGCGTTGCCGCCGAGCAAAGGGCGGCCGAGCAGGGCGCTGGCGTCGCTACCGATGACCGCCGAGCTCGAGGCCGCGTCGCCGCAGCCACCGCAGGCTTTCTCCGGACGGAGAAGTTGAGAACCGCCTCCGCACGAAGGAGGCCTTCGAATTGGCGGTGAAGTCGCTTCACGAAGCCGAGGCAAAGGCCGCGAGGCTCGCGCGAAGAAGGCAGCCGACCGGAGAGGGACCGGAGGCGATCGAGCGATAAGAAATCGAAGGGCTTCCTTCTCGGCTTAGACCTGGACGGCAGGTATCCTATGAGTATAGGTACAAGGTCGCCTCTAGCCCTGCCTCCGAGCGTTCTCCGGTTCCGCAATGAGGAGGATCCTTCACCTCCCGCCCAAGACCGGGGCGAGCATGCCCGACGAAGTCCCTTTCGATGACAAATTTCACGGGGCCGCTTCTTGAGGGACTCTTCTTTTCTCTTTTGGAGGGTCTTCCCTCACCCTTTTTTGGGTTGTGTAACACTATTTTTTCCCCTCTAGGGGCTCATTTTGTATTTTAAAACTTTAGCAATGCAATTCCTACTTTGGCAATGCAACTCCAGAACTTTGGCAATGCAATTTCAAGTTAGCTTCAATAGCCTAAATCCAATGCTAGCGTACTTTTGTTTGGTCTTGCAGTCGTTATAAAAACTTTAAACAAAATATTTCTTGAGGTTCTGGATGTTCCAGGTCCTCGGCACTTGCTGTCCTGACATAGTCGCGAGTCGGAACGCGTCTTGGCCTGACGACCTTGGTAACGCTAGGGGCCTTCCCACTTAGGTGCAAGCTTGTTCCTCAAGTGGGCGGGTCACTTACCTCCGCCTTGCGCAGCACTGTCTCCCATCCCGAGAGGTCGAGGCGCACCCTCTGTTATAGTTTCGCGACACTTCGATTGTATGCTAACATCTTTTGTCGGCTCTGCGCTCTTCGAGCAGGTCTAGGCTAGCCCGAACTCCCGGGTCGAGGTTGACTCTTCATAGTTGACCAACTCGGCCGAATGAACAACTCGCCGCAGTAACCGCCTCCACGGCAAACGCCAGTCTATGGGGACTCGCCTGGCCGCCGGGTAGTCCGCAAAGACCATAGGATATTCGGGAGCTCGTCGACCCAGCTTGATCGGGCTTCTGAAATTCTTTTCTTAAGCCCATCAAGGATAGATCGGTTGGTTACCTCGGCGAGCCCGTTGGTCTGAGGGTGGGCCACAAAGCTAAACCTCAACTGGATCCGATAACTCGCGTAGAATTCCTTAAACCGAGCGCTGGAAAACTGGGTGCCGTTATCGGTGATGATAACGTTGGGAAGGCCGAATCGGATCACAATGTTTTTCCATACGAACTGTTCGACCCGCCCAGCCGTAATGGTCGCCAGGGGCTCGCCCACCCACTTGGTGAAATAATCGATTCCCACGATGATATATCTCCGCTGGCCGGACGCCGGGGGGAATGGGCCCAAAAGGTCCATCCCCCATTGCGCGAAGGGCCAGGCGCAATCCATGGAAGTGAGTGGGACCGCGGGAAGCTGCGGGGCGCGGGCTTGGCGCTGGCATGTGTCGCACCGCCGCACAAAAGCCCTGGCGTCTCGGTGCAACGTGGGCCAATAATAGCCTTGGCGTAGTATCTTGAAGGCCAAAGTTCGCCACCCATATGCTCCCGCAGTCTCGCCGTGGACTTCGGCGAATTATTTTTGCCTCGTCGATCCAAGCATCGCAACAGGGGGATGAGAAAACGACCTTAGAGCCGCCGCCAATTTCGCAAAGACCACGCTGGGTTCGGCGGAGCCGCGCGCTTGACGTCATCCTCGTGCAGATCCTCGCTCTTGTATCTCTGCATCTCCTGAGTCCACGTAAGTGGAGATGTCAGGACTCCGGGGTCCCCTATCTCCATGGTGGCCACCGACCGGTGTGCGAGCTCCTCGACCTCGGGATGTTCCTTGGGTTCGGCTCCCGAGGCTAACTCGAGCTGGTCCGCCCGCCGCTCGAGACACAGGCACTCTAGATAAAGTGAAACGAGAAGTTGGAGGTCCGGTTTTTACCTCGGTTAGGTATTTTGACATGGTCGGGTCCCGCGCCCGATATTCTCCGCCGACTTATTCGGCAACCAGTTGGGAGTCCGTGATAACATGGATCGCTCTCACCGCATCTCAGCTAAGCGAGGCCCGCCAAGAGTGCTTCAGACCGCCTCGTTGTTTGTGGCCTCGGCCGGGCGAGAGAGCGCTGAAAGAGTGTCCTCGGGTCCTCCAGATAAGTCCCGCCCGCACTCGAGCCGCATGACCCATCCACGTGCAGGACCCGGGCCTTGATAAACTTGCTCGCGCCTTCCGCTTCCACCGGGTCAACTCCGAGATGAAATTGGCCAGGGCCTGGGCTTTGATGGCCGTTCTCGGTTTATAGCGGAGGTCGAACTCGGATAGCTCCACCGACCATTTTAGGAGGCGCCTTGCCACGTCAAACTTAGAAAGAACTTGACGCAGGGTTGGTCGTCATTACCTCGATCGTATGGGCACGGAAATAGGGGCGAGCTTGAGCCGCCAGTGATAAGCGCTAATGCCAACCTTTCGATGGGGGTAGCGCCGCCCGCCATGCAGACATGGTGGTGTAATAAACTGGATGCTATTTTTCGGAGGCTTCTTTTACCAGCACTGTGGTCACCGCGTGTCGAGACGCCGCTAGATAGAGGGAAAGTTTTTCCGGCGTAGACACCGAGGTAAGGCGTGGGAGTGCAGATAGGTGCTGCTTCAGGCGTGCAAAGGCTTCCTCGCATTCCGCCGTCCATCGGAAATTCTTCGGATCTTTCAAGACACAGAAGAAGGGAAGACACTTATCTCCGATCGACAAAACCGACAAAGCTGCTATCCTCCCGTTAAGGCGTTGAAGCTCCTTTATCGTTCTTAGAGATCTCATGTTGACGAGCTTGGATCTTTTCCGGTTGGCATCAATTCCTCTCGTATGATGAATCCTAGAACTTCCTCGATGTTACAAAACGTACTTAGCTGGATTAAGGTGCATTCCATATCCCCTTAACGTAGCGAAGGTTTCCCTCACGTCATCAAGGTGTGCGGCTCCTGTCTGACTTTTCACAATCATGTCGTCGACATAGACTTCCATGTTTCGCCCTATCTAGTGGGCGAACATCTTATTCACCGTCCTTTGGTAAGTGGCCCCAGCATTCTTTAATCCGAACAGTATAACCTTGTAAAAATAAGCTCCTTGGGGTGTGTGGAAGGCCGTGTGTTGCTGATCCTCTGGTGCCATCCGAATCTGATTGTAACCGGCGAAGGCATCCATGAAGGAGAAGCGCATGCCTCGCTGAGTCGATCACCAGCTAGTCGATCCTAGGCAAGGGGAAGCAATCCTTCAGGCAAGCACGATTTAGATCGGTGTAGTCGACACACATCCTCCAGGTTCCATTAGGCTTCTTTACGAGGACTACATTGGACAGCCATTAGGGGTACCTGACTTCCTCGATGAAGCCGGTCGCCAAGAGCTTGTCAACCTCCATTTGCATAGCTTGTTGGCGCTCAAGAGCCTGAGCCCGAGGTCTTTGTCTCACTGGGCGAGCGGTCGGGGAAATGCTCAGGTGGTGTTGAGAAACTTCCGGTCGATTCTCGGAGGTCGGCCGCCCAAGCAAAGACGCCGATGTTTTCTTGGAGGAGGCTAATAAGTTGAGCTCGCTCTTGATCGCCTAGGTCCGACCGATCCCGACCGTCCGGCCGGGACGGTCCATCCCGCAGGAATGTTGATTGCCGGCCGTCGGCTTGGGACGCTGGTCGTGTCGCGACTCGCGGTCTTCGAGGGGCTGTTTCGCCTCTTTCTCTGCCTAGGGAGATCGCCAAGTAACACCGCCTCGATTCCTGGGATCTCCCGACTTCCCAACTCCGGCTACTGGTCGGAAACTTCAAGGTCCGTGGTATGTAGATATAATCGCCTTAACTCGTTAAGGGTGGGCCTGTGATGGCGTTATGTACGCGGTGGGGAGATCGACCACCGTAAAGGTCACCAACATTGTTTTTGTCTTCGAGAGTCACCGAGTTAACGGTAGGGTGACCGCACTCGCGGCGAGATCGAGTCGCCGGTGAACCCGGTGAGCGCCGAGTGCAGAGGCTTCGTGGCCTCCTTCGCAATCCCAACTTCAAGAAGGCATCAAGTAAAGGATGTCACGAGCCGCCGGTGTCGATCATGATCCTTCGACTGCGATTGGCGATTCGGGCCGACACCACCAGGCCGTCATCATGCTCCTGCTCCCAAGTCCCCGAGGGGAAAGTGATCTCTGCTCGAGGGAGGGTGGTGTTCTCATGGCATAAAGACGGCATAAGCTTTTCGTCCCGAGGCGCTATACCCTCCAGAGGCGGGCCCCCCTATAATTACGCCGATGTGTTGCTCAACCGGCCTTCGGATGCAGGAGGGTTCCCACGACGCTGGAGGTATTGGTCTAAGTGTCCTTCGGATCGCTCTCAATTTGCCGCTCACCGTGGCATTGCTCCGTGTCGCCCGCTTTGCCGATGGAAGCGCAGACGTATGATCGCCAGCTCGCCGCCCTCATCGGGCGGGAGGCTTGAGCATTCCTTTCCTTTATCCGGAGAAATATTTGCGTCGCGACGCTGCTCAAGGGGGAGGTGGCAGCCGGACGCGTATTGGTCGATGCCCCACTGGCGCTCCTGCGGGATCGCCGCCTAGTCGCCGCTTCCGCCGATGGCGTCGAACGCCCCTTGGTCGTTTCTTCCTTCTTCCCAACATCCAAGTTTCGCCACATACCGACTCGCCACAAACATTTCCGCGATAGACACGGGGTCGCTTCCACCAAGGACCAACAAAACTCGAGGGTCGCAGCCCTCTATCATAAACGCCCGCATCAACAAAGAAAGGGTGAGCGCCGATAACCCTCGCACTCCATGGTAAACCATCGCACAAAGTGGGAGAGGGGTTCATCCTCCTTGCTTCAAACCCGTGAGGAGCGCGAAGAAGGCTTCGACGCGCGAACGCCGTAAATGTAGCTCAAGTCCTTGGCGAAGCCGCTCAAAGGACGATACCGTCCCGCTTTTTAAAGTGTTGTACCAGGCACGTGCGGACCCTTTCAACGGGGGGGGGAACGCCGGCACATCAAGGCGCCGAGGTTCCATATAGGGCCATCCGAGCTTGGAAGCGCAACATGATCCGCTGGATCACCGGCTCCATCATAAAGGTCGGCGGAGGAGGCGAAAATTCAAGGGCACCGGGTATTCCCGTGCATGTCGCCGCGAACGGGGACTCAGTGGGGCTCCTCCTCTGCTCCTCTTTGGACTTACAGACGTCCCTTTGCATCTCATCCAGGCGCAGGGTAATAGAGCGGAGTTGTGCCCGAAATAAATCCGGCCGAATCCGAGGACACCGCCTCGGGCTCAAGTGATACCTGTGTTTTCGAGAACCCGGTTCCGCCCAGACCGGGTGGGAAGCGGGAAGATGGTGCCGGGGGCGCCTCATGAGCCCGGGAGGGTCCTGCCTCGTGGCTCGGCCCTGCTCTCGGCGAGGACGACGGCCGACGACGCTTACTAGAGCTCGGACTGCTGGGATAGGTCCCAAAGGCCTCGGTGCGGTGGGGAAGCGGAGGAACCGCTCGGCGGTGGAGTCCTGGTCGTTGAATAAACTCGATGGCGTCGCTGCGTCGCGACGGATCGCCCTCGCCCTCCTTCTAGCGCCAATCTGTTAGTGCAAACAACTTTTACCGTGACCTTGGGTGGCGCGGAGAATCCGGAACCCGAGTCGCTCGGTAAGGTTCGGGCTCGCCGATGGCTCCTGCTCCAATTAGGTCCCGAGGGGTAGCGTGCGCCGATGTCGCCGGGAACGGAACCTGCACAAAGGCGGGTCGGAGGGTGCTCCGCCCGACCCCTCCGACTCTCAAGTCAGGCTCTCTCCCGTAGGCTCCCCGGCCTTCCTTCCCTTTCCCATTTCAGTCGGTAAAAAATAATTGAAGGGTTCAGAGTGCACCTTTTTCTTCTCCCTCTTCCTGCCTTACCCCTTCGTCTTAAATATGTCGGACGGATGACGCGCTTCCGGTTGCGTCTACGGGTGATATACGGACCTGACCTCGTAGATCAGTGCCGTGGTCAACCCTGTGTGTACGTGGGGTGAGACAGAGGAGAAGTGACGTCGGATAATTAAATGCGGGAGCAAAAGAGCGCAGGAGAGGTAATGACATCATCCAAACGTAATATTCAGATCAGGTGTCACGTCACATTTAATACCCATAACAGTTCTATTAGAAACGTGGTGAATCTATGATCGCAAGTTAACTGCAGTCACATTAAAGGAGGGTGGTGCTCGACAGCCAAGGATGAAGAGGACCACACGGATCGATCCATCCACGACCGCGGGGGAGGTCATGCGGCACATGTATGCGCGGCTCCCGACACCGGCGCAGTGTCTCTGACACCGTCACTCCGTAGATCCTCATGACACCCGAGGAATTCCGAGGACAGCTGGTGTCAGCATTACCTCATACACCACCGGTGCATTCCACTGTCACCCACACAAACCGGTCTTCTGCTCGCTCCTCGACACCAACGTGATAATAAATACGTGTAGATGTCATCGAGTTCTCATTGGGATCATAGTTCCTAGTTTACTCGGCCGGAGCAGATCTCGTCGCGCATGGCCTTCGACTGTTCTCAGCGGCCAGCCTATGAAATTGTTGTTGTGCAGAAGTTTGGGTTGTGATGTATGCTGGACTGCAGTCTTAATCCTCGGCCTGTACTTACTGCAATGACGACCATAAAGGAAGCTCTGACATCATTGGGATGCAGGAGCATAAACCTTTTGGAAACCCCAGGAGAGAACCCATGAGCCAGTTTGCTTGGGTTTGCACCCTTCTCAAGAATTCAAATTGTAGGTCTCTTGCATCAGACCTCCTTAAACTAATGTAAGCATCCATACCAACATCTGAAATAATGTTAGTTTAGTTCGCTGATGTGTGAAATATATTTAAGATATTGGAGTGATGGGTGCAAAAGATTATATGCCTCGAGCTTGCAGTAAAGAAAGGTTTCTGAGAGTGAGAAACATGACTTCTTGAGGTCAGCTTTAGCGATCATGTTAGGTTTGTAGCACCTGGAAAAATATGAGGGGACAAGAACTGATGCACGTAAAGGCTTCGTGATGGCTATGATATGGATAGGCCGAAGTTGACTTGCATTAAAGGCCTGGAGTGGACTCGTACAAATCATTCAATTTTTGATTTCCATTAATTTCGATTCAGTTGTTGAATGTTAAAGATTGTGCATCTAGAATACTGATCATAGCTCTCGGCCGATGATCTGATATGAGAGCTAAAAATCTGTACTTGTTTGCGAAAACTTAGTGTTATCTTGTTAGTGTCAGGATGAGAGTAGATTCCCAGTACATGTGGTTGTGTTGAATGAGGAGCACTCGAAGGTTCCTTTTTGTTTAGTTCAATATGATTAGCTTTCTTTTGGGAAATCAAGACAATGAGTCGGTGATCTTTCGGAGAGATATATATTTGATTAGTAGCCTAATAATCGACGATATTATTGGTAAGCAGAGCGTAAATCTATTAATACATTTGTTACGATAATATCTTATTTCACTTGCACTTCGTGATTAATCTCAAGAATACTCAAAAATATATCTTGGGCATAGGAATCCTCTGTATTCTTCCTCTTGAATCCAAATTTTGCTCAAATAGTTAAAATTGCTCGAGATGAAAAATCAAGAAAAGAGTTAAAAAAAATCGTTTTAGAACATTTTCTATCACAATCCATAATAATGAGATAAATTAGAGTTTTATAGTACATTAAGGGATTACTCTGTGTATCGAATTTTTTGTTAGAAAAAAATATTATTAAGGTAATCGATAGTTCCGACATGATTCAAACCAGTATATGTATGAATGTTGAAAGTGTCTCCAACAAAAAAATGTCATACTTTTAAGATGATTTTATTTTTAGATAACTCTGAATAAAAGATCTGGATATTGTACGATAATTATTGGTAATTTTTTTTATCACATTAGATAAGAAACATTGATCATATCAGTTTTCTTTTTAACTGATAAAGGGCCTGATGCATCCGATCTTTGAAATTAATGCTTTGGATTCATCTTTCACGATCACAAACTTTTCTTGGTAGCTTTTAGCTTTTCTAAAGCGCAATCTTTTCTCCAACTTGGAATCGCACTAAAACGACCGAAAAGATTGGAGAGAGATGATTTCTCCTACTTGGAATCGCACTAAAAGAAGAGAGTGAAGGATTGCTGCTAATGCAGATACTATCAATCATGAACTAATCCATACTCCATATCCATGTTAAACCTAACCTATGAACATTAAACCTACGTGCCCACATGCATCACCAAATAGAATGCTCCATCGTGGTTTCACGTAGAAGCGACTCCTGAAATGACATCATCAGCTGATGTCTCCACGTAGAACAGTAGAGATCGAATCCATTAATTTGACCGGAGAGTGCATTCGGATCTGCAGTCCTCTATCTCGAGAAAAGAAAAAGAAAAAGGTGGTGGCTGTAGTCAGCGGTCGCTGCACGTCGATCCAATCTACTCCAGCAAATTGCTGGAGGAGCGAGGACATGGATCTCATGGAGACGAGGGTACGTAACATTGGCTCCCACGTCATGGAGAAAGCTGCGGCACAGCTCGGCGAATCGGGCAGCAGTGTGAGTCGCGTGAGTGGCTCGGGCACCCAAGTGCTCCCCTCGGCCGGAGCACTTGAGTTCGGGAGATGGGAGGGTGATGCAAGCATGGGTCCAGGGAGATGCAGAGAGAGAGAGTGTGTACAGTACAGGGAGACGCTGAAAAGCAAAACCTAATGATTACTGAAAGAAGTAGAAGATGGATAGCCTGCAGCTCTAACTTGCTGACCTCCCTCCCACAAAATCTTCGCGATCTCAACTTTTGTTCTGGAGACTTGGTGTCAGTCACTTCGAAGTTGTCGGTGCGAGTCTATTGGCATCGGAAGCCTGCAGGGGTCAGAAGTGATAGTAATCATTCGGTGGCAGGACGAAAACCACGGACGGGTCTCGTCAAGTTGATCTGCAGGGGTCATCAACGATTAGGTTCCACCTGCATCTTAGCTTTGGTGCAGACGGCGTCGAAGAGAGTCCAGAAAAGATTGCGTCATGGACTGTCCGGGGAAGACTTTTGCGTCACAGAATTATGACAGAAGTTTGACGAAGATTCATATCTTTTGCTTTGCATCGACGAAAATATAAGATTATTATTATATATGTTGTTTTTATATAAATTATAAAAAAAATATAATTTGATAAGAAAAATATCTATAGAAAAAAAAAATACTTCATTTATCTATATGCACGTGGATAAAAGTTCAGATAATTATAAATTATCATCCTTTGTCACCCTTATAGATAAAAGATTAATAAAAAATTATTAAAAATAATTAAAGACTCTTTCTGTTTACATTATTTTAATCTTTTACGATAAGATATAAAAATTCATCTTGAATTCAAAACGAAAAATTACTTTTTGATCGTGTACATATTCATCTGCCTCAAATTATTAACTTAAAAAGTAAATCGAGAAATCTCTTTCAATCTTATTTTCCATGTAGATGATACATCGAGAGCTTTTCTACCTAAGAGGCACATTAGATAATTTACAAGCATGAGTTTAGACTACATCAAATTGATCAAGACGTCTAACATATCTTTTCATAACACTATCTCAAGTAACAATTCATGAGAATGAAATATTTTAGGATAAAAAATATTTATAGTATTTGTGATTGATAAGGTGAGAATAAAAATAATTCAATTCATAGGAACAATGAGAATAAGTCAAATTTGATAGATTGATTTATAGTATAGATGGATGTATTGGGAAAGGAATATGTGATTATCAAGTTAAGAAAATATTCAAAATTAGATAAAATAAAGATCATCCTTAAAGAAATCTTTTTAGGGAAATCAAAAAATATAATATTTTGCAAAAAAAAAATATTTTAATCCATTAAAAATATTTACAAATATTTATGCTAGCTCATCCAAGTGCCAATAGCCCGACTTGATTTTAATTGTAACCTAACAGAATCAAATCAACCCAAAATTAAAATTAGACTGGACCAAACAGTGACAGGTTTAAACCAAGCCAAGACCGAATCATGGCTAATAGAATCTTGCCTATTCGATATACCAAAAGCCATAGAAAAAAAAAACTACTTATTTTCTTAAACAATAAACCTACATATTATAATTATTTTACCCCTTTTAAAACATCTAATATTAATTTAGATTTTTATTTCTTCTAAACATGATCGTCTATTTATATTTCATCCAAAGTTGGAATGAATGGATCTAATATTTCAGTATATTTGCTAAAGTTTTTCCTATTATTTTATGTTCAGTCTCAAGTGTTTTATATGATTAATGTCGAAGTCTCAGGCATAATTACATATTTCCCAACTCTTTTAATATTTTAATCATTGGATTTTAAAAAAATCATATTGATATCCATATAGTTATTGAAGTGATATATTTAATCTTTTGTTTCACAACGTAGTTAGTTATAGGATAATATAACACGTATACAAATTATTAATTTTACTAATGACAAAATGTGTGTGATCAACGAGAATGAGAGGATATGCATATGTCGACAGGGGGAATAGATGAAGGTACTACCGGCGGGGGAGACGATCGCTGATAGACCTGCCTGATGATGTGAACGCATCATTGATAATGTGAACGCATCATTGATGATCATTTAGCCAACAAAATCGATAATTCTAAGTATTTTATATATAGATATATATATTACGTTAGTGAAATCGATAATGAGATTAAATATGTATAAGAATGCCAATGAAAATATTTGAGCCCATCGCTAGCGGGTAAGAGAAAACCATGTGCTGCTCATCTGGAATCCAACAGAGCTGCTCCCACATATGCACTGCTAATAACCACCTCGCTGCCTCCCCACCACCACTGTCACACTGCTTCACCCCTCCTCCCCCACGCTGTCGGCGGCCGCAGTCGTTTGTCTCCGGCAAACCCCATCCTGACGCACATGCACTGGCTTCCTTCCATGTGAAACATCAACCATCGAGAAACAGTGGAAGAAGAACAAGGATTTCTCGATCAGAGGCACAGAATTTACATCGACCACTGTTGTGATCGCAACAGGAAAACATGTGAAACGAAACGATCAATAGAGGAAGTCAAGCGATCTCCTCTTATTCTTGTAATCTTCTTGGTGGGCCTTTGGCATTACGAGCTCCTGTGCCAGTAGAACTCCCTCTCTGCCTCCTTCCCCGGCTCCGAGCACCTATCGAGCCTCCCAACGACGGCGCTCTTGAAGTTGAAGGCCTCTTGGACGCGAGAACAGGACCTCCGCATTCCGATTCCGCTCAGACTAGCCCGGGATTCGAGCATTACCTCACTCAAAGGCAGCCTCTTTCTCGTCCCCGCCGGCTCCGGCCGCTGCTTCGGGGCGCTCTGGGACCTCGACTTCGCCTCGAAGGACCGCGTGCTTGACATGTAGTTGGGGCAGTTTGGAGCGTTCGTGAAGCGGCGGAGAGTGGAGTCTGCGCCGCACATGCTCTTGGCCGGGGTGACGGGCAGATTGCTTTTTGAGTTCATGTAGCGGGGAGTGCTCTGCGCCGTCGCAGATAGCCGGCACTTGTCGCCTGCGAGGCACCAGTCGAAGTCTTGGAAGTTCCGGCAGTCGGGGATGAAGATCCTGGCTGGAATCTGGCACGGGAGCGGGGAAGAGATGGAACTCGAGTGGAAGTCATCGGCGGGGTCGAGAACAGACGGATTGGCTCGTCGGGAAGATCTCGACGACTTCGGGCGGCAGGTGTCTATCTCCACAATCTTCGGGCTCCTATCAAAGCCATTGGAAGCACTGTCAAGGCTCGCGGAAAGCCTTCTACTATGGAACGACGACAAGTTCTCGCTTCGGCAGCACTCGTCGAACCTTTCCTGTGATCAGAGAAAGCACGAAGGAAAACTGAGTAAAGCAACGATTACTTCGATCGTGTTGAAGCGGTAGTCAGCACTAGAAACATACCAAAGATCGCCGGTGGCGGATTTCCGGCTGAACCCTTTTCTCATTCCGAACAAGATTTCGAGGTCTCTGCGCTCGGACAATGGCCTGAGCTCTAATGAGAGCCTGCATGCTATGAAGAGTGGCGGTCGCATGCTTGCGCACGAGATAGCCTCTGACGAGGGCTTGTAGCTTAACCAATGCTTTCAGAGCTCTGAGAGCTTTCTTTGCCTGCGTTAAGGAACCAGTGAGCTAAATGGAACACAAGGAATGCAGAATGGAAGAGGAAGAGCTAAATGGATCACGAAAGGAGATAAATTTATACGACTTGACTCGATTCGGAACACAAATGATTGAGAGATACGAATGGATAAGGCAAAGAATAAGCAAGAATCATGAGCAACTCCGAAAATAGAACCGGAGGTATAGCGAAGGCTCGAAGAGGATTCATTTCAGATGAGCAAGAGAAGCTCATCATTCCTGATCAGAGAGCAGAGAAGAAATGGAGAAGAGTTGGTTTCGATACCAAGTATCCCTGAATGCCGTCTGGATCTTCACCGTAGCTCGACGCTCGAGGCTGCCGCCGGAGATGGCGCCCTCCCTGGCTCGTAAGCCGGACAACCGCGACGGCAGCGTGGCCGCCACCGCCGCATCCGCAGCCGCAGCAGTGGCCGCGGCCACCGCAATGTGCTTGCTCTGCTCCTTCTCACTCTCCGAGTAGAAGGACCTAAACCACGCCGCCTCCACCGCGGCGGCCGTCGTGGCGTTTTGACCCAGCAGCATGTCGCCGGTGTCCCTGGCCGGCTTCGTGAAGCTCCACCTTTTCTTCTCCCTCCTGTCCTCACCGCCACCGTAGCCGGAGTAGTCCTTGGCCTCCTTGTTCTCCGTCTTCCCGCCCCAGAGCCTCCTCAGCCACCGCGTCGCCCGACCCATCTTCCGGCTACTGGAATCTTCCAAATTCCGGCACAGGGGCAGGATTTGAGCAAGAAAAGCCTACTGGCTGCAGGTCATACAAGGCAAACAAGAGCAGCAAGGGATGTGAATTCAGTGGACTAACATGATACGAACTAAAAACAAAAAGAGCAGGGAATCTTATCGAGGTGGTAAAAACTCAAAAGTGGGAGGCGATACGTGATAATAACTTGAAAGACGCAAGGGGAGATCAGCAAAATTTGGCCAAAGAGGATGCAAAGATGGGATCTTTTTCAAAAGGAAGGAAAAAACCTGTCAAGGCCTCGTGAAGAACAGCATTAGAAGACAAAAGGATGTTGCAGAGAGACGCAGGGATATTGAAGCCTTCCCCCGCCCCACCCCCGAAACCATTAAACTAATAGCAGCGCGCTGGTAAAACCAACAACGGAGAGACATTACACAACAAAAGCAGAGCGCAGAGAGAGAAAGAGGCGGATAAAATTTGCCAGGTTCAAAAGTGGAAGACTGAGGAAGAGGCTTTTGCTCGTGTTCAGCTGGTAGAGGAGTTCAAATGCGCAGGCGGAGTAAACAGCTCAACTTTCCAGATATTCTCTACCCTCCATAGATTCAGCAGAAAAGACACGGAGGGATCAAAGAAACCAGAAAATGAGGCTATCTTGATTCTTAAAGACGGAAAAAGACTCGATTTTTTCTCTCTCTCATTGTCTTCCCCTGCCTCCAACTCGAGACCAAGAAAAGGCCACCGAGAAGGAGATCGCCGACCCACGCCTCGGCCACGCAAAAGTATGAGGAAGACTCTGAAGGTTCGGGATTGCCTTTCCCTCCTCCTCTCGATCTGCTTTGTACCAAATCCCACGATGCACAACACAAGAAAGCAGACCGGCACACCACTAGTTCAAATTTCTCGAAAATTTTCTCTGTTGCTACCTTTCTCAGTGCTGAACTGATCTCTACAGTGACGACTCCCACCTATGGCTCTCTAAAAGCTATATATTCTTCTCTCTCTCTCTCTCTCTCTCTCTCTCTCTATTCTCATTGCCGCTGGCAGTGCAGTGTGAATAACCCTGACCTGCTATTTAATGCGGATTTGCACTCTTCCGCTTTCTCCCTCGTTTGCTATCATAACTACTCTGATACTGTTCACAAGTCCGCAGCTTTTTCCCATCTCACAAATAAAACTGCACCGAAGGACGAGATTTTATGACAGCGGGGAAAGGGATCACTGGTCATCCTCTCTATCTCCCTAGAACATCTTTTACGGACGTCATCATCCAAGAGAACAGAGCATCGGGACGAGCTGCCCCTCTCTCTCTCTCTCTAGAGGAATCAATGGGCCACGGGTTGTGATGAAGCTTACTCTTTTCTCGCAACTTTGCAGTACCCTCGGTCTCCTCCGCCGTCGGTAGGCCGTGGGATTGGCGCGAGAATCCACGGGGAGAAGAGCAAATGTGAGGGATTTATGGGATTCCCCTTTTGACGAAGCGGGTGGAAAGATCGCACCTTTGAGCACGATCTCCTCTCCGCGGCGCCTACGGGAAACAGTTACTATTAGTAAGAGGACGAGGGAGCAGAACACTAGAAAGGCGAATCCACCGATCTATTGGGATTAAGAACAGCGCCCCTTTTTTGGGGAGGAAAGCGAAGGGTTCTTGCTTTATATGGCCAACCTCCGTGGCCCCAACGTCCCAGCTCACGGCGAATCCCACGCGTTCGTCGCTGTACCAAAATGGCCCCCCCAAGAGATGCGATTGGTCGATTTACCATCAGCGGGGAACGGACGGAAAGGGGGTGTTTTTAGTCATTTCATATCGCCACGTAGCCTACGGTCCACGTCGCCGTTTGCGGAATCCCGACAGCGCCGTTAATCCAGGCTGATTCTTCCAAATAAGCCCCTGGATTGTTGGAATTTGCACGAAGGGATGTAGCGACGTGGCTCACAGCATCTTCAAGAATCATATACATGGAATTCCCATACGACGGAGGGGGGTCTCTAAAAATTTACATCACGGCCACGGTGGACTAACGGTCGAGACGGGGATACAACAATAACTGGGCTTCGTGTCGGAGGAAATTACGAGGAGGGGATTGTTTGAATTTCCCGCTAAGATACCGAATCTTTTCAATTTTTGAAATAGGGTAAGAGAAGATTCTGAGAAAGTCCCTAACCTCCAGCTGAAATGACCAGGTTACCCTTGCGATGGTCGCTCGTGACTTTCGAAATAGGGCTCTTGTGAGGGTATTTTTTGTCATTTAAGGCGTGGTCTTACGGAAGACTTCATCTTGGGACTTCACCACCACGGGAAGCGGGTCGGATGTGTCTTCATCGGGTCATGGGTCCAAATCCTTTCGGGCTCGGATTTAGATGGACCAGTTGAGTCTCTAAATCATGGTTGAGCTGGGACATCATCACGAAGATTGCAACCTAAGACTTCGGGGATGGCGCTTCCCTACTTTGAGATTCGTGGACTGAAAATCTAACGACGGATTGGTTTCCTGTCAAAGGATACGAACATATACGGCTGTAGACTGTATGAAAGTGAACAAATCATTAATTATGTTTTCGAATTCAAATGAAGATAATAATTATGTTGATACTCTCCTTTCAAATCCCCAATTACTGCTAGGGAAGCAGAGTGACGGAGATGCCGCAAAGGGTTTGATGCATGTGTACTACTGGGTCGCTCCAGAGGGGTTACTCGCTGTAGCCTAAGCCGTGTGTGGAGAGTTATGTGGTCGCCTGTTGGTCATGGGAGGTTTTATACCGGCCGCTGGGCCAATCGCATAAAAAATCATTAAATACCTCTGGCTCCTCGAGCGGTCGGCTCATGTTGTTTGCGGGGTGTCGACCGACTCATACGAATCGACACAAGCAACGTCGTCCCAATCTTTCTAGAATGGGATGGTTTGGTATCGCATGCCTGGTACGGTCTCGAGCTCTATCGAGGACAGGTAACTGTCTCCTTCAATCTGAAGCGTCATGGCGGCGTGCTGCGTCATCCTCGGGTCACTGACGTGGCTGCTAACTCATCGTGTCTGGGTGACTCCAGAATATGCCCTATCAAGTGGTAATCAACTCAAGCTTATTATTGAATCTCAAATTTTGATGATGAAACTAATTGATTGTGTTTTGGTTATCGAATTACGTTTTGAGTCACGCAAGTTTGCTCTCGATCAGGATTAGATAATTGACGCAGGAAGAATCAGCGTTGGCCAGAGGAGAATACATCAGGAGATTGGATATCGAGCCGGAGGTCTGGTCGACAATTGGTAGAAGACTTCGGACAAGGAAATCGGGCATCGGGCCAAGAAGAGTGGAGTTGTGCCATGGACATCGAGGTTACGAAGGTCAACGACCGATTTATCACGAACGGTCATCGCACACTCGCAGTAACTTCGTTCAACATTCCGTTCGTCGCTCGCCCATGCTTGTACATATCCTTGACAGCCTATTTTGTCATGTTTTGGTATGTTTTTCCCTATAAAAATGTAAGAAACAGCAGCTACAGCGCTACAGAACGATCGCTCGCTGCATCTGCCCAAAAAACCCCAAAACAGCTCCGTTTTCATGTGCCACGGGCTGATTTCTACAGCCCGCAGCTACCCAAATTTTGTCAGCCATCTCACACCCTGGAAACCCCCGGGTGGCACATGGCTGGATGAGTCTTCAATATAGTGTCGAGCGTTGAACACTTTCACAAGTTTGCATGTCAACTTGACGGAAACTTGCTTTCGCACTTGACACTTGGGGAGTAGTTGTTTGCGGACTTGCAGTTGCTCATTCACTCTTCTAAAGTTCTTATTTTCCTCCTCTCTTTCTCTGCTTTCCTACACTCCAAGTGCTTGCTTAATTGCTTGTAAAGCTTCCCTCTTCGTGAGACATCGGGACTTGTCCGTCGCTCGTTCCAACAACTAATCAACTTCTCTTTTTACAGGTCCTACGCGACCTGCACGAGGTTACAACTCGACTGACCCTTTGCGGATGTGTATGTCGTAAGGGCGTCTCAAGACTTAGGCAATTCTAAATAAGTCCGATCGAAGTGGGCGCAAGGGTGCTTCTCGACTTAGACATCTCGAGCTAAGTTCGTGTTTGCCGCAAGGGTGCCTCACCACTTAGGCAATTCCAGCTAAGTGCGTGACATTGTGGTATCAGAGCAGGCAAGCAATTTGAGCAAGCAGCGAAGAAACTTCGCAATCTCGCCATGGCGAAACAACGTGGTGAGTCGAGCAAAATGGGGCAAGCCGGAATGTTGCCCCAAGCAGCCGTAGGAGGGCTGTATGTGCAAACTCACTCTCTCGCTATAGGAGCCGCTCATGAAGAGCGGGGTAGTGAGCATGAGGAGCGAGAAGTGGGCTGCTCACCACGAGTGGAGGAGGCACAATCTGGAGTGCCAACCGGAAGAAAGAGCCACAGAGAGAGGATCACAGCGGCGGAAACCCGCTTGGATGTTCTTGAAACGAGCTTGGACGAACTCTACCAAGGCCAAAGTAGGCTTCTTGGCGTAGAAAGCTCGCAAGAAGAAGCTAAATCCCGGATCGACAAGGTTGAAGCCATAGTCGACCGTTTGACGGATGACACCAAGGACACCGTGCAATATTTGCAAGAGATGGTGACGAAACTCACTTCCAGAGTAGCAGTGCTCACAAGAGCGTTGAATGCGGGGGGAAGCAACACTCGCGTTGCATTGACACAAAGCTTCAGGGTGCCCAACCCACATTATTATGGGGGTGCTAGAGATGCGAAGGGACTCGAGAATTTTCTGTTTGATATGGAACAATACTTCCGAGCTACGAGGCCAGACTCTTAGGACACCAAAGTTTCGATAGCGACTATGTATCTGAACGGAGATGCAAAGCTTTGGTGGAGAACCCATTGGGAAGAGATTCAATAAGGTCGGTGCCGAGTGGACACATGGGATGACTTGAAGCGTGAGTTGAGAACTCAATTCCTGCCCGAGAACACTGAGTTCGTTGCAAGGAGAAAGTTGAGATAACTCTACCAAACGACTTCCATTCGGGACTATGTGAAATAATTTTCTACACTGATGCTGAACATTCAGGACATGTCTAAAAAAGATAAGATGTTTAGCTTTTTTGATGGCCTGAAACCATGGGCTCAACAAGAACTTCATCGACGGAATATCACCGATCTGGTCGAAGCGATTGCAGCCGCAGAAAGGCTCACCGACTTCGTTTCTTCAGAGGACCCGAGGAAGAAGAAACGATCTACAGGAAATTGCCATCCGAAGCATCCTCCTGGGAAGGAACCTGGGGGCAAGCAAAGGAAGAAGAATTTCCATAAGGGGCCGAACTCAAACGGTAGGGCCTCAAGACCTCCTAGATGTTTCTTGTGCGGAGGGCCACACAGGGCGTGGGAGTGCCCACAAAAGCAAGCACTCAATGCCTTGTCGGCTTCTATCAAACCCCCCAAGCCAGACAAGGGCAAGGCAGTTGCTCTAAGTTCGAGTAGCTCCGAATCGGGTAGCAACGATGAGAAGTCGCAAGGACCCCGAATGGGTGCGATGCGTTTATTGAATGCATTGCGGGGTCAAGTGGGGGAGAACCTGAAGTTGAAGCAACAAAAAGCAAGAAGCAGTGAACTGATGTATGTAAACATCAGACTCAACGGCCAAACCACCCGAGCAATGGTAGACACGGGTGCTACCCACAATTTCATCGCCGACCGAGAAGCAAGGCGGCTTGGGCTAATCTTGGAGAAGAACCCAAGTCGAATGAAGGCGGTCAACTCGGAGGCTAAGCAGATCTCCGACTAGCAAAGGGAGTCTCCATCAAGATCGGATCATGGAGCGGGCGCACAAACATGATGGCGATGCCATTGGATGACTTCCAAGTAATGCTCGTAATGAAGTTCATGCATGCAGCAAAGTTGGTGCCGATGCCGTTCCTAGACACCATATGTCTGATGGGAGGTGACAACCCCTGTGTGGTTCCCGTCTCTCAGAGAGAAACCCAGGATCCCAACAATTATCGATGGTGTAATTGAAGAAAGGTATGCACAAAGGAGAGTTAACCTTTGTGGCAGCTATAAAGCTGAAAATGCTCGATGGGGAGGCCATTAAAGAACTTGCTGTGGTGGCAAATGTTCTGAAGGAATTCACAGATGTTATGCCACCTGAGTTGCCAAAAACTCTGCCACCACGCAGAAGCGTGGATCATCTTATTGAGCTGGAGCCGGGAGTGAAGCCTCCAACGAGACCACCATACCGCATGCCCCCTCCTGAGTTGGTAGAGCTCAGAAAACAGTTAGATGAATTGCTAAGTGGTGGTCTCATCCGCAAT
Source organism: Musa troglodytarum (assembly GCA_023547065.1). Taxonomy (NCBI): domain Eukaryota; kingdom Viridiplantae; phylum Streptophyta; class Magnoliopsida; order Zingiberales; family Musaceae; genus Musa; species Musa troglodytarum. The sequence goes on from CP097508.1 coordinate 16,905,179, forward strand.
TCTAAAGCACCATTCGGAGCTCCAGTTCTCTTTCAGAAGAAACAAGATAAGAGTCTCTGACTATACGTCGACTATCGAACCCTAAACAAGGTGACTGTGAAGAACAAATATCCCATCCCGTTCATTACGGACTTGTTCAACCAATTGGGCAAGACAAAGTATTTCTCTAAACTCGACCTTCGGTCGGGGTATTGGCAGGTGCGTATTGCTGAAGGTGATGAAGCGAAGACTACCTGTGTAACCAGGTATGGAGCGTTTGAATTCTTGGTGATGCTTTTCGGTTTAACCAACGCTCCAGCCACATTCTGCACTCTTATGAACCAGCTATTTAAGGAGTATTTGAATAAGTTTATGGTCATCTACTTGGACAATATCGTCGTCTATAGTGGAACACTTGAGGAGCTATTCTTGGTGATGCTTTTCGGTTTAACCAACGCTCCAACCACATTCTGCACTCTTATGAATCAGTTATTCAAGGAGTATTTGGATAAGTTTGTGGTCATCTACTTGGATGATATCGTCGTCTATAGCGGAACACTTGAGGAGCATATTGAGCACCTTCAAATAATCTTCAATGTTCTCAGGGAGAATTCTTTGTTCGTAAAAAGAGAGAAGTGCTACTTTGCTCAGAAAGAGATCTTATTCTTAGGGCATCGAATCGACGACGGTTCCATTCGGATGGATAAATCAAAGGTGCAAGTTGTTATGGATTGGCAAACTCCAAAGAAGGTGCCTGAACTAAGATCCTTCTTGGGTTTGTGAACTACTATCGACGCTTCATACTTGGGTATTTGAAATGCGCAACTCCACTAACAGAGTTGCTGAAGAAGGAGCAGCCTTGGAGATGGTCTGACAAATGTGAAGCGGCATTCCAAGACCTGAAGGCTGCCATTTTAGAAGAACTGGTGCTCAAATTATCAAACTATAGGAAGCCCTTCGAAGTCCATACAGATACTTCAGATTTCGCTATTGAGGGAGTACTCATGCAGGAGGGCCATCCGGTAGCCTGTGAAAGCCGCAAGCTCAACGAGATCGAGCGGCGGTATCCAATACACGAGAAGGAGATGACAACGGTAATCCACTGTCTACGAGTGTGGCGATACTACCTTCTCGGGTCGCGATTTGTGCTGAGGACAGACAACATTGCTTTGAGTTACTTTCAAACTTAGAAGAAACTCTCTCCAAAGCAAATAAGATGGCAGGACTTCCTGGCAAAATTTGATATAGTAATGGAGTACAAGCCCGACAAAGCAAATGTCGTAGCCGATGCATTGAGCCGGAATGTAGAGCATGTGAATGCTATGCAATTGGAGGGCGAAGGCCAAGCAAGCCAGTTGCACTCCAACTTCCTTTCTTGGATCAAGGATGGACTATACAATGATCCCCAAGCAGTAACCTTGATGCAACTGATCCAAGAAGGCAAGGCACGACGATTTTGGGTCTAGGAGGGACTCATCTACACTAAAGAGAATAGAGTTTATGTCCCTCGAGTGGACAATTTGAGGCGTAAACTCTTGAAAGAGTATCACGATTCCCTTTGGGCAGGACATCCGGATAGTCACCGAATATTGGCTCGTGGAGAGGGCCTTTTATTAGCCAAAGATAGGGACGGACATGGAGGAATATGTTCGAACATGCCTAATGTGTCAACAAGATAAGGTGGAGCAACGGAAGTCGATGGGACTTTTAGAGCCGTTGCTCGTACCAGAAAGGTCGTGGGAGAGTATTTCTCTAGACTTCATAGCAAGCTTGCCGGCAGTAGGGGGACTCAGATCGATACATGTTGTGGTCGACTGATTTTTGAAGTATACAATCTTCATTGCTGCACCCCTACACTGTTCCGCAGAGAAAGCAGCAAAGCTAATGATGAAGAATGTGGTGAAGTATTGGGGAGTCCCGCATAATATCATAAGTGATCGAGACGGACTGGCTCGATCGAGCTATTCAAATTGTTGGGGTCAAAGCTATACTTCTCCACAAGCCTCCACCCTTAGACGGATGGCCAAACTGAGAGAATAAACTCACTCCTAGAGCAGTATCTTCGGCACTACGTAAGTGCCAACCAACGAGATTGGGTGAAGCTGTTGGACATAGCCCAATTCTCTTACAAACTGAGCTCAGATCCAACAAGAGCCCCTTTGAGATCATCATAGGACAACGCATCGACTCTCACACTTTGGCTATTAGGTATACAAGGAGTAGTTCATCCGTGATATCACTTGGTAAAAGAATGACGTATCACACGATCCTACTTGGAGAAGGCGACCACAGGAATACAAAGTCGGTGATTTGGTGCTGGTGAAGCTCCAACCAGCATCACTCTAATTCTTTAGAAACAAGGTGCATAAAGGATTGGTGCGCAAGTATGATGGCTCCTTCCCAATTATCAGTAGGGTGGGCAACGTCTCCTATAAGTTGCAACTGCCGGCGTGGCTCAAGATTCATAATGTTTTCTATGCCAGCAACTTGAAAGCCTATCACTCCAATTCGCAAGATGCTTCCCGAGGTGTTTCAACTCGACAACCTCCCACTAAAGCCTCCTATGAGAAGCGAGTTGAGATCATTTTAGTGGATCACAAGATAAAGCTACTAAATGGAGCTAAGCAGATTAAATAATTGGTGAAGTGGCGAAAGCTTCCCAGAACCGAAGCCAAATGGGAGCCAGAAGATACCATCTGACATGAAGAAGCAGCCATTAAGGCCTACCAAAGAGTGACAACGAGAGCGTCGACAGCTTAAGTGGGGGAGAATGTCACGTTAACGGCCGTCGACATTCATAGTAACTTGCTCAACGCCCGCTCGTCGCCGCCATACTTGTACATATCCTTGGCAGCCTGTTTTGCCATGTTTTGGTATGTTTTTTCCTGTAAAAATGTAAGAAACAACAGCTATAGCGCTGCAGAATGATCACTCGCTTCATTAGCCAAAAAACTCCAAAAATAGCTCCGTTTTCATGTGCCGCAGGCTGATTTCTACAGCCCGCAGCCACCCAAATTTTGTCAGCCATCTCAGCACCTTAGAACCCCTTGGGTGGCACATGGCTGGATGGGTCTTCGATATAGTGTCGGGCATTGAACACTTTCACAAGTTTGCACATCAACTTGACGGAAACTTGCCTTCACGCCCGGCACTTGGGGAGTAGTTGTTTGCAGACTTGCAGTTGCTCATTCACCCTTCTAAAATCTTTATTTTCCTCCTCTCTTTCTCTGCTTTCCTGTACTCCAAGTGCTCGCTCAATTGCTTATAAAGCTTTCCTCTTCGCGAGACATCGAGACTTGTCCGCTGCTCGTTCCAACAACTAATCAACTTCTCTTTTTACAAGTCCTACGGGACCTGCACGAGGTTGTAGCTCGGTTGACCATTTGCGGATGCGTATATTGCAAGGGCGCTTCAAGACTTCAGCAATTCCAGCTAAGTCCGATCGAAGTGGGCGCAAGGATGCTTCTCTACTTAGACATCTCGAGCTAAGTTCGTGTTTGCCGCAAAGGTGCCTCACCACTTAGGCAATTCCAGCTAAGTGCATGATAGATTGGGCAATAGGTCACAAGAGAGGACGATGCACCGAATTATCGGATGAAGCGTCGATGAGCCAATGACGTGTCGGGCAACTATTTATGATTGATATTGTAATAATTATCTAGATCGAAGTTGGATTAAGGATTAATTAAGTTAAAATTGGGTCAACTCAGTTAGGGATCAATTGGGCCCGAAACAGGATTGTGTTGGGCTAGATGAAAGGCTCATATAGTGCCCGGATGCCACGTCAAGCGGTGGCACCCCCAACTGGGTGGTAGAACCGCCTGAAGGCTCAGTCTTCTAGACTTAGTCTAGGCGGTGGTACCGCCTAGTGTCAAAACCCACTAGCGGTGGTACCGCTATCACTGGTGGTGATACCGCTAGTACCCAGTAGACTAGGGATGAGATGGTTTTTAGCTCCAAGTTTAAATATATTTGGAACCTATAAATACTCCTCTTATCCCTAGTTAGAATACACAAGCACACAAACTTTAAAAGTGAGAACACATTATAGAAATTACTTTAGAAATCCCTACTCTAATCGTCATTTGTATTCGATTTAAAGAGAGTAGGAGTGAGTGCTTGCAAGAGAGTTATCTCTTAGTCCGTCAAAAGAAGAAAGCGCTATAAAAGGGAGTTAGTCTTCGCTCATTGGAACGAAGGCAACTAGTGGAAAGCCGGTGGTCTCAAGTGAAGAGGAATTAGGAGTTGACATAGGTCGAATGACCGAACCACTATAAAATGGTTTATATTTATTTCTTACGATTTACATTATTGCAAACCTCATTGCTTTCTCTACTTCTCTCACTTTTAAAAGGTTTCAAGTTTAACATCTTTCCAATATACTTCAATTGAAATCAGTTTTCATCGAAAGGTAATTTTTTATTGTATAGAATTTTTTAAAATCGTACGAATTTATCATAATCTTCTCACTGCACTAATTCACCCATCTCTTCTTAGTGTCGAATTGATCCTAACACTTTTTACTTTGGGTCTCGATGGGCTGAGATTATCTATCTTTAGCTTGGTAACTAATTTGACTCGAGTATTGGAGATCATAACGTGAAGGATTATATTTACATGTAATAATGGAGTACTTTGCGTGACAATTCTCAGTAACTAAGAACGGTATGAATTTGCTCATAGCGCAATACAGTTGTTCTTAGACTACATTATAACATTAATACATGGCATCGATTATAGTTAGTCCTCATACCATCTCCATAATACATGTTCGTTGTGACTCTCACACATCTCCTATCTTAATAATTTCATGATGCTATGTCATATCTCAGGTTCTTCATTATAACATCCCTTATCTTGATATCTTTATAATAACATCATTATCTATATCACATTTAGTACGTTTTACAAGAAGAGAGGGACACTTTATGACACTTTAGTAGAACCGAGCTTATACCTCCTCGGTTTCCTTTTTTTAATCATTAGAGTTACAATAAAACTTTATTGAACTAGCCCTTAGTGCTAGAGTCTAAGTCATGTTACACTCTAGTGAAATCCATTGGCATAGTCTCAACCTCTTAATAATTTAATGCAATCTGTTGAACATGCAAAAGAGAAAATATATTTGTGAGGAGAAAACGTACGAGCAAATTATTATCATTGTCCTACTACCTCATAATATACAGTCCAATAAATAAGATTCAATAAAAAATATTTTATTTAACAATCGAAATGGACACACTTTGCTTCTTCATATTAAATATATTTTATTTGACAAAAGATCCAGGACTATTCTGATGCGTATAAATCACTTACATTCAATCCTAGACACCAGCTTAAAGCCTCATCCAATCCAATGTGGTGCCAACTAAGGGTTTTAGAGTGTTAAGATAATTGATATTTTTTTTCTCTTGCTTATTTGAGGTTTTTTTACAGGTAAGAAGCTTTATTTTTTTAGTAATTTCTGCTTTGTATGGCACCACCCACAAACTTCATTAGCAATCTTATCAAAAGTATGGATTGAAAATCAAGATGTAAAATCAATCTTAGGGTAAAGTGATAATTTTTATTGTTGTAATATGAATTTATTAGGTAAAATTATGAAATACTTAAGTAGAAATGTCTGTTAGGACAACACCAAATATCATAGTAGATAATCCAAACTTCCGATAACATTCTTAATGAACTTCCAAAGTACTTTTCGGTAAGCTCTCGACGAACTCTCGATCAATTCCAACAACACTCCCGATGAATTTTCGGACTCTCAACGAATCATTCAATCTTAACTCCAACACTATATTTACTTTATGCCTTCATTGCTATCGTAATTAGTCCTACACATTTTTCTAAACATATAGATTATATTAATAATTTATTAATTAATTTAATTATCAAAATCCAAGATTCAATATTAGTAACATAATGCAATCTGTTGAATATGCAAAAGAGAATATATATTTGTGTAGAGAAAACATACTAGCAAATTATCATCATTGTCCCACTACATAATATACGATCAAACAAACAATGTTCAATAAAAATACTTTATTTATCAATAAAAATGAACACTCTTTACTTGTTCAAATTAAACATATTTTATTTGACAAAAAATCCAAAACTATTTTGATACGTATAGACTACTTATATTCAAGTGTGCACGTGATACTATTGGAAGACTACATCACGATTCAATCCTAGACACCAGCTTAAAGCCTCATCATGGCAGCTAAGGGTTTTAGGGTGTTAAGATAATTGATATTTTTCCACTTGCTTATTGAGGTATTTTTGCAGATAAGAAGCTTTACATTTGAGTAATTTCTACTTTGTGTGGCACCACCCATAAACTTCATTTGCAACCTAAAATAGTTAAGCGACCTCACCAAAATAGCAACAACCTACGAGCATAAGGAGGTGCAATGTTTGAGAGTCACATTGAGCATTTCAGGAAGTGAAATTTATCATCCTTGTCGAGATATATGAATTCGTTAGGTAAGATTATGAAATACTTTAGTAGAAATGCCCATCAGGACAACACCTAATATGATAATAGATAATCCAAAATCATCGAAGAGGAGACACTGTTTGGAGCAAAATTCTCGACAAATTCAAAGTAAGGGTTTTATGACAGTAACACCTCGACACGAGATCATAGTTTGATGGAAAGTCTCATCATTAAAATATTCCTATATAATTATGTTGACTTTTCTTCTAATGTCAATTTACTAATATTCAACTTAGTTGTCTTATCTAAAAAGTACATCAAGACTCTAATCATTTAGACCCATCACATCAGTATGGGTTGAAAAGTAAAATATTCTTCTGAAATTTTTTTTTTATTTTAAAAATATTCTCATATATTATGAGCATCTAAAGTATAATTCAACAATTCTCGGATAAAACCTCGCACTGATTTCAGTGACATTCTCAAGACATCATAACTTTTGATATGTGGGGGCTCGGTTCCGTCATCCTCGTTTTGGGGCGACAAAGCATGGTTAGCAAGACATGGCAAAGATTACACCCTAAACCAACAGCAGAACCCCAGCAATAACCAAGCCGCGGATATATATGTGTTCAATACCGTTAGTTAGTGTACATTTATGTCGTGTCCGTCGAGTCAGCACGACTTAATTCGAATCCGGATACGCTTGGATCGCCTCAGTCGATGTTCGAGCAGGAGTCGGCATCGGGTCGGGTGGAGCTGATCGACCGCCTACTCGATGTTGGTTCCTTCTTCTGTTGACCATCTCACGCTATGTTCCCTGATTCTTGCACACAAGTCAGGTCGGGGGTTTCCTAACTCGACTTCTCTGAAGCTTAAATTAATTTTCTGTGAAGGGAGTTGAGAGTTCAAAAGACAGTCCCCCAGAATGGCATCGGCCAGGGGCTTTTATACGGAAAGAAGTCTGGATCCTCGAAGCCCTGTCCCGAGCTTCCCGAGGCGGTGTTGCGATTCAGACCACGCCCGTGCTGGTACGGGCACATTCTAAGAGATGCTACTAAGGCGTCGTTTCAAGCTTTTTGGGATGGCGTTGCAATCCAAACGACGCTCATGCTGGCACGGGTGTGTGTTTGGAGACGCTATCGAGATGCTGTTCCGAGCCCCCCAGGATGGCGTTATGGTCCAGACGATGCCCGTACCGATACGGGTGCGTGCTTGGAGATGTCGTCGAGGTGCTGTCCCGAACTTTCTGGGACAATGCCATGCTTCAGACGACGCTCATGTTACGAAGGCACCATCCATGCATTCCGAGACGGTGCTGTCCTAGCCTAGATGGCACTCGCTCTGGTACGATCGAGGGTCATCGTGCTATGCTGATATAGTTTATCACTTTGGCTTTCATACCGACGTGACAACAGGGCGCTTAAGAGAGTGGCGTCGATACGTGCCCCATCGGATATCATATATAATCGGTTTGTGTATCTCTCGTAATCACTATTTTACACCTCATCACCGGGTGGGACCCATGCTCGCTGACTGACGGGGACCAAACCACCACCGCCGCCGCCGCCGCCCAAGTTTCCGGACGTCTCGGCTGGGCAGGTTCGTTCTCCCTTCCTCCGTTCCTTTCGATTTGGTCATGTGAGGCGTGACTTGGCTGCCGCCGCCCAAGCTTCCGGACGTCTCGCCTGGGCAAATCCGTTCTCCCTTCCTCCGTTCCTTTCTTATTCTTTTTCCTTATCTCCCCTCTTTTACATCTCCGTGTTGCTACTGCTGGTTTTGTTTTGTTCCTTCCGATTCAACCGCAGCCACAAAACCCGAAGGTAATTAGGTTTCGGACATGGGAAGAAATTATACGACCGTTAATCATAATCACCGCTGCCCTAAACAATCCGACGTCAACGGCGTCGCGACCGTCGACTGCCCGCTCTCGTTAAATGTCGTCCCGTCCGCCACCAAATCTTGCTAAAAGCTTCACATTTTACATTGCAGAGATATTTTTGCGTTTCCGCGTCTACGACGGAGGGCACCATCCTACGGCGCTTCCCCCTGCTAAGCTCAACACTGCGTCCGAACGCCGCTGGAAAGTACCGCGTGGTGGTGGATCGGTGGATTGGTCTCCTCCTCTTCCTTCTTTTGTGCCATCCCCCTCCCGTCCCGACCCCTTGATCCCCGTGAGATTACGTCCCCGTGGAGGAATTGTATCAATTCCTCTCTTTCTCACCTCGAATAGCCGCCGCCGTCCCCACCCCGAGAAGGTACTCGCTGCTGCATTTGGGGTTTCTGGCGCCTCGTCCCTCCTGTGGCGCCGATCAGTGGAATTGGTCCGACTCTCGATTTTGATCTCCGGTTCAGGTTTCTTTTTCTTTGCCCTTTATTGCCTTTTATCGTTCCGTGTTGAATTCGATCTCCGTTGTGCCACCGGAGTTAAAAGAAGTTCCCTTTTTTTCTTTTTTTCTTTTTTCTGTGTAGTGTCTGCCGCTTTGCGTTTCGGATTTGGATTCAGGGTATTCGATTGTGATTCGGATTTGGTTGTCCGTTCTCCTATCCGCCTGATTCCGATGGTGCTGTCCGTGGATTTTAGTGCCATTTTAAATAGATAGGTGGGAGATATCTTTCTACTATCATCTGGGTGGATCCATCTTTCTTGATTGTAGTGCGTTCGTTCTCATCGTCGTTTGTAATTGGGCTTTGAGGTAATTGGATACTTCGGAAATCTTTGACTTCTTTGGGGTTTCTTTTTTGGGCTACCTTGGTTGATTCTGCTCTGTCAGTGATCCGAGACGAAGAGTGACCTTTTTCATTTTTCTCCTTTATTTATTTATTTATCAGATTTGTTCCATCTATATCTGGAGATTAGGGTTGTCTACTTCTGTGTTCTAGATCTTTGGCGGTTCTTTCATCTTTGCTTCTCTTCTTGTTGATTGTGTTGTTAAAGCTTCTCTAGTACTGTTAGCAGAAGAGTTTTATCCCTTGGTTCCACTCTGTGATTGTGGGGCGGGTTGTTCTGATTAAATGGGTAGCCCGTCTCCACCTGCTCCAAGGCAGTACGGTATAACAAAGCCAATCTCGACTGCTGGACCCACTGAGGCTGATCTCAAGAGGACAACTGAACTTGAAAAGGTATCTTTGTTGCCTTTTCTATACCTTCCTCTCTTCATTTTCAGATAAATCTTTGTTTCCTTAATCTTTGTTGTCTACTTTAGTTTGGCATTTACATATGCGCTTCTTCTTTTAAGTTCTTGGCTGATGCTGGACTCTATGAGACCGAGGAGGAAGCTATCAAGAGAGAGAAGGTTTTAGGAGAACTAGGCAAGGTAATATTTTTTTCTTTTATTTTCAACCATTCATCTTATTTGTTATATGAATTGATCAAACAGATTCCATGCAAGTTTTCAGTTAAATTGCTCAGATAGAGTCTATCTATATACCTACCTATGTACTTTCCATGTGATATTTGAGATACATAAGTTGGTGGATTCTTTTGGTCTCGTTTTCTCAAGAATTGATTATTCATCGAGTTGTTGATGATGTTTTGAAGACCGCTGTGTCACGGACTTACCGGTTTTTCTAAGCCGCGGCGCACCAATGCGATCACCGCAAAGGTCACCTCCCCAAATCTCCTAGAATCCTTAGGACCTACGAAAGAGAGAACGGGACAGAGAAAGCGCTTCACACGGGATCCACAAGCCACTCTTTTAGCAAACACTTTATAACTAATGCACATTTCAACCATGGATATTACAAGCTCAGAACAATTGCACAACAAAAGTATAAAATTGGTCCACTACTGCATCGAATTCTAGTACAAGTATGCACTGACGCAAGCTTTATGTACAAGCCTACAATGACTTACAAACTCGTCCAATGGGGCATTTTGCCTTTGGCAAGTGTTAGAAACAACTTTTGCCGTGGCCCTCGGGCCGCCGCTACTGGTTCGGTCCGAACGCGCAGGGTCGCCATCGATCTCCGGCAGAAGCCGACATGGTCGGGAGAAGTCGATCATCCGCCTCTACCAGTGGCTGGTTCCTTCATCCGTGGCTAGCTCACAGATGCCCTCTCGCAGACACAGTCGGTCGGGGTTTCGATCCCGACCCTCCGATGCTTAAGTCGTTGTCGGAGGGGAGCGAGTAGTGTTTCAGAGAGAGAGAGGTAGAGAGAGAGATCCTTTGGTCGCCCGATGTCCTCGAGGTCGATCTGCACCTCGCGATGGGAACTTCGGTGCAGCGATGGGAGCTGGCCGCCGCCATGCTGCGATGGGGAGCTCGGTGCTGCCATGCAGAGGGAGCCTGGTGTCGCCATGCGGCGATGGAGCTTCGGTCTTTGCCATGCAATGAGGGAGAGTGGCTAAGAGAGTCTTCTTCCCCTCCTCCTCCTTCTCCTCCTTCTCTCCCTTCTTCTCCTCCTGAGTGCCTTCGAGTGTCTCTTCCCCCACAATAATCGAATAGTTCAGAGTCTACTCACCCTTCGGAGTGTTCCCCCTCTGTCTGTCTTACCTATTCGGCTTAAATAGGTCGGATGGATGGCATGCTTCCGGCTGCGTCTGCGGGTGGCGACGGCCCGACTCGCAGCCTGCCGTGGTCAACTTGGCGGGTAGTTGGGGCGATGCGGCAGGAGGAAGCGACATCGCGATCAAATCGTAGGAGTAATGGAGCGCAGAGGGGCGATGACGCCATCCGGTGTACGACCCAAGACCAGTGTCACGCCATACTTAATACCCCTAACAAAGAAGCCCTTTACAAGTTTTACAAGTGACAACCAACTAAAAGGGATACGGACATGTATAAGCATTACAATCAACAAGTTACATAATTTTGTCCGTGACAGTTGGGCAATGAAGCTCCTCACTTTCCAATATAATAGACAAATTACCTTTATTATTATTATGATTTCATGGTCTTCTAACTTTTTTGCATGAAGACCAAGAAAAAGATGACTGTTTTTTAGCACATTTAAGTTTCTCCCGAGGTTTGTAATATGAAGATGAAAATTAAACAAAGTTGTCGAAGATGCTTATGAGCAATTGAAGGGGATGTTAGAGTTTCTTATGTAAGGAAAAAAGTGAATACTTGATTCAGAATGTTGTCATAAAATCAAAGATTTTACTTTCTTGGAAGTTGGAATGACATCTGTTGTACTGGGATATGCTTCTAGGAGAGAAGGTACTTCCATTGTTTTGTTAGATTATAAATAGTACTTTATCTGCGCTTCTTAGGGGATCGTTGTGTGTTATGCTTCATCAAGCTGACAATTTCCGAGTTTGAGAATCAGGTTCGAGTAGTGAAAGGGTTTGAAGAACTGAAGTGGATTGGCCAATTAGCTTAAAATTAAAGGATCATTCTCAAAGATGACAGAATGTGGATGTCCTGAACTTTACAGAAAAAGGAAATTTTGGTGAGGATCATTTTTGAATTACTGAGTTGGATGAGTCAAATAATAAATTTCTTGATTGGCGGGTTTGGCAGGAGAACATAACATATGGCTATTTTGCAGGGGTGATGTCTACGTCTGACCGACCTCAATAAGTTTGCCTTTACTAATTTCTGGAGAAAAGTTTGTCTTCACAGTGGCATTTGCTTCTTTTCTTAGACACATGAAAGTAAACCGTATTTCTTTTCTGATTAGTTTCTCAAGCTACAGATTGTGTTCTTTCTAGGGTCTGTAGCATTATTGTTCTGCAATCTGTTGAACAATTTATTATGCTGATCTTGTAAGTTGGTTTTTATGTTCTATTTCTAATTAATCTATTTTATAAGCTGTGTAATATGTTTTTTTTTCTTTTTTAGTTTTTATGACTGAATTATTTCTAGATACCATGTGGCTCTTAATTTGTACTTTGGACTCTCAGATTGTCCAAAGGTGGGTGAAACAGTTAACTCAGCAGAGGGGTTACTCTGATCAAATGGTTGAAGATGCAAGTGCAGTAATTTTCACATTTGGATCTTATCGCTTGGGGGTAAGATATGAACGAATATATTTGAGTTCTATGAATTTTTTTACATTTTGATTATATTGTTGATCGTGTATATGAATGAGAATATGCACCTAATTGTGAACAAGATCCTTAATGATTGATATGTACTAATTGTAAACATTGTTCTTATTATTTCTTGCAAATACATATCATCTTGATTCTTCATAATTCCTTGGATAAGGTTGCGATAGTGCTTGATGGATCACGACCCCTCTATTCATATAACATATGCAGTTATTAACATTTAATTTGTTTTTATAAGCTTCCTGTGTTGTAGGCTGAGTTGATTTTTTGCAATGTTTCCACAGCTATGTAAACTGGGTATGTTGAAGTTCTACATGGACTGCACTTCTTATGTTTAATATATGGGATATAAAATTGTATCTATCATGCACTGGGAGGAGCACATATTGGCTGTTCTACTTTCAAAGTAGATTTAGTCTGCTTGAACATGTTACACCCAGAGTAGGATGTCTATAAAGCTTGACATATTGGCAGTACTTAAAATCCTCTAGAGGCATATTTATTGATAATTTAAAACTGTCAGTTTTAGCTAGCTCGATGATGTTGATGGAACTTGTCTACTTTCCAAAGTGTAAGCTTAAGTACTAAGACTCTTTCGTTAATCTTTTCTTAGTTAAGTTTTGAAGGCAGTTCTTGAATCACTTTTGCAGTGTTTACATCATTGTTAAATTTGTTTATATTTTGGTAGTAACTGCATGAGTATGGTGAAATGCTTTTAACGAATATTCTTCAAAAGACAAGATCCAATCCAGTGAATGAATTTTGAGCTAGAATCTTATGGAACTCATGATTAATTTGCTGCGCATTGGTTTTCTGCTAAAATAAGTTTGAAATAAAAGTCAAAATGGTATCAAATAAGGTTGATACCAGAGCATCACAAATGTAGGTCTTAATATGTGGTTTACATTTGATAGTGTTCCGTCATGGGAAGTGCAATCCTATAGGTAGTTTCATAATTAAGGCTCAAAATAGCAAAACCAAGGGAGAATACAATGTTTTAGCTTGGACGGGTTGAGTGACTTTGGATCACTCCCAAACGATGTTAATTGACCATATTGGTCCTTGATCTCAACAGATTTGACCTCATACTATATAAAATGGCAAATTTATCAAATTATATTCAGCTTGAGGCCTTGAGTTCATTATAGAAACTGACTAGGGTCAGTTTTGTCTGAAGCACTTGTTTCCTTCCAATAGCATTTATTAGATTGAATTTGAGATCTTCTAAAGCATCAATTTTGAAGAATATTTTATGCATGCCTTATTGTTGTCTTTTTTCCAAACTAAAACGGGTTTGCTTTTGTTTATATGATGTTTCTTTTTATCTTGTGCTTGAGGTACTTTTTCTTCTCTCACATACAGTTGTTGTTTATCAACTGCAATCCCAGTCCTAGTGGTTGAAAACTGAAATGTGAAATTCTTCCACAAGGTATAGGTATCTTAGGTCTTCCTTGTGGAGCTGTTAATTCCATACTCATTTCTAGCATTAGTAGTTTGACAGAACAACCATGCTGATAATGATTGGTATAGTCCTATAGTTAAAGTTTAATGCAAGTTATTCATGGTTGGAATATGCATTTTTTCAAACTTATTTTTTATATGCAACTTTAGGTGGGAATACATTTAAAATGTGCATTGACCTAATGCACATTTCAAATATGATTTGGTGTTTGATAATTTTTTTCAAATCGTATTTGGCTTGGATGCTGCATTGCTAATGCTTTCAATTTTGATGCTACGCATCAACATTTCAGCATTTACGAGATACTAATGTAATTTTTCAAATTCCCAAAATTACCCTCTGAGATTATCTAAAATCATAAAATTATCAACATGATTTAATAAGAAACTAACATGATCTATGCCTTCTATAATATGAAATTTTATTTATTTATATAATTATATTATTTATTTATTATACATCTAGGCCATATGAAATTTTTGTAAGATTACATTTTTTATTTATTTACTTATTAATTTAAAATAAAAATATGTATTCATTTTTGAATAAATATTCAAAATATTAGAAGGGTAAATTTGTTATATAATATTCAATGGCCTTTTGAAATACAATTTTACCAAACAACACTCGTGTTAATATACATTTAAAATGCAGTTTTCATCTACTATTTACCAAGCACTCAAGGCATTCCACAACTGCACATTTACTCAAGTCCCTTTATCCAAATACACATTAAAAATACAAATGTGTTCCCAAACGCGGTCTTTATTGTTTGGTGCATAAGCTTTATGTAGCTTTTATTTGGCTCTAGTCCTTTCTCTTTTTTTCCCCTTTTTTATGGCTTCCTTTCCCAGTAATTTATCATGATCTTTTTTTCTCATCACTAACCTTATTTGAATTGGTAGATCTTAGATCAGTTTAACTCAGATAAACGGTTGAAATTGCTTTGTGTCGTGGCAGGTTCATGGACCGGGGGCTGACATTGATACTTTGTGTGTTGGACCTTCCTATGTTAGTCGAGAGGTTTAAGTTGTTTCTTGATTTTATTTGTGAATAGCATACCTCATACACTAATGATATTAACTAGCTGGGAACTTTTTACAGGAGGACTTTTTCATTACTTTGCATGACATTTTGGCTGAAATGGAGGAAGTTTCTGAACTTCAGCCAGTGCCTGATGCCCATGTTCCTGTTATGAAATTTAAATTTGATGAAATATCTATCGATCTTCTTTATGCCAGTATATCACAACTAGTTGTTCCTAAGGTAGGTCTGCAATTTGCAATCTGTTTTCTTCTTTGGTCTTGAAAAAAATATCTCTCTTCCTTTTGGTCTAATTTCTACTCTTTATGACTTTACAAGTTTAATTAATCTTTTAAACTGGCATTTTGCCACCTCCAAAACTTCTCAATAGATGCCTTCCACTGGGTTATCACTTGAGATAGAAACATATATATTTTATGTTTTTAATAAAAATCCATTGCACTTGATTGGAAAATTGATTCTTAGATACCTTTTATGTGCATCTTCTTTATGAAAGCTTCCCATATTGCAAGATGTACCCTGCTTTTCTGATTGTTTATTTTACTTTTTTCCTTGGAACGGTACTTTTATTAATTATGCATAGTTATGACATCTTGTTGATACCTTTTGTGGATAGGAGTCTGCATAATAAAGTGCATGCATGTGCATGGATATTCACATGTGTTGAATGCATATTGTTCCTCTTTTAAATGCAAGTTTTAGCTTGAACAAATAAAGTCTCGGTTACTAAGTTGAGCTATGATTTCCCAGTCATCCTACATTCAACCGTTTCATGAACTTTTTTTTCTTCTGTTCTACTGTGACATCCTTAAATATAGCCTCAGTAGTGAAATTTTTGGGATAAAAAAACTTCTATTCATCTATTTCTTGCTTGTTGTATCCATTCCGCTGAAATTCTTTCTTCCGATTTCTTGTTATATCACTTGTTATTATTTATTCCTGTCTGCCATTTCTTGGAACTTTTGTTTGAAAATGATCTAATATCTAATGACCAGCAGCAACCATTACCCATTATATGAAATTAATGTTTATGTCAATCATGTTTGGTGTAGAGATGCACTGGTACAGAATCATTATATGAAATTCACTCCTTGTATGGTGTCCTACAGATCTGCTAGCATGTTCCTGCTGCCACTGAGTATGCATTGTGGCAACACAGTGCTCTGGATGCTAAATAATCAGCATATGATTCTTTGGGAAAATCAACAAATACCATGAACAGATTTTGATGTTAATTAGATTAGTACTTCATGTTATGTTTCAGAAGTTGGTATAAGCTGGTTGAAGATAATTTGCAACTTAAAGGTATTTAAAATTACAGATCAAGATGGCAGCAATAGAACCTTTTTTTCATCACCATATGGAGCATTGTCTTCCAGTGAAGCTATATTCTGTAGTTTATGATACTGTAGATTTCCAACTTTGAAGAATCTGTTGGACATGAATTTTGTGCCTTCTAAAATGTGGTAGTTTTGTATCTGCGTGATATATAATCTGTCTGGTATTTTCATGCAGGATTTGGACATCTCCCATGTATCTGTGCTTTACAACGTTGATGAGGCAACTGTTCGAAGTCTTAATGGCTGCAGAGTAGCGGACCAAATTATACGGCTGGTGCCAAATATTGAGGTTATCATTCTTGAATTTTGCATTATTCTTCGTGATCTATCAGACTTTATGTTGTCTCTGAATCAGTTATACTTCCTACAGAATTTTCGAACAACTCTCAGATGCTTGAAGCTCTGGGCTAAGAGGCGTGGAGTTTATTCAAATGTAGGCTCTCTTTGGTATTGTCATTCTTTAACAGATCAACCCTTAATATTGCTTGTTCATTTTTCTTTTAATTGTTCAGGTGATTGGATTTCTTGGGGGTGTCAATTGGGCTATATTGGTTGCTTGTGTATGCCAGCTTTATCCTAATGCTGTGCCAAGTATGCTAGTATCACGATTTTTCAGAGTTTATACCCAGTGGCGCTGGCCAAATCCAGTAAGGTTGTGTGATATCGAGGAAGCTGAACTTGGGTTCCCTGTGTGGGATAGCCGTAAGAACCCACGAGATCGAACTCACCATATGCCTATTATTACTCCAGCATATCCATGCATGAACTCTAGCTATAATGTATCAACAAGCACACTAAGGGTTATGATGGAACAATTTCAAATTGGCAACAATATCTGTGAGGTTTGTACCTAGTGACTTCCTCTGTAGCATTGCTGGGAAACCATCTTTTGCTTCATTCGTTATTTTCATCCTTGCAGGATATTGAGTTGAATAAGACTGGTTGGGGTGCTCTGTTTGAGCCTTACCCTTTCTTTGAGACATATAAAAACTATCTCCAGGTTGACATTGTTGCTGCTGATGCTGAGGATCTAAGGTCATGGAAGGGATGGGTGGAATCTCGTCTTCGGCAGTTGACTCTGAAGGTTAGTTCCAACCTTTTCAGGTCCGAGTGCATTGCTATCCAACTCTTGTTTTATCTTATGTGATTTCAGCATTTAACATACTCATTTGTCTGTTCTATTTCCATCTTTAAAATAACATTCCTTTTTATTAACCCTTTCCTGGTTTGTTCACAAACAGATTGAGAGGGACACATGCGGCATACTGCAGTGCCATCCATATCCCAATGAGTACGTAGATCCTTTTAAACGGTTTACACATTGTGTTTTCTTTATGGGCTTGCAAAGGACACGGGTGAAGATACAAGAAGGTCAGCGATTTGACATACGTGGAACTGTCGAAGAGTTCAAGGGTGATGTGGAGTCATACTTGTTCTGGAAACCTGGAATGGAAATTCATGTTACTCATGTTCGCAGAAAGCAAATACCCTCTTATGTGTTTCCAGAAGGATATAAGAGACCTCGTCCATTGAGGCCCGTCTGCCAGCAGCTGACTGACAAAACTTCTGGTGAAGATATTGGGGAGCACTGTGGAGGATCGTTGGAGCGAAACTGTAAGAGGAAAATTGATGTTGATTGCTTGGATGATAAACCAAATAAACCTGAGAAACATGCATTAATCAGTCCAAATCAGGAGAATATTTCAATTTCTGATCAACAAGATCAAGCTGGTATAGATGATGATCAGAAAGATGGGAAAGAAGATGAACCTCATTGTAAGAGGAAAATTGATTGCTTGGGTGCTAAACCAAATAAACCTGAAAAACATGCATTAGTCAATCCAAGTCGGCAGAAAATCTCAACGCCTGATCAACAAGATCAAGCAGGTAAAGATGAGAAACAGAAAGAGTCAAAAAAAGATAACCGAGTCTTTAAGCGAGTCAACAATGATTCTATTAGCCCAAGCATGCAGCCACAGTTGTTCTCTTCTGTCACCAGTAGCATATCAGGTATGATTTGTCACTTGATCTGGCATAAGGATCAGATCGAAGCTAAGTTTGCCCCTTGTTGATTAAAATATATTATGTTGCTGGAGATGACATTCAATGGACTTGGTGGCAGTTGGGAGTACCGCAGATGGTGGTGTTGAAACATCTAGTGGAAATGATGCTAGGAAGTTGGCAAATGAGACATTACATCTGGAGTGTGGCGGGAATTCAGCGGGAGACCTGTTCTGCAATCCAGAGTCCATCGAGGAGGTGGTTCTGCAGCAGTTTGCTGGCAGTACTAGTTCTGGTGTGGGTGGCAGCCAAGAACTATTGCAGGGGACCAGCACAGGGATGGATCAATTGGAGGATGGATCAACACAAAATGGTGTGGTAGATGAATTGGATGTCTTACCTCTAGTGCATGCTTCCATTCTGTAACTACATATTGGCAATCATAGATATTATTCACTGAATTAATTTTGTGCCTTTTTTTAATCTGTGTTCTAGTTTTGTCTTCTGAAGCCAAACATCGCACTTGGAGTGGCCACTAAAGCTCGCGGAGGGGTGGCAGCTGATGCTGCTCAAAACCCTTCACTAAGGCATGTTTCCGTGAACTCATTTTACCTCAGGGAACTCTAATGCTCTTTATTCTTTGTACTTTCCTGCCTTGTAGTGTATTT